>JANAVB010028398.1:8750836-9183336 GCA_029216955.1 Iris pallida
ATCAAAATTGTTAAATTTATGTGAAGGTCCAAAAGACTTGTCAACAAAGAAGGACGTAGTAGGAGTCTCCCTCTTCACAACTGCTAATTAAGATAGGTAAAGAAAGGTTTCCTAGATATTCAAATTTGTTTGATAATTTCTAGAAATAGAACAATGTAAGATTTTTTTTTTTTAATTGAATTTAGTAATAGTGTCATGGAATATAAAAATTGACAAAGAAAACTATATAATAAAAAAAAATTAATCCGATACGATAGGTAACGAACGTATCAGATTAGTATCGGCCATTTGGTGTCGGCCTATCCGATAGGTATCGGCCGAATCAGATAGGTATCGGCCGTATCGGATCAGTATCGTCCGTATCGGATTAGTATCGGCCTATCGGATTGGTATCGGCCGTATCAGATCGGTCGATCGTATCGGCAAACTATATTAATAACTAATTACTATTCACAATCCTTATATTATAGTATTGACAACCCTAGAACACCATCCTAGATTAAATAATATTTTGAATAATATCCGAAAAATATTCTGATATCATAATCTATTATTAACATATTCGATATCTTAATGCCCGAAAATATTCGGATATCCGAATCCAATATCATGAATTTCGAATAATTTACGAAAATCCAAAACCAAAGCTACTCCATTGTGTCCGTGTCCAAAATCCTAGATAATGTTTACATATGTATATATCTTCAACCATGTCCAAAATTTAAAATATAAAAATATTAATAAAATATGCTAGGGTATACCGAAGATGGAGGAGGGGGGGAGGGGACGTGCAGAGAGGGGTGTCTGGCCGAAGCACCGAGGAGGGGAGTTGTAGAGGGGAGGGGGAGGCGGGCAGAGAGGGGGTCGAGGAGGGGTGAGGAGAGGGGGGGCTGTAGAAGGGTGGGGGGCGGAGAGGGGGTCTAGGAGAGGCGGAGTGGGGGGGGGGCGCTAGCTGTAGAGGGGGGGGGGGAGGGTGTCGAGGAGGGGGGGGAGAGGGGAGCTGTAAAGGGAGGGGCCGAAAGAGCCACACCGCCGGCCGCTGAGATCGGAGGGAGCCGCACCGCCGCGCCAAAGAGGGGTCGCCGCAGTCGTCAAGAGGAGAGAAGTTTGGTGGGGGGGGTGAAAAGTTTGGTAGAAATTTGAGAATGAGTAAGAAAGGGTTATTGTTTTACTTTTACTCGTGGACAGCGACGAAATTATCCGTCGCTAAGTTGTCTTTATAATTATAGCTACGAACTGGTGACGGAATTAGTGACAAAAATTAGTACTATATTTTTACATGTGATATTAGTTACTAAGCAGTCGTTGTTCCGTCACTACTTAGCAATTGCTTTACATCCGTCGGAAAAGATCAGTCACTAACTAATAGTATTTTTTTAGTGTATTACAACAAGTTGACGAAGAATAGCCGAAGACAAAATGACGAGGAAGAAGCATTAATGAAGAACTCCTCGAAACGATCTATCCTTGAATCAACCTCCGAAATTTCAAATATCTCTTCCTTTCTTAGAAAGTTGCAACCTTTGAGAACTCTCTTCTTATGATCCATGTGATAATGATGATGATGGATTAGGGTGAGGAAAGACCTATTTACAGTTTCATAATCCTGAACGGATCTAGACCATTATTTTTGATCCAACGATATAAATAAAATACTCAATTTTGGCCCCAATACCGATATACTGATTTTCATTCGTGTCCAAACCTATATTCTGAAACAAACTAATGTCACACCAGTATACCATCGATACACCATCGATACACCCGTAACGGTGTATATACCACTGATAATGAAAGTGTACTTTTTCAATGGCTTTTGATATGTCTTCGTCTTTGTTGCCTTCGACTTTTCAAACTTCTCCGACACAGATGATGCTTGTCGCACTCAGAATATTCTCCACGAAGTTTGAAAACCTCATCTAACACCAACCCAAATAGGGGAAATTTATGAAATGCCCAAAAAACGAAAAAGTTTTATGAAAAATCTACCGCACAATAACATTTCATCGCGTTCCCAGAATTAGCAAAAAATATATAAAGAGGGTTCCGAATGACATTTTTGCCCTTCCTTCTAATTTATTGAAAACACCCACGAAACTACTCTTAAAAAAACGTTTCGATACTTCATCTTCTTCCATACGCTGCTCACTTTCGAATCTAGGTTTTCTCCTCAAAAATCTTTAAAAACTCGTCGAAAAATTTCGGAAAGACCGAGACAAACGACAAAAGTGCTAAAATGGAGGCCCAAACATCATTTTTTTGCGATTCTAAAATTTCGGAAGGCCGTCTAATGAAAAAATGGTTAATCTCAGGCTCCTCGAAGATACGCTCATTTTGGGACAAACCGGGCCTCGTTTCGACCTCCCAGTCAAAAGTTATGGCCCTTCAAAGTTTCAACTGACCATAAAATGCAGAAGAATGGTCATTCTCCGTGTTAGAACACGAAAAATGTTAATTTCGCATGAGGGTGGCTATTCTCCGTGTTAGTAACACGGAGAATGGCATTCTCCGTCTTAATTTACACGGAGAATGGCTATTCTCTGTGCTAATTTACACGAAAAATGGTCATTCTTCGTCTTAATTTACACGAAAAATGGTTATTCTCCATGTAATTTAGCACGGAGAATGGTCATTACAGTGTTAAAACGTAGGAGAATGGTCATTCTCCGTGTAATTTAGCACGAAAAATGGTCATTACAGTGTTAAAACGCTGGAGAATGGCCATTCTCCGTGTTAGAAACACGGAGAATGCCATTCTCCGTGTTAAATAAAACGGAGAATGGCATTCTCCGTGTTAAATAAAATGGAGAATGGTCATTCTCCGTATAATTTAGCACGAAGAGTGGTCATTTCAGTGTTAAAACGCAGGAGAATGGCCATTCTCCGTGTTAGAAACACGGAGAATGACATTCTCCGTGTTAAATAAAACAGAAAATGACATTCTCCGTGTTAATTTATACGGAGAATGCCATTCTCCGTGTTAATTTACACGGAGAATGGTCATTTCCAGTGTTAAAACGTAGGAGAATGACCATTCTCCGTGTAATTTAGTACGGAGAATGACATTCTCCGTGCTAAATGACACGGAGAATGACATTCTCCGTGTTAAATGACACGAAGAATGGTCATTCAAATGTTAAAACACAGGAGAATGGTCATTCTCCGTGTTAGTAACACGGAGAATGCCATTCAACACGGAGAATGACTATTCTTCGTGTGATATCGACGGAGAACAGTTGACAGAAACCTTTTTTTTATTTTTTTGTTTTGTAGAAAGAAATTTGACATGAATAAAGATTCAAGAGTTTTCGTTTTTCTTTCAAAACGATGCTAACTCTTATGGAAAAGAAGAAGAAGATCTTCTCTCCATAATTGACCTAATTGTCGAAGAAGAAGAAGAAGAAGAAGAAGAAGAAGAAGAAGATGATGATGAGCGATGATCGGAGTTCGACTGAAAAAAAAGCATGGTGAACTACGAACGATCTTTGCGATCTCTGCTGAAGATGAGAGCAATGGAATTCAGATCTCTCGTGAAGAAGAAGAAGAAGAAGAAGAAGACGAGAATCGCAATCCAGATTTGAGTTTGTGCGGAGGGGTAGTTATGATATTAATTTTGTAAATACAGAGCATCTAAAGGGAATCTTGGAATACTTAACGTGGAAATATATAATTCTGGACATTTCATAAAACCCATCATGCGGGTGGGTTTTTCATAAAAACCAACCCCAAACTTGGGTTTCTCAGCAATTTCCAGACCCAAATAAGCCTCAGTATTAAACATCACTTTCCATCGTTTTGAAAATACAGTTGACATCTCCTTCCATCAATTGGAAAGTTTATTACATGACACTTTTGCATTATAAGAAAATATAGGAAATTCTATCAACAAAAAAATATATATAGGGAAAACAACATTCATTATAGATAGTGAAACATTTTTTCATTGCCATATATAAATCAAGAATTAATAGTAACCACAACTAGCTAGCTAGTTGGCCAGAGGCAATCCGGTCACTTCATTCGAGGTCGAAGACGGAGGCCTCGCAGCTGTCGGAGATTCCGGTGGGGGCCTTGAAGGTGAGTTCTTTGGTGGTAGCGTCGGCGAAGAACATCTCGGAGACGGTCAGCCATAGGAGGAGCTCCCTCGTCTTCACCCCGCTCAGCTTCTTTATGGACCGAGGCCCCACGAACGCGCTCACCTCCGTGGCGTATGACACCTTGCGCTTGATCTTCTCGAAGGTGTAGGTGGTGCTCTTCTTCTGGACCAGCCACATGAAGCCCGTGGTCTTGTTGTAGCCAAACTCCTGGATGTCCACCAGAGGGAAGAGGTTCCTCGGGAGGCCGAGCTCTCCGAGGAGCTCGACGGACTTCTTCCTGCACTCCGCATCTCCGTGGCAGACCTCGGCTCCCGCCCGGTGGCTCTCGACGGTCTTGGATGCCATATATGTCTTGATTAGTATAGCTTTGGTACGTTGTTATAGAAAGAGTAAGAGTAAGTTGTTGAAGGAGCTGTGAGTGAGTGATGAATGTTAGAGGGAATGAACCATTCCATTCTATATATAGGCATATGAGGACGACTTGTTATAGATGATATTCAACCAATGGTCGCTATCGGAGTAATTAGTCAATGATTCAACAAAATTGTCAGTCAAATTTCTGTGGAGTCCATAGAGAACCTGTCAACAAAGACGACGGAGTAGGAGTCTGCGTCTTCGCAACCGGGAAAGATGGGCATAGAGAAAGATCATCTAGATATTTTAAATTTTAAATTTGTTGTGATAATTTCTAGGAAATAGAAATATTGAAAGACTTTTTTTTAATTGAATTTAGTAACGGTATCATGCGATATAAATAATCAGCAAAAAATGATAATGGGACCGTTAGCATGAAACTTTCTGTGTACATTTACTAAGATCTCGTTTAGTTCTCGGAATTATGAAATTGGAAAAAGAATGTTGGGGATGATAGTGGAAAACACAGTGACGGATCCATGATTACAATTCACTGGAGGCACAATCATAAGAAGATTCGGAACCAACGTCTCCGTTTTTTTTTACAAATATAATATAGAATTATATTAAATAGTACTATTTTTATACAATAAAGTATTATATCAAGCTCAGCTTTTCAGTGAAGCATACTATCAAGTCCAGCCTCTAATTAAGCATAGTTTATGAAGCATGCTTCTTTGCCCATCCCATATAAACATACAAAACATATTTTCGTAAAAAAGAAAGATTCATGTGAACCACTGGAAAATATAGACAGACGATGATAATGATGGAGAGAAATTTTTGACCCAAGTATTATATGGCATATTATATCCGTAGACAGGGGCGGAGCCACCTTATGGATGGGGTGGGCTTCAGCCCCCCTAGATTTTGTTTGTCTTTTATTCTCATTTTTTTTTTTTGTGTTTACTTTTTATATGAGTATGTATATATCTATAGTCAGACCAATCCAACTTAATATAGTCCATCCTAATACAGAATCCTAATTCCGTCCCTGTCCATTGATGATTGAACCAAGGCTGTTAATGATCACTTCAAATTTTTTGTGGAGTCAATAGTGAGAGCCAGTCAGTCAAGAAAGACGGAGAAACGAGCTGTCTTCACATGTAAAAATGGCGCAAGGGAGAAGTTAGTATAATATTTGAAGTTTTTGTACGATATTTAAATTTGTTTACTATTTTATTTTATTGTATAGAATCAATCTACGGATGCTATTCTTCTAATCTATTCTTGAGATGGATGAGAGAGAGAGAGAGAGAGAGAGAGCTGCTTGATGAATCGGGATTGGACTAAGCTATAGTAGGAAGGCTCGGTCAGAAAATGTAAGTCAAAGAAAGCCATATGCATCTTTAATGCAGTGTCCATGTCGGTAGCTCCTTATAAATCATGTAGTTGTTTATTTATTAACAAATCGTTGTCTTGGTTTTGACTGAGCTTATTATATATAATTAAGTTTTGTTAACATATATTTTAAACACACATATTAAAAATAATTAATACTTAACAACCAAAAGTCTGTCCTTCCAAACTCCTAACTCAACAAGCATAGTTTACATGCATGTTGCTTGGATTGGGGGAAGAAAGAGAATTAATGGAAGAGTAATTCAGAACTATGGAATCTTTTTATAAGACATAATTTAAGTTTGTTGTGTTTTCTTTGACAAATATTTTTTTTTTTTTTTTTGTCAAAAAACACAACAAACACGAATAATATGTCTTATAAAAGAAGCTTCAACAAAGGAGTTAATATATATATACGACCTCTCTCAAGGAGCCTTGTAGCTAGGATGCACTCATGCTAGCCAGACTGAATGCATTCTTGTTACATTTTTCAAAAGTAATTAGCAAGATTCCATGGATCTGAGCTAGTGAACATGAGAGACATTTTTTTATTTTTTTAACACTCATTGTTGGAACGAAACGCATAAACCGTTTTTTGCACCCATACCAAGAGACTGTAGGAGAATCGAAATAAAACACAGAAACCAAGTAGCCAAAATTATACGAGAGGCAAACAACACAAACACAAGGATATTGACGCAGAAAATTCTTACTGGAAAAATTATTGGACGTTCGGAATCTAATCCTGAAAAACCTCCAATAATGGATTAAGAAAGTACATCGACTCCTTACAGACTTCTCATCGATCCAAACGGATCACCACAACTACTTGAAATATGCAAATAAATTGTAGACTCCCAAAGAACAGGAGATGATGCAAAAAATTACCCAAAACGATCTCGTCTTAGAAATAGCCACAAACCTCTATTTCTCTCTCCAAAAGCTGTAAAGTACCAACTTGCATATAGATTAGGGTAAGAAATACATATATATAGTCCCCTCAATCTCGCAATAAATCTGGATCATTTGACTTGATCCAACGGTGCAAATAAACAAAACTCGTCTCAGCCCGACGCTGAATTCGGTCAAACCAAGCAGAACAGTTCTGCTTAACATTGACCAAAATCTGAACGAACATGATCGTTCCATGCTAAATAGTTGTGTCTGAAACTGACTATACTCGGACGGAACACGGTCAGGTCTGGATATATTCTCAAACTGCTATTTTATGAACTCTACTTCGACACCTTCCGCTTTTCGAGCATCTCCGACACAAGGATGACGCTCGTTGCACTCCAGAGTGTTCACATAGGTTGAAAACTGTCACACCCCAATTCCGGAGGACCATAAAGTCCTCACTGGACGTGATATCGTAAATGCCTAAGTTGTAGGCACGACTATTAGCAGCTGTGACACATGATTCAACTCTTCATTAATGGACTTGACTATTAGCAATTGAGATTTACATGTCTATCTCACTAGTAGACATGACACGTCCTGATCGCGAGGACGTACAAGTCTCATGGTGTTCCAATATTTTCTAGGTCGAGCAATTTTCAGTGTCACAGTCTGTGTCCACCCCTCCCCGACTCCGATCCCGGCCTGTGTCCACCGGTGCTCGACTCGGTTCGCAGTCGGCAAGGAGGACTTGACCTTAGTCTCCGTCGGCTCGACGAGGAGGCCTCAACCTCGGTCTTTGTCGACTCGATAAGGAGGCCTCGACTTCAGTCTCCACCATCCTCGTCCTCAAACTCCGCAAACTCGACAAGGAGGCTCAGATCCACCATCTGGAGTGGTCGTCGTCGTTGTCCTCGACCTCAGTCTCCACCGTCTCGAGCGCTCGTCTCGAAACGTTCGTCGCTGTCCTCGACCTCAGATCCATCGTCCTCGTGCTCGCAGCGGTCGTCCACCGTCCTCGACGTCAAACTCCGCAGACTCGATGAGGAGGCTCAGATCCACCATCTGGAGTGGTCGTCGTGATCGTCCTCGACCTCAGTCTCCACTATCTCGAGCGCTCGTCACGCAGCGTTCGTCGCCCTCGAAGAGAGGAGAGGAAGAGAAGAGGAGAGGGTGGGGGGAGCGTTCGTCGTCGTCCTCGAAGAGTTTTGGGGGTTGGCTGGGGGGAGCTCAGATCCCTGAAAGAGAGGAGAGGAAGAGAAGAGGAGAGAGAATCACGATGGGTGGAGAAACAAGTTTGAGGGCCTCTACAAAACTTGTGTTTAAAAGTAAAGTTTTGGAAAAAAAAAAAAATTGAAGTACACATTTTAAAAAAAAATTGGGCCAAACGAGTGCCCCCTTACGTTATAACTTAGAAAACAGAGTTATAACTGCTAACCAAACGGGCCTTTAAGCTCTATACATTGTGTGAAACTTAATATGTACTTGGTCAAAAATGTCTCTCCATCACCTGTCTATATAATGTTTCCCTCCATCGGCCCCAACATTCATTCATCTCTCACTCAAAAACTCCCCCACCTCTTACTTTTACTCTTTCTATAACAACGTACCAAAGCTATACTATACTAATCAAGACATGGCATCCAAGACCATCGAGAGCCACCGGGCGGGCGCCGAGGTCTGCCACGGAGACGCCGAGTGCAGGAAGAAGTCCGTCGAGCTCCTTGGAGAGCTCGGCCTCCCGAGGAACCTCTTCCCTCTGGTGGACATCCAGGAGTTTGGTTACAACAAGACGACGGGCTTCATGTGGCTGGTCCAGAAGAAGAGCACCACCTACACCTTCGAGAAGATCAAGCGCAAGGTGTCGTACGCCACGGAGGTGAGCGCGTTCGTGGGGCCTCGGTCGATAAAGAAGCTGAGCGGAGTGAAGACGAGGGAGCTCCTCATATGGCTGACCGTCTCCGAGATGTTCTTCGCCGACCCTACCACCAAAGAACTCACCTTCAAGACCCCCACCGGAATCTCCGACAGCTGCGAAGCCTCCGTCTTCGACCTCTGAATGAACGGATCGATCAGTTGGCTGCCGCTAGCTATCATTCTCTGCAATGCCAAATCTTTAGCTATCTATAAATATGAAGCATATATGTTTTCGCATTTAGTTTCTTATGAATGGAAGTGTTTTGTAAGTTCAGCATTCATGTAATAAACTGTTATTGCCGGGGACAATTTTTCGATGGAAAACTGAGAAGATGAAACAATTGTAAAAACAATGTTCCAACGCAACACTTCTAGGAAGGTTGTGTGAGTATAACGAAGATCGAAAAAGATCTCGTTTTAATATTACGAGAATCTAAAAATATTTCGTAATCCACAGCAATCGATCGTAGTACTTCTAAAAAGAAGATACAATCAGAATTACTGGCAGCACTGAAGAAGGTGACTGGCGAAAGATGGAAGAACTCCTGCTGGGGTGAATAATCACCGTTGCTCAAAGCTTTATTCGCCCTACACGAACAGCTTCCAGGAACCAGCAAGTTCGTCAGAGAACTTGGAACACTCCTGCTCTTCTGACTCCTCGGATGGACACGAACTCCGTGCAAAAGCAACGCTGGTGCGGCGCCTTTCCTCTCTCTCGAAGGCTACTGGAAGATCAGAACTGTGTTAAAGAACACTTCTGAATTCTCTGTTTACTTGTGTTAAAAAATACTTCGTAAACTTTCTGTGGTGGCTTCTATTACTTGTATATGTATCTAGCCTTGTGAGAGAGAGGATGTCTTATATAGGCCCTGCAGCAACTGTTCGGTTGCCACAAAGTTAGAGACGTGGTAAAAATCACCCCGAACATGTAGCAACCGTCCAGAACGTGCAAACGCACGTTCTGCTGCAAGTTGCGCCAACTGCGCGCACCTTGTGCTCCTTGTACTACGTGTACTGAGCCACTTGCGCCAACCTGCGCCACTGCGCGCACTGCGCAACCTGCGTCACCTGCGCCACCTTCCGCCACTCGCGCAACGTGTGCCACACGCGCAACTTGCGCAACGTACACAACGTGCGCAACCGGCGCACCCGGCTCAACCTGTGCGCAACCTGGCGCGCAACCTGGCACGCACCCTGGCGCGCACCCTGGTCGCGCAAACTGTGGCGCGCAACGTGGCAGCGACGATGCTGACGTGCTAAGTGCAAAGTGCGCCAACAAAATGCCACATTACGCCTCATGAGCCCGAGTCCGAGTTCGAGTCCGAGTCCGAGTCGCTAAGCCCCTACGGGACTTAGCTCCCATGGAAATAAATTTCCCAAGAGCAAAAAGCATATGCTTTCTATTGTTGATTTAGCCTTTTTCTCATTAGAAAAATAATCCCACATGGCACACCCATGTGCACCTCCACACCACATGTGCATCTCTAAACTAGCAAAGCTAATATATAGAGATACAACTCCTTTGGTCTTGCCGATGTGGGACTAAAATTCACTTTGTAAAAGACCAAAACCCAACAATCTCCTACATATCTCTATATATGAGTATAAGTGTTACCCACAGTAACTGTCCATCATGCATTAGGAGAGATGTCGCTGACGACTTGAATCTTCCCGTATGGTTCAAACAACAGACTATAATACAAGAATGGACTAAGCCTTGAATTCTGTATCATAGCTGAAATTCTTCTCACTCACATAATGTAGTTACATGTGCTTCTGGCTACACATTAAAGGCCCTGTGCCAGCCTGATTTCAGTGTATAATTTTGGACGTCTACAAGTTTACCCTCAAGAGACGGCCTGATATCTCTTTGTCCATACACTATAGGTGAGTTCATTATAAAGAAACATGGCATGAAGCGCTTTGCGCTTCCCTTGCGGGGCTACGCCGCTATGACATGGCTTAAAGCCAAGGCATTGCCCCTCCCTGGGAATCACCCCATATCTGGGAACCTTTGTAGTGTCATACTACTGTAGCATGAGGCAACTGCCTCTTTGTAGTGCCAAACTATCCAGCATGAAGTCTTAGGCTCCCTTGCGGTGTTACGTCGCAACGACATGGCTTACAAGGCCGAGGCTTTATCCCTAACCGGGTACCTCATCGTGGTGTCGTGCTACTGTAACATGAGGAACTCCTCCTCTTTGTAGTGCTGACTACACCCCTCTTTATTTTAACA
The DNA here is from genome assembly GCA_029216955.1 of Iris pallida. NCBI lineage: Eukaryota > Viridiplantae > Streptophyta > Magnoliopsida > Asparagales > Iridaceae > Iris > Iris pallida. Next base: position 8,761,739 of record JANAVB010028398.1, read on the forward strand.
TACAGCATTAGGCTAACTGCCTATTTGCGGTGCTACGCTGCTGTGACTTGGCCCGCAAAGCCGAGGCTTTATCCTATTCCTGGGCAGCACCCCACATATAGGAACCTCATTGTGGAGTCACCCCACTGTAGCATGGAGTTTCACTCCTTGTAGTGCTGCACTACCGTACTTCCTGTAAAGCACACTAGGCATTCACTCTGCCTGAGAACTCATTAAGGCAATTAAGCCAACCTTCCCACAGGAATCGTTTTCTGCAGAAAACAATAGTAGACAACAGTGGTAATAGGTCCGTAACCTCACCATGCCCAATAGAACATGTACCCACCGTTCCTGATATTCTTCCGATTAGTGGTCCTCCCTTGAACCAAAAGCTAGATGCCTAGTAGATTTCTCTTTCAACTATTAGCATAAAATTTTATGATAGGAATACAATAATACAATATCAGAATGCCTTCAAACCCATTTTACAAGCTGTGTCATCGACCAGCTGGCGTTTGAGGCCCTTGGTGAACGGATCCGCCAGGTTCTCCTGACTCCGAACATCAATCACTGCAATAACACCTCTCTTGATAAGATCGTGTACTGCCCTGTGCTTTAACTGCACAGTCCTCTTCTTCCCGTTGAAGAGGTCATTTGATGCCACCGCCGCATTCGCCTGGTTGTCGCAGTATATCGGTATTGCCGGTATTTGCGCCCCAACCACTGGAAGATCATATATAAGCTCCCGAAGCCATTCTGCTTCCTCACCTGCGATATCAAGTGCAAAGAACTCAGATTCCATGGATGACCGCGAGAGCATAGACTGCTTCTTCGACTTCCACGATATAGCAGCTCCAGCCATTGTGAAAATGAATCCACCTGTGGACCTCTCGCTCTCCACCTCTGAGCACCAGCTGGCATCACTGAAGCCTTCCACTACCAGCGGATCTCCGCTGTAGTACAGTGCATATGTCTGAGTCTTCTTGAGATATCTCATAACCCGTTTCACAGCTTTCCAGTGTTCAACACCTGGGTTGCTCGTGAAACGACTCAGCATTCCCACGGCGAAAGCTATGTCAGGCCTTGTGGCAGTAGTAGCATACATCAAACTCCCGATTACGTTTGCATACTCCAGCTGCCTGACGCTTTTTCCTGAATTAGGCTTCAGCTTCAGATCACACCTGTATGGCGTATCGATCCCTGGAAGATCCCGATACCCATAACGAGTGATCATTTTCTCAATATAATGAGACTGTGACAGCGCTAGTCCAGTGTCTGTCCGGATGATCTTGATCCCTAAGATCACATCAGCTTCTCCCAAGTCCTTCATACTGAACTTGCTCGAGATGAACCTCTTTGTCTCCGTGACATAGCTCATATCCGTACCTAGGATAAGCATGTCGTCCACATACAGACAAACGATCACACCTCTTCCATCAGCGAACTTCGTATAAACACACTTATCCGTCTCGCTGACCATGTAGCCATTTGACCTTATAACTTTGTTAAATTTTTTGTGCCACATCTTGGGAGCCTGTTTAAGACCGTACAAAGATTTTACCAACTTTCAGACTTTGTCTTCAAGACCCTTGACGACAAATCCCTCTGGCTATTGCATATAAATCTCTTCGGTCAGCTCGCCATTTAGGAAAGCCGTTTTCACATCCATCTGATGTATCACCATCTTATGTATCGCTGCGAGAGCAATCAACATTCTGATGGTAGTCATCCGGGCTACTGGAGCATACGTGTCAAAGTAGTCAATCCCCTGCTTCTGAAAAAACCCCTTGGCTACCAACCTAGCCTTGAACTTGTCAATAGTTCCGTCTGCTTTCATCTTCTTCTTGAAGATCCATTTGCATCCGATGGGTTTCGCTCCTTCAGGAAGATCAACCAACACCCAAGTATTATTTGAGGTGATGGAATCAATTTCATTGTCAATCGCCTCCTTCCAGAAAACTGTGTCTCTGGTCTTCATCGCCTCATCATAGGTAAGCGGATCTGCTTCCACATGATAGGTGACAAAGTCACTTCCGAAGTCCTTCGGCCTCCTCACTCGCTTCGTTGACGGCTCAGCGAGATCTGGTTCAACTGTTGTTTCAACAACAACATCTTCTTGGACCACATCTTCATTGAAGACCTGCGCACCCTCATTATTCTTCGAAACATCCGCAAGAACAATATTCTTGTGCCTTGCAAATTTGTCTTCAAAATATTCTGCGTTGCGAGATTCAATGATATGATTTGACTCAATATCAAAAAATCTCCGAGCATCACTCTTCTCGGCATACCCCAAGAAGATCGTCTTAGTAGTCCTTGTCCCAAGCTTCTGAATCTTCAGATCTGGAAGCTTGACATATGCCAGACACCCCCACACTCGAATGACATTCAACTTAGGTCTGACCTTGAACCAGAGTTCATGAGGAGTAACGTCTGAAGTTGCATGAGGCACTCTATTTAGAATAAAAGTGGCCGTCAATGCAGCTTCTCCCCAGTAGCACTTAGGAAGACCAGCAGTCAACAACATTGAGTTAATCATTTATGTTAAGGTTCTGTTCTTCCTCTCTGCTACTTCCGTTTGATTGAGGAGAGTACGGAGTCGTAGTCTCATTGACAATTCCATGTTCTTTGCAGAACGATGCGAATTCATGAGACCTGTACTCTCCACCTCGATCACTTCTTATTCTTTTGAGTTGTTGTCCAGTCTGCCGCTCAGCTTCGGCTCTGAACTCCTTGAACTTCTCGAATGTTTCATCTTTAGCCTTCAGCAAGTAGACGAACGCATACTTTGAGAAGTCATCGATGAAGGTTATGAAATACTTCATCCCGACCTTTGTAGAGAACTGTTTGAAGTCACAGATATCGGAGTGTACCAACTCCAGAAGATCTGTACTTCGATTAACCCGAGGAAAGGATTTCCTTGTGATCTTTGTTTGAGCACAAACTTCACATTTCTCTACCTTACCCCCACACTTGGAGATAAGTCCTACACTAGACATTCTGTTTATTCGTTTACAATGAACATGTCCTAGCCTATTATGCCACAACTCAAGAGTATAAGCAGAAGGAGTGATTTTATTAATCACATTAATTACATTGGACTGATTTACAAGCTGAATTTTGAACATTCATTCGGTATATAAAGCTTTCCCGAAATATGTTCCTTTGATAGACATCACCATTTGGCCAGCATTGATGTCCATCCTGAGGCCTGCGTTGCAGAGTAGGCCTCATGAGATCAGGTTCTTAGCGATAGCAGGTACGTGCTTCACGCCTTGAAGCATCAGAGACTTCCCCGAAGTCAGCTTTAACACCACCGTCCCGATCCCGAGCACTTCAGCTTGTGCCTGGTTCGCCATCATAACCACTTCAGAAGTAGGTGTATAGGTGGTAAACCACTCCTTACTGGAGCAGACATGGCAGGAGGCTCTAGTGTCTATCCACCAGTCAGAGTCAGTCCTTACCGCATCAACCTGCGCAATCATAGCAACAACGTCAGTGATTATAGATACCTTACTAGGCTCTCCTTGCTCTGATTGCTTGGTTTTTGCTTTGCATTCACTTTTGAAGTGGCCTTTCTTGCCACACTTGAAACAAGGCATCTGTGACTTTGCCTTCTTTCGCTTGAAGGAAGTCCCCTTCACGTTCAGATTGTTAGGGTCCTTCTTCTTGCTGTGGAAAGCCGCCTGCTTTCCCCTTGGTTCCTTGGTATGAACCAGATTGGCGTTAGCCAATTGCTTGGACAGTGCGTCCACCTTCAGTTGAGCCCGCATCTGGTCCTCAACATAGATTTCCTGCAAGAGATCTTCAAGGCTGATCTCAAGCTTCTTCCTATGCATATTTGCATAGAACTTACTCTACCCAGCGGGGAGCTTTGAGACAATCCCTCCAACAACAAACTTGTCGGGGAGGGGCATCGCCTCGTCTTCCAACTTTTGTCGCAGCTTCAGAAATTCTTTTACCTGCGGCAGCATGGACTTTTCGTCCTCAAAAAGTCATTTGTGATATTTTTCAACCACAAATATCTTGCTCCTGTTCTTGTCTTCTTCGTACAGTTTCTCCAGAGACTCCCATATGTCTCTGGCAATTGGTTTCTTACTGTAGGATTCTGCTAGGGAATCCTCCATAGCATTCAGGATAAGTAACCTGCAAATGCTATTCTCCCTTCTCCACCTGGCCTAAAATTTAGTAGCCGCAGTGATTGCGGCAGCAGACCCAGTATCTGGAACGGTAGGTTCCTCTTCAATAAGCACGTGATCAACGTCTCTGAGTTGAAGAGTGAGATAAACCTTCCTCTTCCAGACTTGATAATGCACTCCATCAAACTTTTCTAACTTACAAAAGTCAGTATTGAGGAATGAAGCATTAACGTTTTCCCAGCTGTGGACAACTCAACAGAGTTAGTTACAAGTTGTTGCTGACTAAGCAATCATTGTAATGAAAAACTATAAATACTCACTTGTAGTAGGAAGAGGTTGTTGATGATGTAATAGAAGTTTCTCAGTCTTCTTCTCTTCTGATGTACTTCTTCCTTTCCCACTTCAATTCTTCTCAAATGCAATAAATCCTAGTTCTTGATTCTTCCCCAAATTCTCTGTTCTGTTCTTATTTCTTGGTTGCAATGGCGAATCACACTTCTTCTTCATCACAGCAAGGACTGTTGGGAAGAGGACCCAACACACACCTTCAAGAAGATCAAGCGCCAGGTCTCGTACGCCGCCGAGGTGACGGCATTCGTGGAGCCTCGCAGGATGAGGAAGATCACCGGAGTGAAGACCAAGGAGCTCCTCCTGTGGCTCTCCTTCGTCGAGATGTACTTTCAGAATGCGTCGTCGGAGAAGCTCACGTTCAAGACTGGCACGGGACTGTCCGACAGCTTCGAGGCATCCGCGTTCGCGGCGATCGAGCAGTAGTAAAAATAATGAAGAGAATGGAGACATGCAAGTACCAGTAAAAATCAAGAAATGAAGCCAATGACTGAAGTATACAACAAGCATCATCTCAGTTTTCTTACCAGCAACATATTTTCCTCCTTTTTTTTCTTTCTTTCCACATGCATGAAAAATAGACTACACATATATATAATCAAGTCAGAATAGTAGTCTTGTTAAACTTGTTTACTTGGTGACACTTACTTCTGGAGTCTTGACCTCCAAATGTTGAACAAATCCCTCCCATTTCCCTATAAACAAATAGAATAGATAGAATGAAAGAACTACTAATGATCATCAGCAAAATCATATAACAAGGACCCCTTTTTTTTATCTATTCTCCCCAATAACTGATTCTATGTGAGATAATTTACATGGCAGGCCTTCCCCCCTGCACAAGAACAACTCCTTATTTTCGTCGTGAGAAGAAAAAATATGAGAGCTAATTTCCGAGACCCCATCTTCCTCCAGAAAAAAGCTCTTGATGCCTCAGTTAGTCCAGAGCAGTTCAAATTCAGCAAGAAGTGAACACTAAATCTTTCAGTCACCTCCTCCTGATTCATTTCATGATGATGAACTATCGTCATCAGAATTGTCATTTAATGTCGGCTCATAGCGATGGAGAACCGGTGGAGGAGCATTTGCCGACATCCTGAACGACCTTGCAGACCCCATCATTGCCCTCTCGTGCAGCCTTCCAACATCCTTGCAGACGTAGTCTAGGACCGATAAGAAATCCCTCACCACCATGAATATCCTAAGAGGGTGGGCTTCCTCCTTTGCCGTATCACCATGGAAGTACTCGGTGATCTCTTTTACCAGGCTCATCGCTTTCCTTTCCCCAGCCTTGACAAGATTGATCTCTTCTTCCGCCTCCCTCAGGAAGAGCTTCATCGATTGGAAGAACATCAAACCTTGCTCGCATGATCTCTCAAGCTGCAACACCGACCTTATCTTCTCGAGCCCCGATTCTAGCTTTTTAACGTAACTGTGGAGGACGTCTGAATCCATTCCGGCTGCCTTCTTGACATTCCCAAGCTCACTACTGAGCCCAGCCAACACTTTTAATCCTTGCTTCTTGAAGGCCTCTTCCTTGGCTTTGTTAGGAGGGTCTTCAGTTGCGGTATTGGAGCCTGACCCCTCTGACCGAATGATCTCTTGGACAACAAAGTGGAGGAGAGTTGTCTTCCCATCAGTCCCTTTCACGTCTGCAAGCTTGAGGAGTGTGTCGAGCTTGAAGGCTTTTGCTTCACCTCGATTTGTGCCAACATTCATCCGGTTACCAGTCCTGAGAACAGCTTCTAGGAGCTTTAAGAATAGTCTGCTGCTGCTTAGGTCTTCGCAGGCTGCCTGGTTAACAGTGGAGCATAAATGTCAAACCTCTCTTGCATTGCGCGTCTTTCTTTTATGGCTACCGTTCAATTGCAAAGAAAGTGAAGGTACCGAAAGACTAGCAGATAAAGGGAATCGTGTCTGGTTGCAAAATGTAAATAACAATATAATATTGCATGAATTATAAGTGAAAATATCCCCCTGTTATAATGTTTTCCCTGTTTTTTCCTTTGCCAACACTTAATATGTAACCAATGAACCAAATGCAAAGAAAAAAAATTATGTGAACAATTCAGAAGGACTATGAACCATATGTTAACCAATATGATATGGATCCTGCACAAGAAGCAAACTAAATCAAGGCTTTTGCTATAGTGGAAAAGGAGACTAGTGATTTCAAGTGACAAGAGTTTGGTAGCGTTTCTTCCAAGAACTCACTACATTATGAAATGTAGGTGCATGGAAGTGGACAGGATAAGGTACAAATTATAGATTTGGGATACCATAATTTCTAATAAAGATAGGACAGGGTATGTGATACGGAACCATCCATGGACCCAAACGCGAGTCCGATTCGTGGATCATATTGTTATTATTTTCTTAGATTTTTAGTTTACATTTTTGTTTGTTAAGATTAACCTAAATAACGAAAATTTAGTTGATTAGAGAGATTAATTATCTTAGGGATAAGTCTATAGAGATTTGGCTTTATCTTCTTTTCATTACTTGAGACTATATAAATAGTCTGTAACTTCAGAAATTATTCATTGAATAATTGAGTTTTATTCATTGAAGAATTAAGGAATGAGTTGATAAATCTACTTTTGAGTTTGTACGATGTTATGCCAAAAACCTAGAGTGGGTCAATCTTTGTCTTCTCCGCCTCTAACGTTGAAGATGAGTCGGACCTCGAGTACATAAGCTTACCATCGAGACTAAGTGCTACCCATGCGTCATTCCAAAAGTAGGTATGCAAGTAATTATTATCTTGTTGCATCTTTGTTGTAAGTTTTTTACGAAATTGATAATAGTTTGATTGTTCACAAATTTCTTACAGTTTATGCGTCCAATTTTTTCTAAAGTCCTAATTTTCATACTAATAATATATATTTCTTCTGGGTCTGTCCCGCGCCAAATTGGTATTAGAGTCATATTTTAGGAATATTTTTATATATAGGCAAGACTCAAAAAAATGTCTACACAAAATTACTTGCAACAAATTTGTACTATAACTAATTCTAAATTTGACAAGATAGATAATTTGATCCCTGATATGTGTACCGACATGAAAATGATGCTCAATAAAATTTGCAACCATATTAAGACAGAAACTATTGCTACTGGTGATCCTATATCCTTAGAAAATCCATTACTAGAACCAACTGAATTTGTCGTAGGTTTATACCATTAATAAATTTTGACATTTATATATCATTATTATGGGAATTACATAAGTTATACGATGAATCATGTATATTTAAAGAACCTATCAAGTCTTCTTAATATTTTAAACTTCTCCATTATCTGGCATATAAACAATTTCTAAAATATATTTATATCGTGAGTAATTGTAATAGTTTGCAGGAAATAATGTATGATTGTAGGAATGCCATTTTGTGTTCAATATTTTTACTAAGTTGGTCCGAACATTATGCTAGTTCTTCCGGTGCAATAAGACAACCATTGTTTATAGGGGTGTTTGATGTTACAACCTGAGTGAACATCACGCTTTTTCCACCTCCATAACTGTCAGTACCGCTATGGGATTTCGTAATCTTTTAAGAAGCCTTTGTGTTGACTAGCCCGTCGAATCAGAGGTCATCTCCATGGTCGATTTAGAGTGCATCTGCAAGAGCATAACTCTAGGACTTCACATTTACAAGATTCACCGGGATGTGAATTTTTCAAAATCAAGGAGAATGATACGGGACCATCCATGGACCAGAACCCGGGTCTCATTAATAGATCGAATTGTTATTTTCTTAGATTTTCAGATTATGTTTGTTTTTGCATGTCAGGATTTAACCTAAATAAGAAATTTTTTTTATCTATTTGGGTTGGTTATGGATTTCAATTATCTTAGGGACAAGTCTTTATAGAGATTTGACTTTATCTTTATTCATTTCATGAGAGGCTATAAATAGTTGGTGAGTTCAAAAATATTCATTAAAGTCAAGTCAGATCTCGAGTGGATCCATCTTGTCTTCTTCTCCGCCTCCGACGTTGACGCAGAGTCAGACCTCGACTACAAATGCCTAGCATTGAGACACTATGCAACCCGCATGTCATTCCAAAATCAGGTATAGATGTCAATGATTATCTTGTTGCATTTTTATTATAACTTTCGTAATAAATTGATAATAGTTGATTGTTTACAAATTTCTTATAGTTTCCGCATCCAATATTCTCTAAATTCCTAATTTTCATACTAATCATATTTCCTTTGGACGTTTGTCCCGCGTCAGTACGGCACCAACCCAATTATACAGTGTTATAGATTTTGCTAGGCGGAATCAGTGCAGCGGAGGACCGCCTAGGCGGCCGCACATAAATAATTTTTTTAGACATTGAATTCTGGAAAAAAAAAAATGAAATTTTTGAAATTTTTTTATAAAATCTGAATTTTTTTGAATTTATTTTGTATTTTTTTGAACTCTGAATCTATTTTGAAATTTCAAATTTGAAAAGTTGAAAAAAATCATGCCTAGCCGAATAGGGCCGCTTAGGACCGCCTAGGCGCCGAACTGGCTCCTAGGTCAGCCGACTAGGGAGTTTTCGGTGCATTGGGAGGCCGAACAGCGCCTAGTCGGCACCTAGGCCGATTTTTAGAACATTGATTATGCATACATAGATACTTATAACAACATATAAATTTTTAGTATGCATATAACATCATAAAAATATACATCATGTGGTTGTGGTAGTTCTCTGGTTTTAATGAAACATAAAAGATCCAGCCTTATAACATTCTTTATCTCAAAAAAGAAAAGAAAAAAGTTTAGCAGCTTTTATGGTTCCATATAGTAAATAAGCTATAAACCCAACCTGGAATAGGCCACTACGAAAAGGATTTGGCTTCTTATGTTTAGATAATGTTAGCTCATGTCCGGACCATGCCACACTTTGGGCCATGCTTCGGACCTTTGGAACCTACACATGAGCCAATCATGTGTGTGATGAGTGTTGGCCTATTATTTTTTCGGTATGTGCTGGATGCAGATACAAACCTGTAGAGGCATGTTGGCGCAACTAAGGAAAAGAGGATATCCATAGCTAGTAGACTGCTCAATTTTCATAGTTTATATTCTCCAACAAGAACAAGATTTTGTTTTCTGACCACCTTTTGTGTTCCAGATCAGAATTCTACACGTTCTCACTAAATAAGCTTCAATCAGTAAAAAAATGAATAGTCACACTTTAAATGACCAAATAAAGCAGCTGCTAGAAATATATTTCAAAGATAGGGATAGGTCCCATGCCAGAATTATTGTTGGCTTCACATGATGTAAGTAGTAAATGGAGGTAAATTGATTAGTTAAATTGTAGGTAATTGTCAACACCACTGAATGTCATTAAGGTTCCAAATGCGATATGTACTAATTTAAAATGGATCTGCAGTGCAATAGATTGACAATGAGAAAGGAATTTGTACCTCTAATGTTTCGAAGGACTTTGTAAGATATTTGACTTCTGTCTCAAAATTAGCTCTGTAAAGCATTGCATCAACTCTTCTAAAGGCAAAAGGTACATCCAAGACTGCCATTAAAAACCGCTCTGCAGAACCTAGCTTAGATAAATCACCATTGTAATCTCTCAATTTTAGTTCTTCTTCCTTTGTGGGAGCCATTTTGACCAGTGTTTCTAAAAGCTCAGGCCCCAAACCTTCCGGATTACCTGTGTCAAAAAGAGCTAAATTTCAATTTCACTACTTCGAAATAACAGAACTGGGTTTATAAAGGAGTCAACAGATACGAAATTGCCAAAACACAATTGTAATAGTAGTAGGTTTGCATTCCACCTACCAAGAATATACAGAACATGAACCAAGAAACCTTGCACGATAGTAGAGTGAGTTTACATATACATTTCGTTTATCTCCACTAAATTGACACTCTAGGACCCCTTACCATTTATATATGTTCTACAATATAGTTTTTGCTAAAGAGAATAAGCTGAAAATCCACAAGACCAGTTGGTGATCAGTTAGCTACCAGGTCCTGGTTTGTGTCAAATTCTCGTTGAAGCACGTGATGGGAAGGTGAAGCTAATTCTTAATAGGCAGATGGCTAGTTGGACAAGCAATTAAAGCTATTGCAATCATTGACCGGTAGGTTGGCTTTCAGAAATTACATTCATCTCTATAATATATATATTTTCATCTCTATAATATAAATAGACAATGTTAACACATACTGTTGCACTTATTAGTATACAGATTATTGTTTCTTTATTGTAATTGTAGATTTAATTTGCTTCACGTTTGATTCTTGTGCTCACTGCCACCACTTAACCTTCACAAAAGCTTTAGAACTGAAAGGTTCAAGGCCCAGTTGACTGAGAATGGTCTGAGTCCATAAAACAGAGTTTAACATATACGAACCAGTAGTTTTCTGGACAAGTTCTATTTAGCAGGTTTCTGTAGAGAATATATAGTTAACACTTTCGACTGTATCGCTGCAGTACAAATTTAACCCTCCTTCTGAGATGAATATCCTACATCAAAATAACACAGATTTCTTTCTAAATGATAAGAGGAAATGGTTGCAGAGATTCAATATTGATATGTCAATGAGGCTTTAGAGATTTTAAGATAAATACAACCGTTGATCTCTGGGAAATGACAATAAGGTTCAAGACTTTGGTGTGTAAACCTACTCCTTGAAGCAGGTAGAAAAGGCTTCACATCATGGGAAAGACGTTCAGAATAAATTTGCCACAAGTCCAGAACCAAAAGAGCATTGAGAAGCAATATTAGTATCTTTAGAATAAAGATGAGAAGTGAACATTATATTGCCAGTGTGGATAGCAGGGATTTTGTCAATGAGCTCAATGAGAATTAAATTAGATTCTTAGAATGAAAAGAAGAGGCAAAGTCACTTTAAAGTTTTCGATCCATCGGATTGGGACAATGGAAAATGTCAAATTTAGCTTCCAATAATTTCACTCGACAACACTGCTATCCATAGTTTGCAGTATCGGCCCATAACGATCAGATATGGCCGATACTGATACGGTTTGGCATGTCCTATCCGATACTAACCGATACCCGATATTGACCGATACCGACATTGGTGGTCTCTTTCCGGTCAATTCGGCAAAGGAAATTGAACGAAAAAGACCAATCATCAAGGGTGTAAATGAATAGTAAGGTTGTAAAAGCATGTAAAACATGAAAACTTATCTATCGCACGTAAACCAATCGGCGATGGTGACTAATATTTCATTCAATTTCAAAATTTCTAAGAAACAACACTAGAAATACTTAAAATCATGCCTAAATGTATGTAATATATTTTCTAAAATGTTAATAATTTATTAACGATTATTTGCTTTCCGATTCCAAAAAATCCGATACTCTTGATCCGAAACCGCTGATACTGCCGATATCGCCGATCCTGATACTCATAGGATGATCCAGTAGCGATTATGATACCGATACTACTATCACATACTATATCAAAAAAGAAGAAACACTACTATCACATCAAATATCCTATAAGATAGGTGTGACCGTGATAAAAGAACACATAAATCAATTGTTAGCATTAGCAAGTTTGAGTAACACAACGAGGACTCCCATCAACTCTTTCCACCCAATGGCCAATATCTCCCTGATCTTTGTTTGAACCATTATGCTTTGTAAAAATTTGAATGTAACATTACAATCTATATCGTGTCGTAACAGTAATCGTAATTTCGATACTAAAAAATAGGAGTACTAGATAGATAATGTGACTCAGTTTGGTTCAGAATTGTTAACGAGGAATGAATTCAACAGATCAAATGTGCTCACCATCTAAAAGCGCTTCAGAGACCTCCTCTCGAGTCACATTCAGTGCCCTCAGAAGTATGGCGATGTTCTGAGACTTCTTGGGATCCAAGACTCTGTTCTCCTGCCGAGATGGTGGAAAGAGCTGCCGTCTATTTGTTTCTCTGGGGACAGGGTTTGTCGAATTGTTGACGAACAGAGTCTCGATCATGTCCTCATTCAATCTGCAACAAAGTGAATCAGAGTCAACAAGAATTAGTCGAATGTTCCAGTGACGGTGAGCTAAACAGTATAATTTCTTACTGGAACGAGCTCGATTTCATTTGGTCCCAAACCATGGCCCGATCTGAGCTAGCCCTGACTTTATCCCAATGCAACGGCTTCAGCCTCCGCTTCCCGTCATCCCCATCCAAATTCTCCCCATTCTCCTCGGTCAGTGCAGTGCCGACGCTAGGAGCGGATATTTGCAGATCGAAGCGCGGGGCCTCCGGCGGAAGAGGCCTCAAAAGCTGCCGTCTGGACGACGGCGGCGGGGCCGGAATTGCATTTTGATACTTCGGAGGCGGCGGAGGGGGAGGCGGCCTGCCGGCTCTCCCCATCCGGTTCGGCGGAGGCGGAAGCGGCGGGGGAGGCGGAGGAGGTGGAGGAGGAGGAGCCGCCGACGGCACGGACGAGGTATCATCCAGGCGCATTCTCGGGGAGGTTCTCCGCGACCGGGGCGCATTGTCGGCAACAACCATCACGTCCTTCGCCGCCGTCATCGCCGGGAGGCTCTTCCTCGACACGGGGCTGCTCGGACTGCCGCTATTCATCGACGACGCCACGGACACCGACCGGTTGGGCGTATAAAACGCGTCGTCGTCTGACGAAGCAGTAGCGGCGGGGGCGGCTGCAGGGGCAATGGGCCCGGACCTCGCGGACGCCGGTCCGACGAGCGGGGGAAGCGGCTGCAGCTGCGGGCTGGGGTGTCTGCGCGGTGGCTCCGTGCAGTCCGTGTCCGTCTCGGCGCTAAGCTTGCGGTACGGGGAGCCGTTGGCCTCGCTGGCCCTGCGCCGCTCCGCGGCGGGGTCCATCGTGCCGAGATACAGCACGTCCGTCGCGCTCCGCGAGCGGAACTCGCCGCCCCCGCCCCCGCCGCCGCCGGAGGATATTCTCGATTCGTCCGGCCCGCTCCGGCGGCGGCGGCGGTGGTAGATGAAGCAGGCGGAGAGGGAGAGGAGGGCGAGGAGGAGGAGGGACGCGGAGACGGCGACGACGATCTTTGAGGCGGAGGAGCGGGGGGGAGGGGGGCGGGCGGAGGTGGGGCGGTCGGGAGGGGGAGGGGGGCTGAAGGAGCCGGACTGGACCGGGGAGTCCGGGAAGAAGGGGGCGGGCGGGCCGGACGGGGCCGCCGGGAAGGGGTCGGCGGGTTGAGACGGCGGAGGTGGTGGAGGTGGGACCCAGTCGATGGGGAAGAGGGGCTCGTGGAGAAGTCTCCGGTGAACGTCGGCGGAGGCAGAGGAGGAGGAGATGACGAGGAGAGAGAAAGTGGAGAGGAGAGAAAGAAAGGAGGGTTTGGCCATGGTTGATGTTTGCTTTCTCTCTCCTCTGTAGAGAGAGTAGTAAAGGAAGGAGAGAGAGAGAGAGGGGGTGGGGAAATTAAACTTAGCTTCTTTTGGAAGAAATGGAGATTCTCCGGCATGGATGGGAAGGACAGAGCCGCCATTTCCATCGGTGGTAAGGTGTTGGAGGACACGTGGCAGGGAGCATCTGCTTTAGTAATGTCTTTAATTTCCACCTCTTCCTTCCTTCTTCTTTTTTCCCTCTTTTTCTTTTCTTTTCTTTCTTTCTCTCTTTCTGTGTCATCATCATCATTCTCACTCTCGCTTTCCTTCGAATAGCCACAATTATTTATTCAATTGGAAGATCTGCTGATCTTCTTGGGATACGGAACACCAACGGTGCTGGGAACGGTACTTTCAGCTATTTTATTGTACAGTCCAGATTTTTACCATTCATTGATTCCCACTCTGTTTTTTTTTTTTTTTTTACTTTTTATCCAACATAAAATTATTTTAAAGTAATTTTGCTTCTTTTTTTAAAGATATCTTACCTTACGTATGAAATTTTGTACACCCCCTAAGTCAGATCTATACCTCTCTCCAATAACTACAAGTGTCATCCGAATTCGATAAATTTTGTTACTAGTTTTGACCAATAATGTAATATACGATAATTTTTGAGTGGAATGATAAATTTCTCAACTAAGTTTGGTGGATCGAAAAAATGAACTTATTTGTGTACATAAATGTTTCTGTAGAATTATACTTTTTAATTATATTATCCAGTTTAGAATAGCTGTAAGGAGAGAGGGCATGATTTTGGATGTCAAAATTTTAGCAGAATTATAAGCGTCGGCTATTAACAATTCTTCTAATGCGTCTATTGATTACTGGATATAAATTGAAGGGAACATTAGAGATTTTTCTACATACTCCTATACTCTCTATTCAGAAGATATATGTTCACAAACTTTCTACAATATTTTTCAGAAATTCTCCTTTTGGAAACCCCACAACATCTATTTGTCGTAGATCAAAGGTTACTAATATTATGCTTGCACGATGGTACAGTAAATAGACTATCTTACGAAGGAGGTTTTATCCAACTTTTTTAACCTACTATGATATTACGTTAGATAATTCACAAAATCTTCTTATCAAACGTTTTTATATCCGAAATTGATTTATTTTAAGTCACATTTTTCACTACTTGTTTATTATTAGATGGTGAAGAAGCATAAAATTTTATTCGTAAAATTAATTAACAAATATCATGTCTAAATATTTATGTTACTCTACCATTACCAAGAATTGATAATATAAGTAGTCAACGTGCTTCTAATAACTAAATTGTTAATCTGGGTCATAGATCTTCTCACCAAGTTTTTTCATTTACATACGAAGAATGTAAAACAAATGAAGGTGGTGATGACAAAAATAGTGATAATTCGATTTAAATATAGATGATTATTTATATAATAATGTCGATAATGTTAGCACTCCTGAGTTATTTGTCGAAAAATTATTTGAAACTTCTTCTAAATTTAGAAGTTTTATAAGTGATATAACAATTGAACATAATTTCACTTGTTAGCTATTTTGAACAATGTATGGAAAAACTAAGTTGTAATTGGAAATCGGACATTAAAGTCATTAGTGAAGTCAAAATATTTACTAGGCTTATTTGCAACTTGATACCCTTAACTAGTTGTTTTTTTCAACTTGACAACATAAACTTTTTTACTCAACTATTTGATACCCTGATTTTTTTTTCCTAAATCTCTCTCTCTCTCTCTCTCTCTCTCTCTCTCTCTCTCTCTCTCCCAGGCTGCCCCCTCCTCCCACGTCCTCCCTCTACCCGCCGCCCCCAACTGCACCCCCCCTCGCGCCCCCTCCTCCAGCCGTTGGTTGATGTCGCTACCCACCCCCGCCCCCCTCCTCCCGCCGTGTGCTCCGCCGCCATCGTCACTGCAGAGGAGAGAGAGGGGGGGGGGGGGGCGTAGGAGGGGGCAGCCGCCACCGGACGGTGGGAGGAGGGGGCGCGAGGGATGAGGGTTGGGGCAGCCATGGGTGACGGGTGGAGGGGGCGTGGAAGGATGGGGCATGGATAGTTTTGAATTTTTTTTTGGGTATGATAGTTAAAAATATTTAATAGTTAATGGTATCAAATTGTTGAGTAAAAAAATTTATGGTATAAAGTTAAAAAACAGAAATAGTTGAGGGTATCAGTTGTAATAAGTTTATTTATTATTCATAAATTAGAAGTCGACATTTTTTATTTAGAAGGATTTATAACATAATATCATCCACAAGCTATTACTGTATGGATTAAAAACAAAATAATTGATAAAATTATAGATAATCAATCATATATTCATCACAAATTGTAAACGATATATTTAGAGAACACTGAATATATATTAAATATTTTAAAGCTTGAAAAAGTCTGAATGATTTATTGCCCTAGCTGAAATAACATATTAATAGATTATGCTCATTTATCGTATATTAGATATTAACATTTTAAACCTTATTGAACATTTTAATAGATGGTTAAACATTTACGTGATAAAGCAATACCAACACTATTTAATGGTATTAGAGCTAATATTAAATTACTTCATGACAACAACAGACAAAAGTAGAAAATTAATTTTAGAGCGGGGTGAGCAAATACCGTGCACTACCAAATGATCGACCGAGTATCGATTAAAAAATTTCAAAGAACTGAACGAAAATTATATATATATATATATATATATATATATATATATATATATATATATATATATATATATATATATATATATATATATATATATATATATATATATATATATTCCTTAGCAAATGACCTCTAGCCTAGTGGTTAAGAGAGATGCATGCGGCCCAAGTGGTCGGGAGTTCGAGCCTCAGTGGAGGCGAGTTCGCCACAAGTACCCATTGCTTCAAAAAAAAAATATATATATATATATATTCCTTAGAATGTTGTTAGGTTAAGAACGCTAAGAATTGAGTGTTTGATCTTTTGAGCTTGTGTTTTTGTGTTTTCAAAAAATTTTGAAGTAAATTTTTGTGTACTTAAACTTATGCTAAAAATTAAACTTAGTGATCGTGTTTGATCTTTTAAGCTCATTTTTTAGGTGTTTGCGACTTGTTACATGTTGTTCTAATAAATTTTATTAATTGCTTGGTTGATAGAGGTTTCGCTTTGAAATTTAATGCTTCAAAAGAAAAAGTAGAAAAATATTTTTCTTGGTTAATTGATTTTATAATATTAAGCGTGTTGATTGATCAAATGTTAATTGGTATAATACTGATACCAAACAAAAACTTACCGGATACCAGTTTAACCGAGACCCAAAAAATCAATTATAAATGGTATGATATTGGTATTGATTTTTTTAATATTGATTAAAAAAATATCAGAAAATCTGACCAAATATCGACGGATTATGCCGACTCTCACCTCTAATTAGAGCCAATAGTAAATCACTTCATGCACAACACGATCAGAGAGAGTAGATCTTAGATCCCAATACACAAAATTCAATACCTAAAGATTTACAATGCACAAAATACAACAAAAAAGAAGAAGAATTTAAATAAAAAAATGAAGGCACAAGAACTTTAAGGAGACAATATAAAAGTTTTTATGGTAAGAACACAATTGACGATAGATAAACACAATTAAGCATCGATACTCAATTAGGATCACTTATTCGTCTGCTCGTAACAAAACTATCTTAACAAAATATATTATTTGTGATGAACAACCTTCCGCATTTGATGAGAGTGAAAATATTTTGGCTATGCAAGTAGTACATTAATTTATTTATTTTTGTTTTACAAAATTTTCTATATCTACTACTAGAGCAAAGCTTATAAATATTTGGAAGAAAAAATAGCTTTGAAACAAAGTTTTGAAAATGTTGGTAAACTTTTTTTTAAGTTCGGATATATGAACTAGTAAAGAAAATTACTCTTTTATTTGTATAACGTCACATTATTTTGATGCAAAATAGATTTTACGAAAACAATCTCTTTGTTTATGTTCGTTGGAATTTTCTCGTACTTGAGCTACAATTTGCGGAGCCATATGTAAAGTTTTAATTAAATATGATATTCATAATAACATTTTATCAAGTTTTTAATAATGTTAGTCATAATACTTTTTTACCAATATTTTGAAATCTAATTTTTGTCTATATTAGAAGGAGAGCTTTTTCATGCAAGATATGATTGTCATGTTGTTAGGTCAATTGTAAAATTTAGCCAAAAAAAAGTCAATTGTAAAAGAACACTTTCAATTATTTCAAAAAAAATTATATAATATTATAAGAACGTGTTTAATTAGATTGAACATTTTACCAAGTAGACAACAAGATTTTAAAATATTATATGCACAATATGGTTTAAAGTTTATGAGACTTGCTAATGATGTATCATATAGATAAATTATACATATTTGATGTTGAAATCATGTATTAAACAAAAAAAAACATGCTATTACACACTAGTATTGCATGTTCAAGTAGTGTACTAATTAAATGAGAATGAGTGGTTAGTTATTACTTCATTATTTGAATTTTTAGAATTATTTTACAACGTTACATGTATTTTTTCCATAGTTTATTATCCAATTTCAACTTTAGTTTTAAGAGAGATCATTAATATTTTCATTTATTTTTCAGAATGTATACATATATATTCCTGGTTTTGATTACTTTGTTACTAAAATGGAAGCAATATTTTTAAAAGATTGGTCTAATATACCTCTTTTATATTATTTGACTGCAATTTTAGATTATAAAATAAAATTAGATGGTGTATGTATATAATTATATAATTTTTATGAAAATATAACATTGGAGTAGGTAGTTTAAAATCAGAAATTAAAATTTGTTTTGATGTTCAAATTATTTTATCTAAAATAAGAAGTTATGACGAACCCCACTTCAAACATTCAAGGTAGTAGTTAGGGCTGTCATTTTTCGGTTTTCAACTAAAAATCGAACCAAACTTAATCTAACCGAATAAAAGATTTGTTCGGTTTAAAAAAAATCGGTTCAGTTTCGATTTTTAAAATACTAAAAAATATATTCAGTTTCGGTTTTGAGTTTCCATTTTAGTCAAAAAATCGAAAACCGAACAAGACTTAAATACCCTCATTTCTATAAATATTTTGGATTAAAAATATATTTACTTTGAAAAACAATTATATGTATGCGTTTTGAAACCCAATTTTAATAAATATACAACTAGTCCAATTTAGACTCAATTTTGAAAAATAACAAATGTATTTTGAAATATAATAAATGTATGTTTAAAAAATATAATTTTTAATATAATTTAACCAAAATCTGAACTTTGGACCAAAACCATTGTAGACATAGCCAAACTGAACAAACCGAATAAACCAAAACGTTTACTCAATTCGGTTCGGTTTCGACTTTGAATTTTTAGAATTTTATTTTATTCGATTTTGACTAATTCAGTTCGGTTGAAACCGAATGCTCACCCTAGTAGTAGTAACTCTAGTTTAATTTATACGATACTCATGCTAAAGAATATACTATAAAAGAAGAAACAAAATATTTTTCCTCCAACACTTTTCTTTCTTTATTTGAACTCACTATGAAGATGTCGATTCTGAATCATAATTTTAAAATTTTATAGTGGTGGAATGCACAAGAGCAAACTTTTCATGTACATTCTTCTTTGGCATATTATGTTCTAATGACCACAGTATCCACTATAGTATAGTTTTAGTGTGTCTTCAAGAATATTAAAAAAAATATATTATGCTAAATTATTTGGAAGTCTGCGTTTGCGTTCAAGATTGGATTCGTACTAAAAAAAAAGAACTCAATACTTACGAGATGAAAGTGTCGATCAACGTTAATGGACTAAACTTTTATCTCTTACTAAGGACTGTTGGAATTATTCAATAATTAAGGGGCCACACATGTAAAATTAATTGTGTTTGGGCTATCTAAATAATTAAACCAAATTAAAGTGGTCTATTTGGAAATTGGCTTAAGGGTATAATTGTCATGGAATTAATGTATAGATACCGGAGATAATTCTAATTTGATGAGGGGCCAAATTAGAAATATCAACACATATATAAATATGTGTATTCATTAGGGTTATGGTCCCCAACTTATACGGCCACCAAAGATAAGGTTCTCTCTTTTTCTCTTCTGCATCCCCATCAACAGAAAGAGAGGGACAAAGGATTCGGATTCACCTTTGTCATTAAGGGTCGTAGCAAGTTGGAAGATCGAACCCAATAAAGAGTCGATCGCTTCAACATCCATCAAGCCAAACAATGGATTCAGGTACGCTTCCGCAATCAATTTAATTTATGTTCTTCATCTCATGAATCGACAGGGTACAATAAAATTTCTAACAAGTGGTATCAGAGCCTCCTGTTTGATTTATGAGGTCGAAGTTTAGAATTCAATTTTTTATTTATTGTTATTCAGAAACCCTAGATCTTCGATCTAATTTAATTTAGGGTTCTGGTTGATCTATCAAGATCCACAAATTAAAACCCTCTTTATGTATACTGCTGGTTTATTTTATATATAAATCAAATCATTGTTTTTTTTTATTGTTTGGGTCCGGTATTTATCTTTGGATCTGTTAAGAGTTAATTTAGGTATTGCTTTGTGGTTTTATTTGGTAAGACATGCTATTTCTTGCTTCTTCCGGTCACCGATCTACTAATGGTCATCAATATTGTAACTTCTGTTTATGGGTCTTTACGGATTCTAGCATGTTACTATCACTTCTGTTTAAGTATTAATATTGCAACTTCTGTTTATGGTTACCAATTGTTTATGGTCATCAATATTGCAACTTCTGTTTATGGGTCTTTACGAATTCTGGCATGTTACTATCAATTCTGTTTAAGTATCAATATTGCAACAAAAGGTGATAGTTTCGGATATAAAGAAATTATTAGCATGGAAAGCTCTGATTAAGTATCAATATTGTATAAAACAGATTTAGCATTTTCTTTATGGTATTGTTATTGATTTGGATTCAGAAATATAGTTTTCGATAAATTCATGCAAAAACAAATTCACATGCATATGATTAAAGGAGATATCTTTAAGATATATGATTATTTTTCAAATTAAAATTAGGATTTTGTTTTCGGTAGATTATTTTATTTAAAATAATCCTTATAGATTATTTGATATAATCTGTTAATGCATATATTTGACCTTCTATAGATTATTCTATTTAAAGTAATCCTTATGCATTATTTGATATTATCTTTGGATGCATATCCTCCGTAGATTATTTCATGAATTTTGTTATAGTGATAATATCCAATTTTGCCAAATTGAAATTCATGATTATGCTTTTGATTACTTTATTTGAGTAATAATTTTATGAATATGCATGTATATAAAGTTTTGGACATGATTCAGTTTTGTAAAATTTAGTCAACATTAATTTTTGGTGCCTTTTATGACTAGCAATAGTTGTCCAATATTCTAAGTAGACTCATTGAAACAAGATGTCGCCAAAGTGACCTCTCTTGTGTAGATAGTCTACGAGGGATGTCGGATGTTTGTGTGTGTATATTCATGCGGGTATTAGCCGGCCCAAAGGAAGGTTAATACTTGGCCGAATTGCACACATACTTGTGGTGATAAATGTGTGACAATTATACGGTTTACATGTGAATAATAACCCGATCCAAAGATAGGCTTATTATTTGATATGACTTATTGTCAATGTTTGATCACTACACCAAGAGTACCACTTGCAGTTAATATCACTGTCCAAAGACTTGATATTAATGATGTACTAGGTATCTTGAGATGGGGTTCACCATTATTTGAATTTGTTTGACTATATTTTACTCTTTGGTTATTAATTAGAGCATGTCATTTTTGTTGTTTTGTTCTCTTTACAGTTAATGTTGTTAAAATATCTGCCAATAAGATTTTAATTTTCATGTTTAATGGGATAAACTTTAAGGGCAAAATAAAAATGAATACAGTAGCTGCTAAGGGTCCAGCTCAAAAGAAACAATAATATAAAACTAAGGGTTGTTCTTTTGTGATAAGGCAGGACCCATAAGGAAGAAATGTACAAAGTACCACGCATGGCGTATAAAGAAAATTATATTTCTAAATTTGGCCTGTTCTAAGGTTAATTTAGATTTAGTACCTAGAAACACATGGTGGTTAGATTCTGGTGCTACTACCCACATTAGTGTTTATAGACAAGGTTGTTCGAGCTACCGAAAGCCAATTGATGGTGAAAGATACATCTATGTGGGTGACGGCAAATCGGTAGAAGTGAAAGCAATAGAACATTTTAGGTTATTTTTAGGAATCGATTATTATTTGGATTTGATAGACACTTTTATTGTACCGTCTTTTAGACGAAATTCAGTTTCAGTTTCCTTAATGGACAAATTTGGTTATTATTGTTCATTTGGAAATAATAAGTTTAGTCTATCTTTAAATCCAAATATTATTGGTAACGGTTCCTTTAAGATTTATTATAACCTATATTTACTTGAAACTATTGCATCTTAATACAATGAAACCTTGCAAGTGGAGTCATATGGTACTAAACGCAAAATTAACAATAAATGTTTTTAGCCTCATTATGACATAAGCGATTAGGTCACATATCTAGAAATAGAGTTGAACGACTTATGTCTGATGAGATTTGGATTTTATTAACTTTATAGACTTTAATGTCTATATTAATGTGTAAAGGAAATACAGACCAAAGTTCAATTGTAAGCAGCTACTTTATTGTCTATGCTGACAAATCAAGGGGTTAATAATTATACGATCCCACACAAAAGAAAATTTTGAGACGAGAAGTGTAATAGTTTTTGAGGATGTTGAGTTTGGGGGAGAAATAAAGTCAGGATCATTGTCTTTGAGAAGGAATCAATTACGATTCCTACTATCACTTTTGACGATGTGCAGGATTCTATACATGTCATGATCAAGAAGTGAATTCGGAGCCTCAATAAGACAATGTCGAATTACCTCTATAAGTTGTTGTTGAGATACCTTAACAACGACAACGTAGCGGCACCCCATTCAAGATAAGTTAATTATTCCTAAGGAACAAACTCAACAACCTCAAGAACATGTAATATTAAGATGGTCCACCAGAGAAAAGAGAAATATAATTTCGGATAATTTGTCATATTTCTCTAGGAACGTGAGGAAGACTGTGGTTACTGGAAGATGATCTAATCAACTTCCGTCAGGCCATGAAAAGTTTCAGTTCTCAAAGTGGATTGATACAATAAATAAGGAGTATAAGTCCATGCAAGACAATAAAGTTTAAGAACTTATCCCATTACCAAAAGATATGAAGTCCATTGGTTGCAAATGGACATTTAGAACCAAGAATGATTCGAAGGGTCATGTGGATAAGTATAAAGTACGTCTTGTAGCTAAAGGCTTTACTCAAAAGGAAGGGATTGATTTTAAAGAGACTTTCTCTCCGCTTTCTTCGAAAGACTCTTTTAAAACAATCATAGCACATGTTGCACATTTTGATATTGAGTTACATCAAATGGATGTCAAAACGGCATTTCTCAATGGTAACATTGACGAAACTATTTATATGGTGCAGCCATAAAACTTTGTGTCAAAAGATTCAAATAATATGGTTTGCAAATTGACAAAATCTATTTATGAACTCAAGCAAGCTTCTCGTCAAAGGTACTTCAAGTGATTATCTCGTTTGGTTTTGAGATGAACACTGTTGAAGATTGTGTGTATCACAAGTTCAGTGGGAGTAGGAATAATTTTCTGGTTTTGTATATTGATTAAAGTATTTAATGCAAACCAGGTGACACCTCTCGTTAAAGGAGAGACAAATTCGATCTCAAACAAGTGCCCTAAGGTTAACCTTAAAATTAAGAAAATAGAATAGATTTTTCCTTCATGATCAGTTGTAGGGAGTCTAATGTATGCTCAAGTATGTACGCATCAGGATATTGCGTACATATTAGGATGTTAGGCAGATATTTAAGCAAATATGGATGGATCATTGGATAGCAGCCAAACTACTTAAGTAATTAATAGAGAACAAGAAATTATATGCTCTTTGTAGGAGATCGGATAATTCTGGAGATCATAAGGTATTCCGACTCCGATTTTGTTGGATGCCAACACAGCAGGAGATCCACATCAGGTCATGCTGACTAATGGAGATATATTTTGGATGAGTGTCAAACATGCACTCATAATTTCTCCACCATGAAAGCAAGGTTTATAAACATGCTGTGGGGTATCTATTCAGGGAATATGGTTGCGAAATTGTCACAAGGCTGCGCCTACAGTACGGTGTTGAAAGACCACATAAAATTATGGTGTGACAATAAATTAGCAGTACTGTATTCCAATAACAACAGAAACTTGTATAAGTCAAAGGATATTGACATAAAGTTTCTAGTTGTGAAGGAAAGAATTCAGAATGGTTATAGTGTCCATATAGCACATTAGGACAAACTCCATGTTAGCGGATCCGCTCACAAAAGCATTATCACCCAGGGTCTTTCATGAGCATACTGCTCATATGGGTGTTAATTAAGAATATGGCAATATAGTGGGAGTTTGTATTTTATGAATTTAGGTGATATTTGATTTTGGACACATTTATGTATTAAAGTATTTTGGATATTTATCTGATCAGATATATGGAAATTCAGTTCATTCTGTTTTCATTATGTTAAAGTATTGATCTCATTAAAGTTAAGGAGGACCAGTTGGAAATAGACATTTATTGATCACATTGCGTGTAATTTCCATGCTACGCATCCATGATTGATCTATGTCGTTTAGCTATATTGGTATATGTGACCATTGATGGTTTAGTTACGCTATATGTGACGAATGCCGCTTTGATCCTATGTTGATATGGTTAATGGACGAGATTGTCCGGATATACCCTAAGGATTAAGATAGCAATTTATGAGCTCACTAAGGTTAACACAATTATAAGGTTACATATGTGGCCCAGTGAGAGATTGTTGGAATTATTCAATAATTAAGGGGCCACACATGTAAAATTAATTGTGTTTGGGCTATCTAAATAATTAAGCCAAATTAAAGTGGTCTATTTGGAAATTGGCTTAAGGGTATAATGGTCATGGAATTAATGTGTAGATACCGGAGATAATTCTAATTTGATGAGGGGCCAAATTAGAAATATCAACACATATATAAATATGTGTATTCATTAGGGTTATGGTCCCCAACTTATACGGCCACCAAAGAGAAGGTTATCTCTTTTTCTCTTCTGCATCCCCATCAACAGAAAGAGAGGGACAAAGGATTCGGATTCACCTTTGTCATTAAGGGTCGTAGCAAGTTGGAAGATCGAACCCAATAAAGAGTCGATCGCTTCAACATCCATCAAGCCAAGCAATGGATTCAGGTACGCTTCCGCAATCAATTTAATTTATGTTCTTCATCTCATGAATCGATAGGGTACAATAAAATTTCTAACAAGGACACACCAAAAGCTAAAGAAATATATATATATATATATATATATATATATATATATATATATATATATATATATATATACTACATGTACGTACTTTGTATGTATTTTAATTAGAATATTATAAGGTCAGTTATTGTCTTTTCGTCTTTTTCATGTAATTATTCATGTGTGTTTTCTTTTTACAATGCCAAAAAATTCAAAGTATAAAATTTATTTTTTTTAAATTTTCTATTGAGAATAATAATCTTTGAAAAATTGTAAGGATAACTATTATTTTTATTATTGGAACATAAAAAGTTGTATGGTAAAAAAAAATTTGCATGCAAACTTTATTGCTTTGACTCATAATATAAACATAAATGACATGCAATTTGACATAATAACATCATATTTATAATATACACGAGGGTATTTTAGGAATTCAAAAGTTTTACCAACTTTTCCTATTATATATATATATATATATATATATATATATATATATATATATATATATATATATATATATATATATATATATATATATATAATTTGAAGATATCGAAAACAAAAGATTCAAATAGAAAGCTCAACACGAAGACCAAAACTACTGAAGAACAAATTGGTGATGAAATTTATACTTTTACTCTTTAAGCTTTTCTAAAAGTAAGTAAATTGTTTAAAATTTCTCAAATAAACAAAAATCGATAAATAAAAAAAATATTTTCATTAATTGTAATTTTCTTTTCTCCTACTATTTTTTTTTCAAATAACCAAAAGTTAAAAACCCAAACCCAAACCCAATACCAAGACCATTTTTAATAATTCGGTTCACACTGGACCAGGCCTTCCCAAATCAGATCCAGTCTGGTCTAGTCTGAACTGGCCGCTCAAACCGAATTCTGGACCGAATGAAATTTGGATTTTGTTCTCCAGACCAGTCCGAATTGGCCTGATGCTCTAGATTGGCCCGACCACCATTTGTCCGATCAACTCTAAGTTCGGGTCGTGCCAACTTCGTACCCGAGTCAAATATAGATCTCAAAAAGTGTCTATAATTGAAGGCTATTTTAGATTTTTAACTTGATACCTTAAAAAAATTGGTACAACTTAATACCCTGAAGAAAAATTGAACAAAAATAAAAATATTCAAAACTTAAAACTACCCTCTTCTCCACCACAGCCCCTCTCTCTCTCTCTCTCTCTCTCTCTCTCTCTGCGGCGCCGTCAGGAGAGAGAGAGGGGAAGGGGGAGGGGAGCAGCAGGGATAGTTTTTGGTTTTCCTTTTTAGGGTATGTAGTTGAACATATTAAAAGTTGATGGTATCAAATTGTACCCAAAAAAATTTAAATTATAAAGTTAAAAAATTGAAATAGTTAAGAGTATTAAATTATAATTAAGTTAAAATTGAATAAACATTTAAAAAATAAGAGCTCGTTAATAATAAAAAGAAACCGAGATAAAATGTTTAAAAGCCATGCAATTGATAACTTCAGTATAAAGGAAACGAAAGTTCTAACAAAGATCAAGATCTATGCTAATGCCTATGATCATTGGATCTAGTGAGTATTTTTTTTTTTTTTTTAATATCTCCAAGAAACAACATGCCCGTTTAGTGTTGCAACAAGAAAAGAAACATTTTTTATCATCGCATTGGAACCAATCGCACGTGTGAAAGCTATTTCTTTTGCGTCACCTTTTCTATTTAATACATGTATCAATTACGCACGTCAAGCATCTCCATTTCATTTTTTTTTTTTTTTTGGATCCGTCACGTGAAAAAAAAGCAAAATTTCCGGAAAGAATTGTTCGACCAAAAAAATTACTTGTCGTGCCATTCGTAGACCTTGTCAGCAATCTGACGAACAAAAAAAATAGATTCGACGAAAATACGAATATAAATCGACTCAATATAAATAAATATGTTAAAAATTTGATCAAATATTTAAAAATTAAAAATATTAAAATTAAAAATTTTACATTCTTAATTATGTTGTCAAATTTTGCTAGTTAAACAGATTTATATTACTTTTTTGCTAAATTTATTAATAATTTATAAGAAACGTGTTTAAAATTTTGTATGCTTAAAATTTACATACTGATTCGAATCTTTTAAAAGTACACAAATATTATAAGTTTCTGAAATATACGAAAAAATTTGTATATAATACGAGTTTTGTTCCGGCGATTGCTAGCAAGGTTCGTAGATGTGGTCCCATACGTACGTTTGTCGGTGAGAGGTCGGTCGGTTGCAAATGAGGAAAGAGAAAATGTTCCTTTCTTGCTGAGAGCTCAAATCGTTGTCAGGTTGGAAGAAAAAAAAGGGTTTGATTGCACCATCTGACCTGACCCACATCTCTCGATTCAAACTTGGAATTTTGGAATTTTGTGGGATTTGTCCTTGGGCTGGTTGGCAGAATTTGAGAAGGAATTTTAGTTGCAGTCATTGTTGAAATTCTGTGGAAAAGGGACCAACCCATTTCTTTAAATGAGTAACGACAATAGTTAAGTTTAAGGTTTTTTTTTTTTCCAAAAAAAATTCTAGAGGAACTCATCGGTTCTTAATTTTTAAATCTGGATCATGAAACATTGTTAGATTAGATGAATCCATTTTTTTAATATTTATAAAGGAGTATAAAAATAATTACACTTTTAATACTAGTAAAACTTACGTGTTATGTCAATATTGGAAATTCTTATTTGAGTTTATGTAGCCGAGGTCTCTTTTTATGACCTTTGATAGAAACCCTACAAAAGATGTTAACGAATTGTACTTTTGACATTCCTAATTCATTAGAGGACGGTCATAATTTTGACAGTCCTCTAATTTGTATATATCAAAATTTTAGCAGTTCTGGATAAGCATACGACTGTCAAATTTTGACAATCCTGTTTTTTTAAGACTCTCAAATATCTAATAGTTCTGAATATGCACAAGACTATCATAAGTTTGTCCGTCCTAGAACTGCAAAAACTGTGATGCCTCCTAAGAAATTTCGTAGTGTGTTTATAACTAGCTTTTTATTTCATCCAACCAAACAAATTTCTTTTATAGAATCTATAATTTTTTTTAATGACCTACACGAGTTTTAAGTAAGATTTTGTATAAACATCTTTTTTTTTTTGGTTAAAAACAAACTACCTACCTAATCTATAAGATTGGCTGTCAATTCAAATTATATGAAAATCTATAATTTTATAAATAGAAAAAATCCAATTAAGAAATTAATTTCTCTAATATAAAATACAAAGATAATCCAAGAAAGAGAAGGAAGTATCTCATTGTGTTTCATTGATTTGAAGAACCTATAAATTATCTTGGAGAGTATAAAGTAATTATTTTTATTGAATAATCTATAGGATAAATTATGTTAATAATTCCTATATTTTATACTTATTACAAGCAAAATTTCTACTTTAAAACTAATTATACAGATCATTCCTATAATTTATATTTTCTATAAAAATTTATAACGTTGGCATTTTTTTCGAAATAGGAATACTCAATGTAATACTCATGAGACATAGGGAAGAGGATTGGTGTATTTATTTTTATTATGAAAACCAATCATTATATAGCATGGTCACAAAATGTAGCATCTACATTCCCTCCTATAACCCTAATGCCTCGTCTGGTTCACGGAAAGGAAATGAATTCTTTTGTATTTTTTATGAAAATAGAAAAGTAGGATTCCTGTCACATTTCTTTCCGTTGTTTGGTAAAACAAGAAAACTACCTAGGAAAGGAAAGCAAAATATAACAATATTCTAACAATATCCTTACCTTTTAAAATAAAAATAATATTATAAAAAATAACATTAATGGTAAAATAAGCAATGACTCATGGTTACTTTTGTCATAACTTTTATAATAAATGTTGGAAAAAGATGAGGGAAAATCAATCCCATGAATCTTGAGTGGAACCATATTTCCATCAATTTTTTTCCTTGTCAGAAAATTGATTCCAAAGTTTGTGGTTACCAAACAAAAAAAAAGGAACAACTTTCCTTTCTTGATTCTTTAAAACCGTGAACCAAACGAGACCTAATTGCTGAAGCTAGCATTAGTTGTTGATTGGTCTTATAATTAATTCGTGATCAATACTCAAACACAACACACTTTAACATACACTACCGGATATGATTGGATTTCACCAATCCAACTTCACAATATTAGTCTTTATAAGCACCACCATCAAATTAAAAAACTTTTTTTTTTGGGTTGTGACTTCAGATTCAAGTAAACCCGTTGAATATTTAAAGAAGTACTTCACTTGATAGACTGCCACCAACCATTCATAACAAAAAAAAAAAAAAAAATTCAATTCGAGGACTTTCCATTTTATTCTACATAAATTTTCGTATGAAATAATATATTATAAATAAATTATAAATAAGATTAAAAAAAAATACAAAAATATAAAAAAATAAATGAGTTGTCACTATTATTAGCGACATGATCACTCCTGTCGCCAACAGAAATAACGACATTAGCATATATTTTAGTAAATTGGAGAAATAAAAAAATGCGGTCATACCGCTGGTGACATTAATTTTTTTCAAGCTGACATTATTTTTTAAATAGACCAAGTAGCCATTAGTATCGGTGACGAGATGGTACATGGCTAGTTTGTTTATTGGCATGCATTCGCCATTACCATGCTGGTTTGCAGCTCAAGGTGTGATTAGGCCGGGCGGCCCGGAATCCGGCCCGGGCCCACTCAAGTCCGCTGTCAATTTAGTCCGGCCTGCACTAGCCCACGTAACTCTTAGGTCTGGACTGGGCCCAAGAACCCGAGTCCGAGCCCGATCTGGACCGGTCCGCAATATATATATATATATATATATATATATATATATATATATATATATATATAACACAACGGCTTGTCCGTATAGGTCCGGCCAGGTCCATCCTAGCCTAGCCCGGTCCGATCATCTCGGATTAACGTTTTTTTTTTTTGAATTTCTTTTGACCGTTTGAGATTTTTTTATACCAAATTACTTCCACTATAAAATCCTTTTTGACCGTTTTGGGAGGTATTTTGATCATTTTGTCAAAAATGACCAAATTATTTTTCCAACAACTATATTTGGAGGGTAGGGAGGATGGCTCAAAAAAATTTCAATAAAGAGGCCATAAATCTCATTTTTCAAACACAAATCATTCTAACCATCACAAAAAAAAAAAAAAAAATTCAAGCTCAAAAAAAGGTTTCAAAATTTTTTTGCAAACAATTCCGGCGCTCTATGACTTCCCGATCAAGCTCCCAACCCCGATCCAATTCTTTTTTTCTTCCCTTCCTCTTTCTAATTGTTTTCATTTTATTTTACATTTACAAAATAGTTTTCTTTCCTCTCTCTCCCTCTTTTTGAGAAAAAATAATTTTCGGTTTATTTTATTTTCAGTACCCTCCATCTCTTCTAAATTATTTTTATTTGTCTTTTTAAAATGGTCGGTCAAGGTTCAAACCAACCTACTGACGCTGCCGGACAGACTTATGAATATTTTAATACTATTTTTGAAGAAAATTCTAGAGGATTTAATTAGTTCACCTCCCGAAGTTGCTAGTTATATCCAAAATTTTGTAAAGAGGAGAAAAAAAAAATAAAGTATTGAACTTTTTTTTTTTTTTTTTTTGGAAATCACACGCACACACACAATTGGGGGGCTCGAACCTTGCCGGCCCCTCCGGGTGTCCTCTCTAATACCACTAGGCCAGAGAGCTCGGACACTTTTTTGTTATACTTAATGAAACTAATCCTAATAGCTCACTTGTTTTAGATCAGAAAGGAGAACCAGTTCCGTTCGCGGCACAATACAAGAAATGTTCTAACATATACAAATGGAAGAGGGGAGGTGGCACGGGTACCATATCAAGATAACACGAAACTTGCTACGGCCCGAATTCTTCAATGAGTACGTTTTTCTATTCCGCTGCTCGTTATAAAACTGAATTGACTAAATATATTATTGCTGATGAACTTCTATTCATTTCGGGTGAAAGTACATCTTTATATGATTATGCCACAAGTTCTTTAAATCTATGTTTAGTAAAGTTACTAGAGGCGCTGCTAGAAAAGAGGCTAAGAGACTTTTTACTGAAAAGAAAGCTGCTTTAAAAGAAAGTTTGTCGCAACTTAGTAAGATAGATATTACTTCTGATATTTGGACAAGTAAGCAAAATTATGCTTTTATTTGTATCACGATACACTACATAAATTCACAATGGATGTTGCAAAAGAGCATCATCTGTCTAAATTTTTTAAAATTTTCATACAAGAGTCTGTAATTGCAGCCGCTACTTCAAAACACGTGCGTGAATATGATATTCACCATAATAATAAAATACACTTAAAATAAAACAAAAGAACATAAAATTTAAAACAAAAACAAAAAAACATAAAATAAAATAAAATAACAAATGAAAAAAAATAAATGAAATAACAAAATAAAATAAAATAAAATAAAATAAACAAACAAATAAAAATAGAATAACAAAATAAACTTTAAAAAAAACTTAAAGAAAAAAAAAACTATATGAAAAAAAAATTTGGCGGCGCTAGGCCCGCCCGCTGAACCGGCCCGCCCGAGCTCGAAGCCCGGCCCGGCCCAGCCCTACCCAAGCCGGGTCATTAGGCCGTGCTGGGAACCATCTACGCAAACCGGGCCGGACAGGGCCATACCAGGCCTGGCCCGCCTCTCTCTTCGGTACTGGTTGGGCCCGGCCCAAGCTCGATTCAACTCGACCGTTGTGGATTGCGGGCCGGTCCGGCGCGACCCGGCCGGAATCACACCTTAAGTTTGCAGCGCATAGCATATGGCTAGCTAAGTGTTTGTGCATGTATATGCCGGTGGCTAATTAAGCAAACAACTTGCAGTACTCAAGTCGTCGCAGAAGCTATTGACGACATAATTGAATGCATTAATGTTGTCAATAGTGTTGACGACGTTCGTAAATGATCAGCAAATCGCCATTAATTTTGGTATTTTAATTATGTTTCTTTAAAAATTGCATAGATTAAAAAAAAATCAAAAAATTAATCAAAACGCTATTAGCAATGGCAATTTACTCATGTCACCATTGCTAATGGCGACCATTACTTTATTTTATATTTGAAAAAACTAGTTATCTTATTTACATTTTAGTTATAATATATTAAAAAAAAAATCATATCGAGAGATAAAATTTGATGTATTTATGTAAAAGAGAAGAAGTTTAGGAATATTATGGAGAGAGGGGAAAAAAATTTTGTTACGTGAAAAATTGATTTTCTCATCTCCTTATATACAATTTTAACTTTTATTTTTTTGAGATATTTGTTTAAATCTAATATCAGTTTAAATCTAATTTTATCTTTTGTCTTTTAATTTCATCTCCTTATATTTGTTTAAATCTAATTTTATCTTTTAATTTCATCTCCTTAAATGGCTACACTTTAATGGTCACATAATGTGACACTTTATGTCGATGACTTAATACGATGGTCCCATACATGGACAACACATACACTGTTACACATTATAATCAACAAAATATGATTATATTTTGGCATCTCTACCATTGCCTATTAATTAATGAATCTATAACTATGAGAGCAAAGAAAGCATTTTTTTTTTTTTTTTTTGCAAATAAGGATAAGACGTGAATTAGAAGTTGATGCATATCCAATTCGAGTGGTTCATGTGGTTATCAAGAAGAGGTAAAAGATCATGACTGGGTGGCAGAAAATCAGTTGATCAAGCCACGATGATGTACTATATCGTCGATCTTATTGTTTATACATTATTGTTTTATATAATTTTGTCCCTGGGCTACATGTTTTCTCGGCCCGTATGTTTCTGTGGTTTTATGGTGGCAGGCCCACCTAAATTGGAGGACAAGAGGCCACATTCTATTATTTATTTTTCCAAAAGAAAATAAAATCTCTTACTAACTACTCATTTATTGTTATGTGGCCCTCTATTGTATTTGTTGGAGTAATTATGATCTAAACTATAATATTAAGGAATTCCTTTCTATTGAGGTTGCTTTAGTTTTTAAATATCCTCAACTATTGAAATTGTGCAATTTGCTGCCTAAATCTATTTTTATTAGCAGTTTGCAACTTTTATCTATATTTTGTAAGTTTGATACCCAAACTATAATGATAGTCTAAGTTAAAATATAAATTTTAGCCTTAACTTGCCTTAAAATTTTCTAAATTAGTAAATTATTCATATTAATGCATTAAACAGAACGAAAGAACCCTACTCCCAAATTATGATCTCTGAAATTCAGCAAGGTAGTTTGTGACACCGATCGACCCACATTTCTGGATCCGCCGCATGAGCGTCCACCCCCACTGCCGTGGGACTGCTCCCAGTGCCTCTCTCAGCGCCCGTCGAGTTTTTCGGTGAGAACTCTCGTCCCCTTCTCTCTGAAGGCAGCTGGTAGTGGTGGTGGCGCCGTCGCTGAAGGAAGGAGGAAGAGGAGGAGGAGGAGGAAGGAGGCGGCGGTGGCTGCTGGTAGTGGTGGTGGCGCCGCCGCTGGAGGAAGACGGAGGAGGAGGAGAAGGAGGAGGAGGAGGAGGAGGAGGAGGAGGAAGGAGGCGACGGTGGCTGCTGGCAGTGGTGGTGGCGCTGCCGCTGGAGGAAGGAGGAGGAGGAGGAGAAAAAATCCTAATTTTTTGGCTAGTCCCAAGCAACTTGTGGGTGTTAGAAATTTTATTGTGCCCTGTCGATTCATGAGATGAAGAACATAAATTAAATTGCGGAAGCGTACCTGAATCCATTGCTAGACTTGATGGATCTTGAAGCGAACGTCTCTTTATTGGGTTCGATCTTCCAACTTGCTACGACCCTTAATGACAAAGAAGAATCTGAATCCTTTGTCCCTCTCTTTCTGTTGATGGGGATGCAGAAGAGAAAAAGAGAAAACCTCTCTTTTGGTGGCCGTATAAGTTGGGGGCCATAACCCTAATGAACACATATATTTATATGTTTTAAAATTTTTAGTTTGGCCTCTCATCAAATTAGAATTATCTCTGGTATCTACACATTAATTCCATGACAATTATACCCTTAAGCCAATTTTCAAATAGACCACTTTAATTTGGCTTAATTATTTAGATAGCCTAAACACAATAAATTTTACATGTGTGGTCCCTTAATTATTGAATAATTCCAACAATCTTCACTGGACCACACATGTAACCTTATAATTGTGTTAACCTTAGTGAGCTCATAAATTGCTATCTTAATCCTTAGGGTATATCCGGACAATCTTGTCCATTAACCATATCAACATAGGATCAAAGCGGCCTTCGTCACATATAGCGTAACTAAACCATCAATGGTCACATATACCAATAAAGCTAAACGACATAGATCAATCATGGATGCGTAGCATGGAAATTATACGCAATATGATCAATACATGTCTATTTTCAACTGGTCCTCCTTAACTTTAATGAGATCAATACTTTAACATAATAAAAACAGAATGAACTGAATTTTTATATATCTGATCAGATAAATATCCAAAATACTTTAATACATAAATGTGTCCAAAACCAAATAGCACCCAAATACATAAAATACAAACTCCCACTATATTGCCATATACTTGATTGAGATAACACCCATATGAGCAGTATGCTCATGAAAGACCCTGAGTGATAATGCTTTTGTGAGCGGATCCGCTAAAATAGAGTTTGTCATAATGTGCTATATGGACACTTTAACCATTCTGAATTCTTTCCTTCACAACTAGAAACTTTATGTCAATATCCTTGACTTATACAAGTTTTTGTTGTTATTGGAATATATTACTGCTGATTTATTGTCACACAATAATTTAATTGGTCTTTCAACACCGTACTGTAGGCGCAACCTTGTGACAAAGTTTCGTAACCATATTCCCTGAATAGATGTCCCACAACATGTTATAAACCTTGCTGCCATGGTGGAAGAAATTATGAGTACATGTTTGACACTCATCCAAAATATATCTCCATTAGTCAGCATAACCTGATGTGGATCTCCTATGCGTTGGCATCCAACAAAATCGGAGTCGGAATACCTTATGATCTCCAGAACTATCCGATCTCCTACAAAGAGTATATAATTTCTTGTTCTCTATTAATTACTTAAGTAGTTTGGCTGCTACCCAATGATCCATCCATATTTGCTTAAATATCTGCCTAGCATTCTAATATTGTCACATTCGTTTTCCGTTATACGTATTTCCAGTATACGTGTATGGGATTCTGACCCGTACCATGACTTGTCATTTGCTAGCTAATCCTGGTTTAATCTTGTTTAGATTCATCATGGCATGTATTGGCTTGGTTTGGTTTATTTTGATTTAACTTGGTTAGACCCTCCTTGGTTTATCATGATAAACCATCCTTTATAACTCACCAACCCTTTCTCTCTCTTCATTATTTCTTCTTCTTCTTCATTTACTCCTCTCCACCTACACCCAAGAGCCTTAGGTAAGTACAACTTGCTTCATGATGGATCTCAAGTTTTATTATTCCATTCTCTTCTTTACATGATTATAAGCCTCTTTAGAACTTGGAGTTTTTGATTTTTATGGATAGATTCTTCTAGATCTACATTGTAACTTTGGAGTTTCATGAGTTCATGGAGTTTTCTTGGTTTTGATCTACTAAAACTTGTTATTTTTAAAAACTAATAGTTCCATGAGCAAGAGCACAGAATTTCGTATAAATTTGGTTTTTGATTCACCTCATTTCGAGTTAAAATAAAGTTTTTATGGCCAAAACAAGTTTTCTGAATTTTTTATGTCGGCTGAATAATGTAGTGCTGGCGTATGTGTAAATTTTACGCAGGGAACCATGCTCATGCGTATTTTACGCAGGATTGTATCATGAATGTAAATTTTACGCAGGGAACCCTGTTTATGCGTATTTTACGCAGGATTGTATCCTGAATGTAAATTTTACGTAGGAAACCCTGTTCATGCGTATTTTACGCAGGATTGTATCCTGAATGTAATTTTTACGCTGGAACCCTTCTCTTTTGTGTATTTTACGCAGAATTGAATTTTTTGGCATAAAAAATGCACAGAATGACTTTTTTTTTTAAGTTTAGCTATTTTTTAGCCAGAATTTTGAAAAACTTAAATCATGAAAGTTTTAGATCTTTGTCTTGCCTTTACGAATATCTTTGGAGCACCTCATTTAGAGTTCGTATGTGGAAGTTATGCCTATTTTCTGAGATGTGTTGAACCTTGAATTTTGGGGAATACCTTTGGATCTTGTGTTTTCATGCGTTGAGCTATGACCTTATATGAACTAGACCTTGTGATAAATGACTCTCCAACTATGTGTATAACATAGGCTTCTTGTTACCAATGATAATGATTCATAAGGAAGTTATGTTCAGTTTTACGCCAACGATGTTATGTTCCGATTTTTCGTCGGGCCAACCCTGCGTATCACGCGGAGTGTTGTGAGATGTTTTTCGCGTAAACTCTTTTACAAGAGTTCTTCTCCTATTGTCTTGAGGGAGCTCTTGTGTTCTAATTTTACGCCTGAACATTTCTGCGTACTTTCTTGAATATTGAGAATTGTTGTGTTATGACAACTCCCATGCATGTTTCTCCTAGTTCTTGTATATATGCTTGTGATCTCACATGTGTCCTGTACTTGGCCTAACTTGTGACGACCCCCGCTTGATAACTTGTTAATATGGAGCATGATGGCCTTGAGCATCGTATGACTTGATAACATGAACATGAGGTGATCATCCTCGATAGTGGACCGTCGTGGTGCACTCTTGACAAGTAACAAGTAAACATGACATGTACCAGCTTAATAGTGGCCCGGGGTGGCACACTCCTGACAAGTTATCTTGACAAGTAATATGTAACTCTCATCTTGACACCGTGGGTGATTTCTCTTGATTGTCTCTATACAAGTTATATGTTCCGTCTTGCATCATGTCTAGGACATGAATCCTTGATTTCCCACGGTTAGGGATTCATACTGAATCGGACTAGGATAATGACTAGATTGATCAAGTAGTTCATATAGGGAGATGTTTCTAGTTACAGGCGATCCCGTTATCCCGGCCACACCTGAGGGACTTGTAGTCTGCCGTCGAATAGGGCACATTTCCAGCCCTCTGTCATGTGGGACACTCCATGAAACAAGTTCTAAGCACACTGTTAGGTGTTGCACTCCAAGTTACCTAATAATTTTTGATAACTCTTAAATAAATCTCGCCTGGATAACCTGGATAGCTGTAGGGCTTGTGACTGCTGGAACATCTCATTGCATCTTGCTAGTAACTAGGTTTGTGATAACCCTAGTTAGTTAAAGTATCAAGCCGTACTCTTTGCTTGGCCGTGAGTCTTGGATTGAGTCCAATCCTGTCTAGTCTTGCCTAGCCCCAGTACATGCTATCTCAGGACATGCTTACTTATGTTTAACTCTTGTCGATAATTGGTTGGAGACTAAGCTCTGTTCAGGTGAAGGGTTACAACCGGGTCCTTGTTTGGTTTACGGTTGTAACTTGGCTACCGAAATAGTCCGTTAGTTGTCCTATCGTTTATCACCTTGTTTTCTGTAACTCATGTCTTTATTATTGTTCTCATGTGCTAATATGCTGGTTTTAGTTCTTAAGTGAAGCCTCCCTTGTGGCACTTGCTCTTCTGGGGTCTGACCCAGCTGGTTTTGTATGGCCAGATTTCGGAGTAGCTTCCGAGGATCTTCTCGCCTTCCAGCCAGATGGTAAACACTAGAAGAAACCATGGCAACGAGTGGGTTAATTTTTCTCTCCTACTCAAATTGTAAAATTATTCTTTTGTGGCGTTTAGCCGCCGAGCGAGTGTTAGCTCGTGTTGAAACCTATACTTTTGTCTGCCTACGGGCTGTAACATGATTGACAAATCCTAGGGTTGATCATGTATGACTGAAACTCTTGCTAGTCCTCATATTTTGTACGACTAGCTTCATGATCATCTGTATATGTAATGTTCAGGACGCCTTACCTTTCATGCCTGATAATCTGATATCTTGTAACATATATTACTTGCTTGAGATTGAGACACTAGTCTTGTTCTTGACCATAAGAGACCGATGGCTTGTAGATAAACCCTCATGCATCTAGACAGTCGTGACCATATGTCGAGGTGGATTACACTTCTATATACGCAGCTGGCTGTGTCTGTCCTCCGCTCTCCAGTATTTTGGTTCTAGGGCATGACACGGTTTAAGTGGTAGCCCATGCAGGTCTTGTAAAACAAGATGTGTGAGGGTTTTACCGAATAGATGTCTCAATCAGCATCCGTCCTTGATCTCTACTCGTGTCCTCTAATCTTCCTGAAATCTTGACCTGATCACCTGCTCATATCCTTGATCTATCTTGGTCCTTCCTTAATGTTCTTCCTGTCATTTTCTTCAGTAGCATTGTTCCTGGTCATACCGATCAGCGAGGTGGAGCACCTCCAGTGAACTAGCAGCCACCTGGGGACCAAGCCCAACACTCTGGAGCGGCCTCCCGAGTCATGCCTTCTGGGGATCCAGAGCCCCCAGTTCAACCTGTCCATTCTGCAGAACCTGACAATGGAACCCTGGTAGGACTTATCAGGGAATTGCTTGCATCCTAAGATCGTCGGGGTGATGCCCTGTACCTGACAGTACAAGATGCCATAGGCCGAATTGGTTATCAAGGGAACAGCACGGCCAACAGCTTCAAGCGCTTGAACCCTCATTTCTTTGATGGCAGTGAAGATGCTATCGCTGCTGATGCGTGGCTTCAGGACATAAAAATTATCCTAGAGGCAGCCAGGATTCCCGAGGGAGAGAAGGTGGTCGTGGTGCGCCTTCAGTTATTGGACTTAGCCCGTACCTGGTGGGCGATGTTAGCAGTTGGATTAGCGACGCCTGTTTTGTGGGCGATATTCAGCGACAAATTCCAGACGAAGTAATTTGATGCTGTAGCTCGGTATGATCTGCAGACAAAATTCACTAATCTTAGGCAGATGGGAAGAATGGTCGACGGTTATGCGGCCGAGTTTTCAAGACTAAGTCGGTTTGCTCCCACATTGGTGGCGACCGAATTGGACCGAGCCCAGCAGTTTCAGCAGGGGCTCCACCTAGAAATTATTTTAGCTGTAGAGCAGTTTGAGCACCAGACGTTTGATGCCGTCTTGCGAGCAGCGAAGAGGCATGAGTATACATCGCAGAGGATCGTGGACCGAACCGGAAGGAGGAAGAGGTCCCATGGGCAGATGAGTTTGTCCTCGGCACCAGCCCCGGCAGCTAGGGCTTTGACTATTGGAGTTCCTAGGAGGGCGAATTCAGTTTTGTCGGTTCAGCACTCAACACCGACGTACCCTCAGCAACAGAAGAAGAAGCAATCTTCCGCAATGGGCTGCACTCATTGTGGGAAGCCAGGGTACGTAGTATCTGAGTGTCGCAGAGCACAGGGATTGTGCTTGGCTTGTGGGGCACCGGATCATAAGATTGGGTCCTGCCCGTATAGAGCCAGTTCATCATCGTCGAACCTAACCAGTCCATCGGTTAGGGGTCCAGCACCAGTGCAGCAGCAGTATCAGCCTCCGAGGCCATTGCCGCCTCAGGCTCAACAGTTTGCCCAAGCTCAGAATCAGAGCAGGCAGAGAGGTTTCCAGCAGAGGGGACCAGCACCAAGAAGACAAGGTCAGGCTATAGCTCTGACGGTAGCAGAAGAATTG
This sequence comes from Iris pallida, assembly GCA_029216955.1. Lineage (NCBI taxonomy): Eukaryota > Viridiplantae > Streptophyta > Magnoliopsida > Asparagales > Iridaceae > Iris > Iris pallida. The sequence goes on from JANAVB010028398.1 coordinate 8,801,721, forward strand.
GCATCAGGTGAGGTGGTGGCAGGTACCATTCTCGTCAAATCTTTTCCAGCATCAGTATTATTTGATTTGGGTATATCGCATTCATTTATGTTTGTACGATTCGCTACACTGATAGGACTGGAGCCCGAGTCATTATCAGTAAGACTCAATATACTTACTGGTAACGGTCTTGTGGGAGTAGATAGAGTATTTTTCTCGTGTCGAATCGTAGTTAGCGGTAAAGAGTTTTTCGCTAGATTGATAGAATTTTCGATGGCCGACTATGATGTAGTCCTAGGAATGGATTGGTTGAAGGATCAGTATGCAAGAATAGACTGCTATCTCGGCAGGATTATTTTTGGTATTCCAGGCGAATCGGAGTTTTCAGAGGCGAAGTAGAACCTTTTTCTCCAGTATTGCATATGGCAGTAGCAGCAGCAGTTCAGTTTCCCAGAGTAGTAGAAGAGTTTTCTGATATATTTCCCGAAGAGCTTCCAGGCATGTCCCCAGAGAGAGAAATAGAGTTCACCATCGATTTGCTTCCAAGGACAGCACTAGTGTCAGAGAGAGTCTACAGGATGGCGCCATCAGAGTTGGAAATCTTGTACAAGATGATTGAAGAACTTAGAACCAAGGGATTCATTCGTGCTAGTGGATCGCCTTGGGGAGCCTCAATGCTTCTTATAAAAAAGAAGGATGGTACGTCAAGATTATGTGTTGATTATCGTACCTTAAACTCTGTAACAATTAAGAACAGGTATCCTCTACCAAGGATAAATGATCTGTTCGATCAACTCAGTAGAGCTGCTATATTTTCGAAGATTGACTTAGGATTAGGATACCATCAGATCAGAGTCAGAGAGCAAAATATCCCGAAGACAGCGTTCAGATCAAGATATGGACATTAGGAGTTCCTTGTTATGCCATTTGGAGCGACCAATGTACCAGCCATATTTATGGACCTCATGAATCGTATCTTCATGCCCTATTTGGACCAGTTCATGGTAGTATTTATAGACGACATCTTGGTCTATAGTAAGAGTGAAGCGGAGCATGAGCAGCATCTCCGTGTAGTCCTTCAGATTCTCAGAGAGCATCAGTTATATGCGAAGTTCAGTAAATACGAGTTCTGGCTTGATCGTATTTCGTACCTAGGATATATTATCACCAGAGGTGGGGTGGAAGTTGACCCCCAGAAGATAGTAGCTATAGAGACATGGCCAGTTCCCAGCACCGTTACAGAAGTTCGAAGTCTCCTAGGATTGGCCGGCTATTACCGGAGGTTCGTATCAGATTTTGCTCGGATTTCAGCACCCATGACTCAGTTGACTCGCAAGGATGTACAGTTTGCTTAGACGGCAGAGTGTCAGATTTTGTTTGAAAAGTTGAAGCAAGGATTGATGACGGACCCCATTCTTACGCTTCCAGATGGAACTGGAGGATTTTTCGTTTATTGTGACGCTTCCGGCAGAGGATTGAGATACGTCTTGATGCAATATGGTAAGGTAGTAGCTTATGCGTCACGTCAGCTTCGTGATCATGAGAGAAATTATCCAACCCATGACTTAGAATTAGTAGCTGTAGTTTTTGCACTTAAGTTGTGGAGGCATTACATGTATGGAGATCGGGTGGAGATATTCACCGACCACAAGAGCCTTAAGTATGTGTTTACTCAGAAGGATCTCAACATGCGTCAGAGGAGATGGCTAGAGCTACTTGTGGATTACGACATCAACCCGCAGTATCATCCTGGGAAGACCAACGTTGTTGCAGATGCATTAAGGAGAAGAGCCGGAGTTTATTTCCTAACAGCACAGCCAGAATTGTTAGCGGATCTTCAGACGATGGGTATTGAAGTTGTTCTTCCCACCAATGGGGCATTGATGGCCAGCCTGCAAGTTCAGTCCAGTATAGTTGAGAGGATTAAGATGGCTCAGTCAACGGATTCTAAGCTTCAGCGGCTTAGAGCAGAGTGTGAAGCAGGACGAAGACCCAAGTTATGCATTCATGAGGATGGTACACTCCGACATGGAAGGCGTCTTTATATGCCCAGTGGTGATATCAGACAGGAGATCATGGCAGAGGCTCACAGTTCACAGTATTCGATTCATCCTGGTGGCACGAAGATGTATCGAGACGTCCGTCAGTATTTTTGGTGGAATAGCATGAAGAGGAAGATAGCCCGGTTTGTTTCTCGTTGTTTAGTTTGCCAGCAAGTTAAAGCTGAACATCAGAGGCCAGCTGGACTTCTTCAACCTTTATCGATCCCAGAATGGAAATGGGAGCATATTATCATGGATTTTGTAACTGGGTTACCAAAATCCCCCACTGGGAGAGATGCTATCTGGATTATAGTTGACAGACTCACCATGGTAGCTTATTTTTTCTTTCAGAATTGGCCAGTCAACGGATCAGCTAGCAGAGATATACCTCAGACAGATAGTCAGATTGTATGGAGTACCGGTCAGTATTATATCGGACAAAGATTCAAGATATACATCGCACTATTGGCGGAGTCGAGAGTTTGGGGACTCATCTCAAGTTCAGTTCAACTTATCATCCGCAGACAGATGGTCAGTCAGAACGCACGATACAGACTCTTGAAAATATATTGCGATCTTGTACGTTTGACTTCGGTGGTTCGTGGGAAGATCACCTACACCTAGTTGAGTTCTTCTATAATAACAGTTTCCAGGCCAGTATCCAGATGACACCATTCGAAGCACTGTACGGCAAGAAGTGCAGATCTCCTTTAGCCTGGGATGATATAGACGAGAGGCAGATGCTTGGTCAAGAGATGATTACGCAGACAATCGAGGTGGTCAGACAAGTCAGAGATCATCTTCGAGTTGCCCAAGATCGCCAGCGCCATTGGGCCGATTCTCATCGACGACCCCTTAAGTTTTCAGTCGGCGACCACGTATTCCTTAGGATCTCGCCTACCAGTGGCGTCATTCGTTTCGGCGTACGGAGAAAGCTTAGTCCTAGGTATATAGGGCCGTTCGATATTCTCGAGCGAGTAGGTGATGTGTCCTATCGTCTCGTTCTTCCACCGTCATTACATGAGGTACTTGACGTGTTCCATGTATACCAATTACGATGGTACATCCCAGATCCGAGCCATGTCCTTGATCATTCAAAATTGGTTATTGGTACCAACCTTTCGTATGAGAAAAGGCCCGTATCCATATTGGATCGAAGAAAGAAGGTACTCAAGAACAAGACTATTAGTTTAGTCCATGTCGCTTGGGGTCACCACTCTTTAGGTGAGTCAATGTGGGAGCGTGAGGATGATATTCGATCGCGATATCTACACCTGTTTGACTCATAAGGTATAATGTCTCTCTTATGTCTTATGCTTTTATTTTTGCTTGCATGAATGATTGCTTGATTGAATGCTAGTCGTAGATTGCCCGTGTTAGATTAGCTTGCCCTGATATCTCTAGCCTCTTGATTAAATTCCGAGTACGAAATTCTTTTAAGGTGGGTAGAGTTGTCACCTTCGTTTTCCGTTATATGTATTTCCAGTATACATGTACAGAATTCTGACCCGTACCATGACTTGTCATTTGCTAGCTAATTCTGGTTTAATCTTGTTTAGATTCATTATGGCATGTATTGGCTTGGTTTGGTTTATTTTGGTTTAACTTGGTTAGACCCTCCTTGGTTCATCATGATAAACCATCCTTTATAAATCACCAACCCTTTCTCTCTCTTTATTATTTCTTCTTCTTCATTTACTCCTCTCCACCTACACCCAAAAGCCCTAGGCAAGTGCAACTTGCTTCATAATGGATCTCAAGTTTTATTGTTCCATTCTCTTCTTTACATGATTATAAGCCTCTTTAGAACTTGAAGTTTTGATTTTTATGGATAGATTCTTCTAGATCTACATTGTAACTTTGGGGTTTCATGAGTTCACGGAGTTTTCTTAGTTTTGAACTACTAAAACTTGTTATTTTCGAAAACTAATAGTTCCATAAACAAGAGCACGGAATTTTGTATGAATTTGGTTTTTGATTTACCTCATTTCGAGCTAAAATGAAGTTTTTATGGCCAAAACAAGTTTTCTGAATTTTTCATGTCGGCTGAAGATGTAGTGCTGGCGTATTTGTAAATTTTATGCAGGAAACCCTGTTCATGCGTATTTACGAAGGATTGTATCATGAATGTAAATTTTACGCAGGGAACCCTGTTCATGCGTATTTTACGCATGATTATATCCTGAATGTAAATTTTACGCAGGAAACCCTGTTCATGCGTATTTTACGTAGGATTGTCTCCTGAATGTAAATTTTACACAAGGAACCCTGTTCATGCATATTTTATACAGGATTGTATTCTGAATGTAAATTTTACGCCGGAACCCTTCTTTTTTGCTTATTTTATGCAGAATTGAATTTTTTGGCGTAAAAAGTGCACAGAATGACTGTTTTTTTGCCAAGTTTAGCCATTTTCTAGCCTGAATTTTGAAAAACTTAAAACATAAAAGTTTTAGATCTTTGTCTTGCCTTTCCGAATATCTTTGGAGCACCTCATTTAGAGTTCGTATGTGGAAGTTATGCCTATTTTCTGAGATGTGTTGAACCTTGGATTTTGGGGAATACCATTAGATCTTGTGTTTTTATGCATTGAGCTATGACCTTATATGAACTAGTCCTTGTGATAAATGACTCTCCAACTATGTGCATAACATAGGCTTCTTGTTACCAATGATAATGATTCATAAGGAAGTTATGTTCAGTTTTACGCCAACGATGTTATGTTTCGATTTTACGCCGGGCCAACCCTGCGTATCACGCGGAGTGTTGTGAGATGTTTTTTGTATAAACTCTTTTACAAGAGTTCTTCTCCTATTGTCTTGAGGGAGCTCTTGTGTTCTAATTTTACGCCTGAACATTTCCGCGTACTTTCTTGAATATTGAGAATTATTGTGTTATGACAACTCCTATGCATGTTTCTCCTAGTTCTTGTATATATGCTTATGATCTCACATGTATCCTGTACTTGGCCTAACTTGTGATGACCCCGCTTGATAACTTGTTAAAATGGAGCATGATGGCCTTGAGCATGGTATGATTTGATAACATGAACATGAGGTGATCATCCTCGATAGTGGACCGTCGTGGTGCACTCTTGACAAGTAACAAGTAAACATGACATGTACTAGCTTAATAGTGGCCCGGGGTGGCGCACTCCTGACAAGTTATCTTGACAAGTAATATGTAACTCTCGTCTTGACACCGTGGGTGATTTTTCTTGATTGTCTCTATACAAGTTATATGTCCCGTCTTGCATCATGTCTAGGTCATGAATCCTTGATTTCCTACGGTCAGGGATTCATACTGAATCAGACTAGGATAATGACTAGATTGATCAAGTAGTTCATATAGGGAGATATTTCTAGTTACATGCGATCCCGTTATCCCAGCCACACCTGAGGGACTTGTAGCCTGCCGTCGAGTAGGGCACATTTCCAACCCACTGTCATGTGGGGCACTCCATGAAACAAGTTCTAAGCACACTGTTAGGTGTTGCACTCCAAGTTACCTAATAATTCTTGATAACTCTTATATAAATCTCGCCTGGATAACCTGGATAGCTGCAGGGCTTGTGACTGCTGGAACATCTCATTGCATCTTGCTAGTAACTAGGTTTGTGATAACCCTAGTTAGTTAAAGTATCAAGCCGTACTCTTTGCTTGGTCGTGAGTGTTGGATGGAGTCCAATCCTGTCAAGTCTTGCCTAGCCCCAGTACATGCTATCTCAGGACATGCTTACTTATGTTTTACTCTTGTCGATAATTGGTTGGAGACTAAGCTCTGTTCAGGTGAAGGGTTACAACCGGGTCCTTTTTTTGTTTACGGTTGTAACTTGGCTACCGGAATAGTCCCTTAGTTGACCTATCGTTTATCACCTTGTTTTCTTTAACTCATGTCTTTATTATTGTTCTCATGTGCTAATATGCTGGTTTTAGTTCTTAAGTGAAGCCTCCCTTGTGGCACTTGCTCTTCTGGAGTCTGACCCAGCTGGTTTTGTATGGCCAGATTTCGGAGTAGCTCCCGAGGATCTGCCCGCCATCCAGCCAGATGGTGAACACTAGAAAAAACTATGGCAACGAGTGGGTTAATTTTGCTCTCTCGCTCAAATTGTAAAATTATTCTTTTGTGGCGTTTAGCCGTCGAGCAAGTGTTAGCTCGTGTTGAAGCCTATACTTTTGTCTGCCTACGGGCTGTAACATGATTGACAAATCCTAGGGTTGATCATGTATGACTGAAACTCTTGCTAGTCCTCACATTTTGTACGACTAGCTTTATGATCATCTATATATGTAATGTTCGGGACGCCTTACCTTTCATGCATGATGATCTGATATCTTGTAACATGTATTACTTGCTTGATATTGAGACACTAGGCTTGTTCTTGACCATAAGAGACCGATGGCTTATAGATAAACCCTTATACATCTAGACAGCCGTGACCATATGTCGAGGTGGATTACACTTCTATATATGCAGCTGGCTGTGTCTGTCCCCCGCTCTCCAGTATTCTGGTTCTGGGACGTGACAAATATGTACGCAATATCCTAACGCGTACATACTTGAGCATACATTAGACTCCCTACAACTGATCATGAAGGAAAAATCTATTGTATTTTCTTAATTTCAAGGCTATTCTTAGGGCACTGATTGAAACTGAACTTGTCTCCTTTAGCGAATGGAGGTGTCACCTGGTTTGCATTCTTGCATGTCAAATCTTTTAAGCACTTTATCGATATAGATCTTTTGTGATAATTCAAGAATACCTCGAGAACGATCTCGGTGTATTTGAATTCCTAATACAAAAGAGGCGTCACCAAGATCTTTCATCTCAAAGTTATTTGATAGAAATTTTTTAATGTCATGTAATATGCCTATATCATTTGTGGCAAGCAGTATGTCATCAACATACAAAACCAAAAAAATAATTTTACTCCCACTGAATTTGTGATACACACAATCTTCAACAACGTTAACCTCAAAACCAAACGAGGTAACAACTTGGTAAAATTTATAGTACCACTGACGAGAAGCTTGCTTGAGTCCATAAATAAAATTTGTCAATTTGCAAACCATATTATTTGGATCTTTCGACACAAAGTTTTCTGGTTGCACCATATAAATAGTTTCGTCAATGTTACCATTGAGAAACGTCGTTTTGACATCCATTTGATGTAACTCAAGATCAAAATGTGCAACATGTGTTATGATTATTTTAAAGCAGTTTTTCAAAGATACCGAAGAGAAAAACTCTTTAAAATCAATTCTAAAATTTTGAGTAAAGTCACTAGTTACAAGACATACTTTATACTTCTCCACATGACCCTTCGAATCCTTCTTGGTTCTAAATGTCCATTTGCAACCAATGGATTTCATATCTTTTGGTAATGGGACAAGTTCTTAAACTTATTGTCTTGCATGAACTTATACTCCTTATTTATTGTATCAATCCACTTTGAGAACTGAAACTTTTCATGGCCTGACGGAAGTTGATTATATCATCTTCCAGTATCCACAGGCTTTCTCACGTTCCTAGAGAAATATGACAATATTATTCGAAATTATATTTTTCCTTTCTCTGGTGGACCATCTTAATATTACCGGTTCTTGAGGTTGTTGAGTTTGTTCCTTAGGAATAATTACCTTATCTTCAATGGGGTGCCGCTACGTTGTCGTTGTTAAGATATCTCAACAACGACTTATAGAGGTAATTCAACATTGTCTTATTGAGACTCCGAATTTACTTCTTGATCATGACAGGTATAGAATCCTGCACATCGTCAAAAGTGATAGTAGGAATCGTAATTGATTCCTTCTCAAAGACAATGAACCGGAATTTATTTCTCCCCCAAACTCAACATCCTCAAAAAATATTACACTTCTCGTCTCAAAAAAAAATTCTTAGTGTGGGATTGTATAATTATCAACTCCTTGATCTGTAGCATAACCAATAAAGTAGCTGCTTATAATTTAACTTTGGTCTGTCTTCCCATTACACATTCAATATAAACATTAAAGTCTATAAAGTCAATGGAATCCAAATCTCATCAGACACAAATCTTTCAACTCTATTTCTAGAGAAGTGACCTAATGCTTATGTCATAATGTCATGATCCGCTTCCGAATAATCGGACACGAATCGGACACGCGCAGCCTTTGTCGTTAGACACAATAAAGTAAGCTGTACCAATCTAGGGAAACTAAGCAGATATCAAGACAAGTATGAAAACACATCATCTATAAATGTATCCCAGAAAAGAAGTACAAGTCAGAATTCTATTACATTCCAACAAATGAAAGTAAGTCTACTAGTCTCAATACAAGAAAGATAATATGGAATACTAAGGTAAGCTCTAGACTTCTGCAACCTCTATGTCAAGAGCAGCACCAGCTAGCTCTCCCGCATCAATTGGCTTCTCGCCATAGTACGTGTCGCACAGAGCCTCCAACTCACCTGCAACATATCCTAGTTAGGAGCGGAGCTAAGTATATCCAAGGAAATGAACATGAACATCATGGTATGAATCAAGAAACAGAAAATATATATAAGTACATGAAATAAGACAAGACATGAAACTGAGCAAAAAATACTGAAAGTAAAACAGGGAACATGGTAAGAGTCCTGAGCATGAAATACAACCTGAACATGAAGTATAACCTAAATCATGAAATACAACCTGAACATGAAATACAACCATGAATCCTGAAATACAAGCTGAATCCTGACATGTGCAATAATGAAATACATCTAGATTGTGTGATCGGCTTGGGTAGATGCAATGATCATGAAATGGTACGGCTTTGGTCCCGCGTGCACGGTACGGGACCCAAGCTATTCACATGAGTAACAGGGTTTGATCACATATCTATAGTATTTTTCCTCCCAGGTGCAAGTAATACATAAAACATGGAACCAGACAATATCGTGATATATCGTGTCAATCAAGGAGATACATGGATGAACATGCAAGACATGAGAAATGAACAAATTCGAGGAGTATACTTGCCTTGCTCCGGGTGATCGAGAAAGGGTAGTAGAGCTGGAAATCCTCCTGTTTATGAATTTACAAGTTGATTAAAAACTGGCTAAATCTAGTTTGTTATCAACAATCTAACCATGATTATCTTCTAATATTGTAATATTCATGGTTCGTATTACGTATCTCGGTATATGTGTACGTATTTTGACCCGTATTGTATGTCTTTCTGCTTGATTTATTTTGGCATATCATTGATTGGTCTATCTTGGTTCGGTTCGGCTTGTTGGCTTGGTTCAATTTTGTTGGAGAACCAACCCACCTACCTACCACCACCCTCTTCATTAAGCACTCCCACTCCTCTCTCTCTCCTCATTAATTCTTTTTTATTACTTCTTCTTCTTCACCATTACTTTTCCACCAACCTGAGAGAGTGGAGAGCTTAGGCAAGTGCATCTTGCTTCATGGAGGAATCCTATTTTTATTGTTCTACTGTCTTCCTCATGTGTTTCTAACCCACTTTAGTACTTAGTATTTTTTATTTCTGTGGTTAATTTCTCGTAGATCTAGTTTGGTGGTATTTTCGGTTCCCATAAATTTTGATCTATCAAATTTGTATATTTTTGCTAGTTGATGGTTCCATGTTGTAGAGAATTCTATTTTGTCCAAATTTGACCTACGAAAGTCGGGATTTGGGTTCCTATTGTTATTTGGAGGAGCATAGAGGCCATGGTATTTTCCATGGACATGTTCTCTGTGGGAGCCATTAATTTCACTTCTGGCCGCATGAGCATTTTAGCTTCTGGCCGCATGAGCATTATTTATTGTATGACCCTTTTATTTAAGTTGCTTGCAAGCTTGCATGCATTTGCATGCGACTTGCCTGGGCCGCATAGGCCATTGGACAATTCCTGGCCGCATGGCCATAATAATTTTGGCCACGTAGGCCAATGCCAATCTTGGCCGCATGGCCTTGCAAGCATTGCTTGCAAGCTTGCATGCATTATTTAATGCCTTTGTTAGCAAGCACCAGCTTGCATGCTTAAATAGTAACTTGGCCGCATATGTATTAGTATTTAATGCATTAATACTTAATGCATTTGTAAGCTGGCCGCATGGGAAGCTAAAGTTCAGCCGTATATGGCAACTCAACTAATGGGCCGCATGCATTTTGCTACGTAAGAAGTTGCATTTGCATGCATTGCATGCTTTAGTTGCATGCATAGAAAATATTGATATTAACAAAGTTAGCCGCATGGCTTACATTGGAATGGCATTATTTAATACATTATTTAATGGCATTATATTAACAAAGTTAGCCTTGCTTGCATTTACATGCAACCACAGTTGGCCGCATGGCTTACATTGGAATGGCATTATTTAATACATTATTTAATGGTATTATATTAACAAAGTTAGCCTTGCTTGCATTACATGCAACCACAGTTGGCCGCATGGCTTACATTGGAATGGCATTATTTAATGCATTATTTAATGGCATTATATTAACAAAGTTAGCCTTGCTTGCATTTACATGCAACCACAGTTGGCCGCATGCTTATCATGATTATTAATATATGTAGCCGCATGGCACTTCAATGTTGGCCGCATGACCTTTTCTTAATTATTGCATGCATTAGCAATGCAATGCTTGCTTGGCCAATTCTTAGCTTCAGCCGCATAGTGCTCCCCCTTCCACTGTGGCCGCATGGCCTTTTTCAAGTCTTTGTCTGCATGATTAAATATGCATGGCCACGTGCATGTTTAAATATGTTAGTCTTTTGCAAGTCCTTGCTTCCATGGCCACGTGCAATGCACTGCTTGCTGAGCCGCATAAGGCCTATTGTCTTGCTGGCCGCATATGGCCATTAGCAATTTTATGCATTTTGCATGCAACCTGTTTTGGCCATGTAGGCTACTATTAATTAATTAGCATTAAATATTTAAGCTGAGCCGTATGGCCACTGTTCATTTGTGGCTGCATGGCCTTAGCACTAATTATAGCCGCATGCTCATTTATATATGTTGGCCGCATGAAAGTATTTCCTGAGCCGCATGAGTCCACGTCCTTACCCTGCTAATATTTAATTACCACTTGTATGCTTGTGCCATAAATTTTAATATGTTTTCTGACACGACGGTGACCCGTTGTGGTGCACTTTTGACAATTGACATGACATGATAGTGGCCCGCCGTGGTGCACTCCTGACAAATAAATTTGACATGATAACTTGACATGATAAACTTGACATGATAATTCTTGATAGTGGCCCGCCGTGACGCACTCTTGACATGATAAACCTGACATGATATATCTCGAAGGCTGTTGCGACGTCCAACATGACATGACAAGTATGAATGACCTGGACACCGTGGACGATTGTGCTTGTACAAATAAATCCGTCTTGTCTTGCATCATGTCTAGGACAGGGATCCCTGAGTACCACGGTCAGGGGTACCTACTGTAAATGGCTAAGGCTAATAACTTGAATAATTCAGTAATCATGAAGAGATTTCTCCAGCTACAGGCAATCCTGTTATCTGGGCGCCCCACTTGGGATCTGTAGCCTGCTGATGAGTAGGACACATTTCCAGCACACTGTCATGTGTTGCACCCTTATTGTACTAATATTCGACCTGGATAACCTGGATGGTCTGCAGGACTTGTGGCTGTAGAAAAATCTCACTGCATCTTGCTAGTAACTAGGCCTGTGATAACCCTAGTGAGTTAAAGTATCAAGCCGTACTTATTGCTTGGCCGTGAATGTTGGATGGAGTTCAATCAGTCTAGTCTTGTCTTGATCCTGTACAAGAGTGTTACTTGACCTGATTTCTTATATTTATCTTGCCGATAAATGGTGGGAGAAGCCAAGTTCTGTTCAGACGAAGGGTTACAACCCCGGTCCTTGTTTGGTTTACGGGTTGTAACCTGGTTATCTGAATAGTCCCATGGTTATCTCATCGTATATCACCTGTCACGCTTTTCCTTAATTACTGTCTTTTATTATGTAATTATATTCTTGTGCTAATTGCTGGTTTTAGTTCCTAAGTGAAGCCTCCTTTCTGGCACTTACTCTTTCTGGGGTCTGACCCAGTTGGTTTTGTGTGACCAGATATCGGAGCAGTACCAGAGGATCTACCGACTTTCCAGCCAGATGGTGACCACTAGACGGAATCCTGGCGACGAGTGGGTTTATTTTGACTCTCTCACTCTATTGTAAAAATATTCTTTTGAGGCGTTTAGCCGACGAGCACGTGTTTAGCTCGATTGCACCTTTATTTATTGTCTGCCTATGGACTGTAACATGATTGACAAATCCTAGGGTTGATCATGTATGACTAAAACTCTTGCTAGTCCTCACATTTTGTAATGACTAGCTTCATGATCAGCTGAATCTGTAATGTTTGGGACGCCTTACTATTGTATATTTGGTGATCTTACATCTTGTGACTTTACTTACTTGCTTGTGATTGAGACACTAGGCTTGTTCATGACCATAAGAGACTGATGGCTTGTAGTTAAACCCTCATATATCTAGACAGCCATGACCGTATGGTGAGATGGATTCCATTTTATTATACGTAGCTGGCTATGTCTGCCCCCGCTCTCCAGTATTCTGGTTCTGGGGCGTGACAAATATAAATCTTCCCTCTTCTTAATATTTCCTATAGAGTATCAATATAATTAACTATATTCTAAACTTAGCAAGAACCCTAAATAATAAGTACTTATATACCTAAACAGTATACTACATGAATTTGCTATGAGACAAGTGTTCAAAAAGTAAACTTAAACAATGGTAGAGGTTTCTTAAATCCTAGTTAAACTTTAAACTCAAAGAGCCATGGATGACCTATCCCAAGCCATTGGATCATAGCAATTAGTTCACTGAACCACAGATACACTCAATTTGTCCACATTCCTATAGGTAAATAATACACACACAGAGAGGCAAACATACAACCATCTGTATGTAAAAGTACACAGGGCTTTCCCCCCTTGTATGCAGTCACAACTGCACACTGACTACAGTTAGTAAACCCCCTAATACATATTTAAAAGCACACACATATCTGCCATCTTCCTAATGCTCTACACACAGAAACCTACTTCTCTTTCTTGTTTTGCAGGACAACATAAATTGCTCTTAGTGCCTCACTAAACTGTGGTACAAGTTTCAAGCTTCAAAATCACTAGAGAACTATCTTAAGTTCAAGGTTAAACACTGGTGTGATTTAGTTCAGTTAAAACTGAACAATCAGTCCAGTTCTACAGTTCATTCCTAAGCCAAAACCATCCCAACTCACCCACTGAGATGTTGAAAGCAAGCCTACAATCAGTCTAAACCAACAGTTCAATATTCTACCTTATATCCAGTTCTAACATAAACCATTCTCAGTGAAACCTGAATTGATCTCAATGAAACCTGAGATTTGTTGAATCTCAGTAAACCTGAGATAGTATTCAAGTTAATCCTGAACTTCAATCATATATAAAAATGGGTAAACTATATTAGGCTTATACAGGGCTCTCACTAGGCTAAGTATCAAGTCCCCTGCCTCCTGTTTAAGAGCACTAAGACTCTAGTAATAAATAGTGTTAACACAACTGCTGTCACGACCCGCACCCTAGAGTAAGGGCACGAGAAGTGGGTACGTCCAGCCTACGCCGCAGTGTCGGCGGTAGAACGCTGTCCTAGGTCAATCATCTAACAATATAAGGTACCTGTACAGTTTATACTCTCCGAGTGGAGGTAACATCACAACATATAGTCTCAATCACATCTAAGGTAGAAAAATGAAAGACAGAAGATAGATAGTAACTCAAAGAGAACCATAGCATAGATGAAATAAGTCTAAGTGTCTAGGATACATAACATCCAGAATGTCAACTCGTAATACAATAAGTCTAAGAGTCTATACATCTCCACATCTCAAAATACAACTCAGAATGTGAGACAAAAAGTAAATATAGAAAAGACTGCCTAGACTAAACTGGTCTAGACTACTGGAACAACATCCTCAGCTGCAGGTGGATCCTGCTGAGGGTCCTCAATACAAGTGTCATCTAGTCCTGCTCCATAATAAGTAGTCACCCATGCTTCGTCCTCATCCTCTGTAATATTTTCAACAGGTCCAATCAGGACAGGAACGAGCACAATACATCTCACACAGTTCATATCAGGTTAGGAAATACGATACAGGCAATAGAGTAAGATACATGAACTGCTGAAAGGAAATATACGCTGTAAAAGAGATAGCTGTAATGAAATATCTACTGTATATAGAGAACTGTAGTGACTAGTGATGTAGAGCACAAGATAGGCATGTGAATGGCTAGAATTTATACATGATTACACTACTGAGTTTGCACATGATTACACTACTTTGGAATTATTCACATGTCCACTTCTACTCCCCCGTTTCCCCAATCAATACACAAGGATCTATACAAGTTACGTTATTATACATGATATCACATGGGGCCCATGAAAGGGTGCACATGATAGTATACATGAGGGCTCAGTAACCAGAGAGTACATGATCACACTGAGTGCACATGAATGATGGAAGCATAGGAGTACATGATGATAGTAAAACACACATAACATGAAGTACCCGATGCTCCGAGAGGGATAACATCTCATATAAAGATCCATATAGTACCAATCCGTGTTACCAATGTGACAGCAACAAGTAAAGTAATCTAGAGCGAGAAGTAAAGCTGAACAAGTATGAAACGGTCAGAGAATGTACTCGCCTGCTGTATGAATGTCTGTAGAGAATATGCTGTCTGAGGAGAGGTGTCTGGCTCCTGATCAGAGCAACACAAGTCACAATGTGTTCTAAATAGTAAAAATGAAGTCTACTATGCATACTACATGATTCTAGGTTAAATTGGTCAAAAGTCAACTCTTGGTCAACTCTAAAGTCAAACTAGTCAAAGTTAGGTCAACACTAGTCAACTAGTTAGGGTTTTAGTCAAACTAGTCAAACTAGTTGTTTTAGGTCATTCCTAGTCATTTCTAGGTTAACTAGGTCACTTTTGACCTAAGGTTGACTTTGGTCAACCCTTAGTCAACAAGGGTCCACTAGTTAGGTTTTGGGCCATTAGGGTTAGCCCCAAGCCATAGGCTAGTAATCCTAGGCCATAGGCCTATAGTCATAGGTTTTCATATAACCTATACTAGAAATCATATATATATATATGTATATATCTATATATAGATATATATATCTATCTACTACCCATATACCCATATATGAATACTATATACAATACAAACCCACATACATATATATATATATATATATATATATATATATATATATATATATATATATATATATATATATATATATATATATATATATATATATATATATATATATATATATATATATATATAATATCACTATATGAAAACTAATACAAATATATATATATAAATATATATATATACCTATATATATATAAACTCATATATATACTATATATATAGAGAGACATAGAGAGAGACAAAGGGTGAGAGAGAGAATGAGAGAGAGAGAGACTTAATAGGTCAGGACAGGGGGGGGGGGGGAATGGTTCCCAGATTTCTGGAACCATGTTCCAGACCCAAACACACACACACCTAACATATATACATACATATGTATATATGTACATAACTACACCTACACTCTACCAAACACTCCCAAAATTGACCCACACTTACATATACATATATACTACATATATATGTACTAAAATACACTCTCTCAAAGTATTAATCTCAAACAAAATCGATTTGAATTTCGATTTTGCAAAATCTGGAAAAACCCAAAACAGTGAACTGTGTACTGTGCACTTCGAAAATAGGTAATTCGAAATACACACAATAAAACGAGCTAAGGCTCGCAACCATGGGTTGGTAACTAAGGCCCCACACATACACTAGTGTCCTAGGTCACTGACACGACACCACGACACAGTTTCACGTGTCCAAACACGCAAAAACACGACTCGGGTAAACTCTGATACGCGTACACAAACACAGTGTCGTGCACGCGTTCCACGCACTCGTGGACACACCACGAGACACGACACGTCTCGTGGTCGTGCATACGTGTAGCCCACACATAGGGCTACACGTTCCACTACCCTGACACGTGTCCACGACACTCGTGGACACAGAACGAACACCGTATCAGTCGTGAAAACACGACTGATACACGCGTGTTACGACAGCGTCGTGCACGCGGTTGCACGCAGTCGTGCTCGCGACACAGGACACGAAGCACCACGTGCTCGTGTCCACGTGTACGCCACGAATAGGGCTTCATGCCCGTGTCACTACGAGACACTCTAGTGTCGTGTCCACGCGACACGACACGCTCAAAGTCGTGCCCGCGCGCGTGTGTGCTGACAGTGCACGACCAGTGCACGTGTCCGTGCTCTCTCGACACGACACCAACGTATCTCAAACTCGAGGGGGGGCATGTCAGAGGTTGCCCCCTCCTCTGTGTAAATTTTCACGTGTCCACGTGTCCCACAGTGTCCGTGCTAAGTGTCGAGTAGCAGGGCATGCACGCGTGGCCTCGTGCTGCGAGTTCGTAGTCCATTTTGGACACGGACACAGCACAGAAATAGTGCTCAGTCAAGTTGTTTCGTGTCCTACATGTCTAGGGCTACAAGTTGTATAATTTGTTTTGGTAAATCATAAAAACAAGTCCATTGTGGCATTTCACCAAACAAGGGTTTCTAGCTTAGGATACGTGTCCGATACGGACACCAAAACACTTCTAAATTCCATCAAACTTTACCCACAGTAGTGTTAGTCCTACATGAATGCATTTATGAAGGAAAAACAGGAATTTAACTAAGTTTGTGAGAAAATACCTATTTGTGCAATCTAATGAAAATCAAGGAAAATGGGGGGTGTGTGATCTTCAACTTGATGATGTCCAATGCCTCCAAATCCTTGATTGCTAGTTCCCCTTAGTATCCTAGATGTTGTAGGGTCCCAATGCAAGAGACTAGAGTGAATTTGGATCAAAATAGCTCAAGTTATGAATGGGTTGAAGGAATGGAAATTTTTCTAGGATAAAATTCATGTAAATTTGTTCATGAATGATACAATGGGCTATATAGGAAAGTGTGGCTGCTAGGGGGGTGCCCTATGGCCGGCCATGGCATGGAGGGGGGTGTCCTAGCCCTTCCTTCATGGCTAAGGCTTGGACTTTGTGTAAAGGTCTTGATATTTTGCATGGTTTAAGCAAAATATCAAATAAAGGTAAACTAGATATTTAACTCACTTTAACCCTTAACCAAAAATCCTTCCTAAAGCTTCTAGGTTAGTGGCTAACCCCTAGATTAGGGTGGGATAGGTTAGGGACTAGTCATGAGACTCAACCATGATTAAATAATAATAAAATCACTTAATCACAATTAAAGTCTAGAAAATTACCAAAATACCCTTTTGGTCAAAAACCACTAATTTGATGTTCTAAGCCTATGGCTAAGCTCTCATGGTCATGGCAACTTCTAGGTTAGAGAAAACTAGGATTTATACTAAGTTATACTAACCAAAATCACAAAGTCGTAAGTCATGACTTAGCATGACTTAGAAAATGGTTTAATCACACTAATAATCACTATAAACCATATCATGCCCTAAACACACTTAATAATTAATAAAAATAATAATTTTTCAAAAATCCCTAATTTCAGAAAACAGGGTGTTACAAGTCTACCCTCCTAACAATAATTTCGTCCTCGAAATTTAAAGACGAAACTGAAACAAATGAGAAGGATAGAAATCATACCTCAAGGTACAAATAGATAAGGGTATCGCTCGCGCATCTCATCCTCCCGTTCCCAGGTGGACTCTCCTGGAGAATGATGCCTCCATGCGACACGAACCAATGGTATCGTCTGGTTCCTCAATGCCTTCTCCCGTCGATCCAGAATCTCAACAGGCTGCTCTGGATAACGAAGAGTAGGACCCACCTCGATCTCGGAATGATCAAGTACATGGCTAGGATCTGCCACGTACCGTCTCAACTGCGACACGTGAAATACGTTGTGGACTCCAACCAATGCTGGTGGTAAGTCTAGCCTGTAAGACACGTCACCGACTCTCCCGCTGATAACGAAAGGGCCGATGAAACGCGGGCTAAGCTTCCCACCTCCACCAAAACGTATCGTGCCACGTGTCGGAGATATCCTCAAGAATACCTGGTCTCGACCTAATCACAAACAAGGTCTCAATTTAATTATGATAAACAAACATGATTAACAAAACACAACAAGACAACCTAATTCTAATCCTATCTCTAAACTGTACCTCAAACTCCAAAGGTCTGCGGTGGCTGTCGGCCCAATGCCGATGTCTGTCCTGCGCCACGCGAAGCCGATCTCTGATAAGCTTCACCTTCTCTGCTGCATCTACAACCATTTCAGGCCCCAATAATACTCGCTCCCTAACATCATCCCAAGACAAGGGCGTACGACATCTACGCCCGTACAGTGCCTCAAAAGGGGACATCTCGATGCTGGCCTGAAAGCTGTTGTTATATGCAAACTCTACTAAGCTGCAGGTGACTCTCCCAAGATCCTCCAAAGTCCAGTACACAAGTCCTCAACATGTCCTCCAGTGTCTGAATGGTCCGCTCTGACTGTCCGTCTGTCTGCGGGTGGTATGCAGGTACTAAACTTGAGCTGAGTGCCCAAGCTAATATGCAAGCTCCTCCAGAAATGTGAAGTGAAACGGCTGTCCCGATCCGATACAATGCTCACTGGAATCCCATGAAGTCTGACTATCTGCCTCATATACATCTCTGATAGCTTCTCGGTAGACAAACCCACTTTGAATGGCAAAAAGTGGGCCGATTTGGTCAACCTGTCGACGATGACCCAAATTACATCCTTCCCTCCTGGAGTACGCGGCAATCCCGAAACAAAGTCCATCGTGATGTGCTCCCACTTCCACTCCAGGAATGGGCAATGGCTACAACAGTCCTCCTGGCCTCTGCCTCTCTGCCTTGACCTGCTGGCAGATCAAACACCTGGCTACGAAGTGTGCTACCTCGCGCTTCATCCCACTCCACCATACATGCTCTCTCAGATCCCTATACATCTTGTTGGCTCTCCGGATGTATCGAGTACTGAGAACGGTGGGCCTCCTGCATAACCTGCTCCCGAAAGTCTCCACTGGGCACACACAGTCTGGAACCGTGCCTCAATGCGCCATCCGCCTGCAAGAGTGAACTCATCGTCCGCAAATCCATGGCTGACCTGCTCCCTGATGCATCGTAGAGAAACATCATCGAACTGAGCCGACTTGATCCTATCAATCAAGTCCGACTGAATCTGGAGGCCCCACATCTGCATCTGCACTCCCGGCACAATCACCTCGATCCCAAGGCTCTCCAAGTCCGCCAACAAGTGACGATCCATCGTCAACACATAGCTGTCGGGTATCTGCTCAACGCATCGGCAACTACGTTGGCCTTCCCTGGGTGATACTGCAGAAGAATATCAAAGTCCTTCATCAGCTCCAGCCATCTACGCTGCCTCATGTTCAGCTCCTTCTGCGTAAACACTGTATTTCAAGCTCTTGTGGTCTGTAAATATCTCCACACGCTCTCCATACAAATAGTATTTCTACAGCTTCAGAGCAAAGATAACTGCCGCCAACTCTAAATCATGGGTAGGGTAGTTCTTCTCATGGGGCCGTAACTGCCTGGAAGCATAGGCAATCACCTTCCCATGCTGCTGCAAGACACAACCCAAACCCTTCCCCGAGGCGTCACTGTAGATAGTGAACCCGCCTGATCCTGATGGCAATGTCAGAATCGGGGCTGTCGTCAACCGCTTCTTCAACTCATCGAAAGCGGTCTGACACTCCTCTGACCAGAGAAACTCTGCGTCCTTCCGGGTCAGCCTAGACAACGGCTCTGCAACCCGGGAGAAATCCTGGACGAACCTCCTGTAGTAGCCTGCCAATCCTAGGAAGCTCCTGATCTCTGCCTACTGACGTCGGCGCTGCCCAAGCCTCAACTGCTGATATCTTCCTCGGGTCGACTGAGATCCCATCTCCAGTCACTACTATGACCCAGGAAGTCAACTCTATCAAGGAAGAACTCGCACTTCGAGAGCTTGCCGTAAAGCTGCTCCTGTCTGAGAGTCTCCAGGACCACTCTCAAGTGCTCCTCGTGCTCCTCCTCGGTCTTCGAGTACACCAGGATGTCGTCGATGAACACCACCACGAACTTATCTAAGTACTGGTGGAACACCTTGTTCATCAAGTTCATGAACACCGTCGGAGCATTCGTCAACCCAAACGGCATCACCATAAACTCGAACTGGCCGTACCAGCGTCCTGAACTGCCGTCTTCGGGATGTCCTCCCTCTTCACCTTTACCTGATGGTAGCCTGACCTCAGATCAATCTTCGAGAATACCCGAGCTCCGCTCAACTGATCGAAGAGATCGTCGATCCGCGGCAGTGGATATCTGTTCTTGATCGTCAGACTGTTGAGTGCCCTGTAGTCGATACACATACGTACCGACCCATCCTTCTTCGGTACAAAGAGTACCGGTGCACCCCAAGGTGAAGAACTAGAGCGGATGAAGCCTTTGTCCTGCAACTCATCCACCTGTTTCTTTCAATTCCACCAGCTCGCTGTTGTTCACCCGATAGACATGCTGAGAAATGGGTTCGCACCTGGAACCAAGTCTATCGAGAACTCAACGTCTCTGTCTGGTGGAAGCCCAGGCAATTCCTCTGGAAACACGTCTATGAACTCAGCAATCAATGGATGTGGAGCTGGCTGCTCCTCGACTGAAGCTCCACAGAAAACTCTGCAAGTCTGCTCTGCCTGCCGTCGGGAATATACAAACTCTGGCTCTCTGGCTGCTCTGAACAGAACTCTACCCCCGCGGCAATCTATGCTGGCATGGTGCATGCTCAACCAATCCATACCGAGTACAATATCGTAGTTCGGTAGTGGCATTACGAGCAAACACACATCCAACTCTCGGCCTCCCAAAACTACTCTCCGGTCCCTTGCAAATATCACGAACGAGGATAATGCCACCCCCGGTCGTAATCTTGCAAGTCCTAGGCAACGATTCAGATATAACATGATGTCGAATCGCAAAAGATACTGATACAAAGCTATGGGAAGCCCCAGAATCAAACAATGCATAAGCTGGAATAGAGTCTAGAAGAATAGAACCTGCTATCAGCTCTCCAGTAACCTCGGCATCCTCTGCTGCCATGGCATAGGCTCGTCCCTGCTGACCACCCCTGGCCTGATGCTGGATGAACCTCTGCTGCTGAGTCGGCAAAGGTCCCTTCTGCTGCCCTGCCGGAGCCTTGGCTCCGCCTCCCTGAACTGGTCGTCCCGAAGACATGGGACACTCCCTCAGCTGGTGGTCTCCAGAACCACATAGTAGACACCTGCCAAGCCTCTTTCTGCAGTCATTCCATCCATGACCCTGCTTCTTGCAGAAAGAGCAACTAACGACCTGCTGCCTGGGTGCCTGCTGCTGGTGCCTCGACTGCTGCACCTGCTGGAATGGCCTCTGCTGCTGGAATGGCCTCTGCTGCTGGTGCTGATAATAAGGCCTCTTGGCCTGTCCTCCACTGCTGCCAGCTCCCTGGGTGTCACGGCCCCTCTTGAGCTTCAGCTCAAGATCATCCTCAGCCGCCATCGCTCTTGATAGGATCTCCTCAAAAGTGGCATTCCTGTCACTCTTGGTCAAGGACTTGACCTCCTTGACCAAGCCCTTCCTGAACCTCCTCGCCTTCGCTGTCTCGCTAAGGCCCTCCACGAATCTGCTCAACCGGCAAAACTCACCGGAATACTCCTCTACAGTCTGGTTCCCCTGAACCAGGTTCTCGAACTGGGTCTCCAAAGCACCGACTGCCTGATCTGGGAAAAACTTCCCCTTGAAGAGCTCCTTGAAAGCTCTCCATGTCTGCCCTGGAGTGCCTACTCTCGGGTCCGTCTGATACCAGGTACGGGCAAGATCCCGCATCTGGCTGGCTGCTGCCTCGATCTGGAGTCCGACTGGTATCTCCGCCAGTCGAAAGATCTCCTCAATGTGCTCAATCCAGTCATCAGCATAAAGTATCCCCTCTGTCCCCAAGAAGTCCCTGGGGTTCATCTTCTTGAAGTCCTGTATGCCCGGAATCCTCTGCTGTCGCGACGGTCCTGATCCTCCCTGCGGCTGGACTGCCAACCTCTCCATCGTCACTCTAGCCAGCTGATGGACCTCATCAATGCCTCTGGTAAATGCCGTCGTCTGACGCTGCTGCTGGGTCTGCTGCGACTCTAGGAACTGCTGGAAATATGTAAACATCTGTGCAGCATCCACAAATCCAGATGGCATCTGCTGCTGGTACTCCTGCTGGTACTGCTGGTGCTGTTGGTGCTGCTGGAACTGAGGCTGACGAAACTGCGGGGGAGGCATGTCTGGGGTAGCTGGGATGGTCCCCTCGAATAAGTAGAGGTGCACCCCCAAATGTGGCAGAAGCTCCCACATGAGCTGGAGTAAGGGGAGCTGCAGTCCCCGGGTCCTGGTGAGCTGGACGAAAGGTGGCAGACCTCTCAGTGGTGTCACCTGGACCGAGACGCTGCGATCGTGTCTCCACCATCCTGAAGACAGATCAACAAGAAAATCAATACGGAGAAGAAACGATATAGTCAAAGGAGACAGTTTATTTCAAAAGAAAGACAATATCAACAAGAATTTAGATAGCAGGGATTTAGATAAGAGTTTTTCCTAATGTGATTGAGTACCTCAACTACATCCTATTTCCTACTGCAGGCTGTGGCGATACTCTAGTTCGAATATCACCACATAACTGGACCTGCATGGGCCACCACTAAAAACGTGTCACGACCCGCACCCTAGAGTAAGGGCACGAGAAGTGGGTACGTCCAGCCTACGCCGCAGTGTCGGCGGTAGAACGCTGTCCTAGGTCAATCATCTAACAATATAAGGTACCTGTACAGTTTATACTCTCCGAGTGGAGGTAACATCACAACATATAGTCTCAATCACATCTAAGGTAGAAAAATGAAAGACAGAAGATAGATAGTAACTCAAAGAGAACCATAGCATAGATGAAATAAGTCTAAGTGTCTAGTATACATAACATCCAGAATGTCAACTCGTAATACAATAAGTCTAAGAGTCTATACATCTCCACATCTCAAAATACAACTCAGAATGTGAGACAAAAAGTAAATATAGAAAAGACTGCCTAGACTAAACTGGTCTAGACTACTGGAACAACATCCTCAGCTGCAGGTGGATCCTGCTGAGGGTCCTCAATACAAGTGTCATCTAGTCCTGCTCCATAATAAGTAGTCACCCATGCTTCGTCCTCATCCTCTGTAATATTTTCAACAGGTCCAATCAGGACAGGAACGAGCACAATACATCTCACACAGTTCATATCAGGTTAGGAAATACGATACAGGCAATAGAGTAAGATACATGAACTGCTGAAAGGAAATATACGCTGTAAAAGAGATAGCTGTAATGAAATATCTACTGTATATAGAGAACTGTAGTGACTAGTGATGTAGAGCACAAGATAGGCATGTGAATGGCTAGAATTTATACATGATTACACTACTGAGTTTGCACATGATTACACTACTTTGGAATTATTCACATGTCCACTTCTACTCCCCCGTTTCCCCAATCAATACACAAGGATCTATACAAGTTACGTTATTATACATGATATCACATGGGGCCCATAAAGGGTGCACATGATAGTATACATGAGGGCTCAGTAAACATGAGAGTACATGATCACATGAGTGCACATGAATGATGGAAGCATAGGAGTACATGATGATAGTAAAACACACATAACATGAAGTAACCCGATGCTCCCGAGAGGGATAACATCTCATGTAAAGATCCATATAGTACCAATCCGTGTTACCAATGTGACAGCAACAAGTAAAGTAATCTAGAGCGAGAAGTAAAGCCTGAACAAGTATGAAACGGTCAGAGAATGTACTCGCCTGCTGTATGAATGTCTGTAGAGAATATGCTGTCTGAGGAGAGGTGTCTGGCTCCTGATCAGAGCAACACAAGTCACAATATGTTCTAAATAGTAAAAATGAAGTCTACTATGCATACTACATGATTCTAGGTTAAATTGGTCAAAAGTCAACTCTTGGTCAACTCTAAAGTCAAACTAGTCAAAGTTAGGTCAACACTAGTCAACTAGTTAGGGTTTTAGTCAAACTAGTCAAACTAGTTGTTTTAGGTCATTCCTAGTCATTTCTAGGTTAACTAGGTCAACTTTGACCTAAGGTTGACTTTGGTCAACCCTTAGTCAACAAGGGTCAACAAGTTAGGTTTTGGGCCATTAGGGTTAGCCCCAAGCCATAGGCTAATGATCTTGGCCATAGGCTATAGTCATAGGTTTTCATATAACCTATACTAGAAATCATATATATATGTATATATCTATATATAGATATATATATCTATCTACTACCCATATACCCATATATGAATACTATATACAATACAAACCCACATACATATATATATATAATATCACTTTATGAAAACTAATACAAATATATATATACCTATATATATATATAAACTCATATATATATTCTATATATATATAGAGAGACATAGAGAGAGACAAAGGGTGAGAGAGAGAATGAGAGAGAGAGAGACTTAATAGGTCAGGACAGGGGGGGGGGAAATGGTTCCCAGATTTCTGGAACCATGTTCCAGACCCAAACACACACACACACACCTAACATATATACATACAGATGTATATATGTACATAACTACACCTACACTCTACCAAACACTCCCAAAATTGACCCACACTTACATATACATATATACTACATATATATATACTAAAATACACTCTCTCAAAGTATTAATCTCAAACAAAATCGATTTGAATTTTGATTTTGCAAAATCTGGAAAAACCCAAAACAGTGAACTGTGCACTGTGCACTTCGAAAATAGGTAATTCGAAATACACACAATAAAACGAGCTAAGGCTCGCAACCATGGGTTGGTAACTAAGGCCCCACACATACACTAGTGTCCTAGGTCACTGACACGACACCACGACACAGTTTCACGTGTCCAAACACGCAAAAACACGACTCGGGTAAACTCTGATACGCGTACACAAACACAGTGTCGTGCACGCGTTCCACGCACTCGTGGACACACCACGAGACACGACACGTCTCGTGGTCGTGCATACGTGTAGCCCACACGTAGGGCTACACGTTCCACACCCTGACACGTGTCCACGACACTCGTGGACACAGAACGAACACCGTATCAGTCGTGAAAACACGACTGATACACGCGTGTTACGACAGCGTCGTGCACGTGGTTGCACGCGTCGTGCTCGCGACACAGGACACGAAGCACCACGTGCTCGTGTCCATATGTACGCCACGAATAGGGCTTCATGCCCGTGTCACTACGAGACACTCTAGTGTCGTGTCCACGTGACACGACACACTCAAAGTCGTGCCCGCGCGTGTGTGTGCTGACAGTGCACGACCAGTGCACGTGTCTGTGCTCTCTCGACACGACACCAACGTGTCTCAAACTCGAGGGGGGACATGTCAGAGGTTGCCCCCTCCTCTGTGTAAATTTTCATGTGTCCACGTGTCCCACAGTGTCCGTGCTAAGTGTCGAGTAGCAGGGCATGCACACGTGGCCTCGTGCTGCGAGTTCGTGTCCATTTTGGACACGGACACAGCACAGAAATTTGCTCAGTCAAGTTGTTTCGTGTCCTACATGTCTAGGGCTACAAGTTTGTATAATTTGTTTTGGTAAATCATAAAAATAAGTCCATTGTGGCATTTCACCAAACAAGGGTTTCTAGCTTAGGATACGTGTCCAATACGGACACCAAAACACTTCTAAATTCCACCAAACTTTACCCACAGTAGTGTTAGTCCTACATGAATGCATTTATGAAGGAAAAACAGGAATTTAACTAAGTTTGTGAGAAAATACCTATTTGTGCAATCCAATGAAAATCAAAGAAAATGGGGGGTGTGTGATCTTCAACTTGATGATGTCCAATGCCTCCAAATCCTTGATTGCTAGTTCCCTTTAGTACCCTAGATGTTGTAGGGTCCCAATGCAAGAGACTAGAGTGAATTTGGATCAAAATAGCTCAAGTTATGAAGGGTTGAAGGAATGGGAATTTTTCTAGGATTAAATTCATGTAAATTTGTTCATGAATGATACAATGGGCTATATAGGAAAGTGTGGCTGCTAGGGGGGTGCCCTATGGCCGGCCATGGCATGGGGGGGGGGGTGTCCTAGCCCTTCCTTCATGGCTAAGGCTTGGACTTTGTGTAAAGGTCTTGATATTTTGCATGGTTTAAGCAAAATATCAAATAAAGGTAAACTAGATATTTAACTCACTTTAACCCTTAACAAAAAATACTTCCTAAAGCTTCTAGGTTAGTGGCTAACCCCTAGATTAGGGTGGGATAGGTTAGGGACTAGTCATGAGACTCAACCATGATTAAATAATAATAAAATCACTTAGTCACAATTAAAGTCTAGAAAATTACCAAAATACCCTTTTGGTCAAAAACCACTAATTTGATGTTCTAAGCCTATGGCTAAGCTCTCATGGTCATGGCAACTTCTAGGTTAGAGAAAACTAGGATTTATACTAAGTTATACTAACCAAAATCACAAAGTCGTAAGTCATGACTTAGCATGACTTAGAAAATGGTTTAATCACACTAATAATCACTATAAACCATATCATGCCCTAAACACACTTAATAATTAATAAAAAATAATAATTTTTCAATAATCCCTAATTTCAGAAAACAGGGTGTTACAACTGCTAATTCAAAGGTCTGACTTAGGACTGTAAGATAGTTATAATAGGATACGGGAAAACATCTAAACTCTCTACAATATACTCATTGGCCAGGCTCCTTCCTATAGCCCTCTGTCCAATAGCTCAGTTGCTAAGCAACAACAAATCGAGCAAAACACATGAGTAACAATCAAAACCATGAAGTTCAAACCTGATACTGACCAACACTAGAGTTTAGCTCCCAGGGAAAATTGGTACCTGTCCTATTTACTGAATTAGACTAGCTGATACCTTCCTTCATTCTCAGGTTAAAGCCTTTCTAGACACCCTCAATCTTTGTAACAGTACAGTCCTATACTTGCATTGTAGGCAATAGAACTGGAACACAACTCTTTTAGAGTTGGAATGATACTAAATGTCCTGAAATGAAATAAACATATCCATGGTTGATATCACAACCCAGTCTCTGGATCTGCAACACAGGTTTAAGTTAAGACAGGCAACTCATCAAGCTCTAAGTACAATACCCTCACTTGATACCACTGATACACCAATCACTAATCCACAGTGTCCCTGAATAGCTTTCGAACATTAAGTTTGAAAGTCAGGGCTTCAAGAGACTAAATAAGATTGAACCCTTGTATCTACTCCCAACTTCACCAATAATTCCAAAGGTAAGTCTCAAAAGCAAGTATACTACATCAGTCCCTCATAGGTTATGGGGACAGTTCAGTCCCATGATGGGACTGATACCCATATCAGTAAAACAAAACTTGAGAAAAAGTATTGTATCAAACAATCCTGAGACAGTCATTCCTAAGTAGGACTGATGTATCAGTCTATAAACACAATCCCAGGGTTGATTTCACATTCGAAACCATACATCCAACACAGGCATTAGTCCCCAAATAGAATACTGCAATTAATATATGAACTATCAGTAAATTCCTGTCTCCAGGAATTTCCCTACACCCTAACTTAATTGGTCTTCCCTCTTATGTTGAAGGTTCAGACAAGAACATCTAGTAAAGTCAGTCTGGACACATGAAATAGGAACTGAATGTTCATCAATGACTGGACTATGGAACATGGAGGACATGGCAATACATATACATAGTCCAATCATGACTGTAGCTTCTGAAAATGAAATTAGGATTTAAAACTTCATCTAAACACAGACATTAAAGATAATTCCTATCACTGTTATAATCCATAGATAATTGTAAAAGCCACAACCCAATACAACAGTGTATTCTTAAACTATATAAGTTAAGGAATTTACGTGAGATGCACTAGATGGAATGATGACCAAAAATCCTGATATCAATCTCTTGTAGATTGATATGGAAGAATCGAATTGGTAGGATTGACTGATCCCCTGTGAACAAGGGTTGATCGATCAAAGGATCGAACAACATCAGAAATCAAAACTAACATGGATCGAATGATAGCTAAAGAATTAAATATTTACCAGTGATCGATCAACTTAATCCCACAACAGTCAACCTCTATAATTGTTGAAACCCAACGCCAACATCATCCAGAGCAGTTGATTCGATCGAAGATTAGATCAACAGATTGATTGCTTCAAAAACATTGAAACAACAAAACATAGATCGATCAGCATTCTAAAGGAAATTAACAAGGAAGGAACCAATCATTTTAGAAAATCAATCGACAGCTCAACAAAAACAGAAGAAAATCATAAGGAGCATTAAATCGAGAGATCAGAGACTCTTACACGAAATTGTTCAATTGGAAGGCTCGAATCGATCAAACGAGTGATCGATAAATGATCTGCTACAACTCAAAACCCAGCGTCTTCTCGCCATAATCCATCTCTTCGAATTAGGGCTTGGAAACTAGGGATTGAGGAGAGAAAGGGAAGAACGAACTAACAGAAATGATCTGGAAATGGGGATTAAATAGTTGGATTTGCTTGATGCTCACGCGAAGGTTTGGCGCCAAAGGAATTTCCAGCGCATGCTCTGTGAGAAGGAAATTGTTAGGATTTCAAATCCTAACGGTTCACATGGGTCGATGGAGAAAAGAAAGAATAAGCTGTGTAATTGCACAAGCTCTCTTCTTCTTAAAAGATCCTAAGTGAAAAAAACAGTGGCTTGATCAAAAGATAATTGGGTTGGTCAGTGAACAAAGTAATGGGCTGAATCAAGGAAAAAGAAAATTAATTTATATGGAAGCCCATTGGCTAAACTTAAATAGAAAACTTAATATAATTCTACATAATATATAAAAGAATTCTAATTACTTAATAAAATATAATTTTTTTTAAAACTCAAATATTAGAAAGGTGGAGTTATACATAATGAGGCTAAAAAAATATATTGTTAATTTTGCGTTTAGTACCATATGACTTCACTTACAAGGTTTTATTATAAGATACAATAGTTTCAACTGAATATAGGTTATCATAAACCTTAATGGAACCGTTACCAATAATATTTAAATTTAAAGATAGACTAAACTTATTGTTTCCAAATGAACAATGATAACCGGATTTGTCCATTAAGGAAACTGAAACTGAATTTCGTCTAAAAGACGGTACAATAAAAGTGTCTATCAAATCCAAATAATAATCGGTTCCTAAAAATAACCTAAAATGTCCTATTTCTTTTACTTCTACAGAATTGCCGTCACCCACATAGATGTATCTTTCACCATCAATTGACTTTCGGTAACTCAGGTAACTTTGTCTAGAACATTAATGTGGGTAGTCCCACCAGAATCTAATTACCATGAGTTTCTTGGTACTAAATCTAAATTAACCTCAGAACAGATCAAATTTAGAAATGTACTTTTTTTTTATACGTCATGCGTGGTACTTTGTACATTTCTTCCTTATGTGTCCTGTCTTATCACAAAAGAATAACCCTTAGTTTTATATTGTTGTTTCTTTTGATTTGAACCCTTAGCCGCTACTGTATTCATTTTTTTTTTTTGCCCTTAAAGTTTATCCCATTAAACATGAAAATTAAAATTTTATTGGCAGATATTTTAACAACATTAACTGTAAAGAGAACAAAGCAACAAAACAAACAAACATGTTCTAATAAATAACCAAAGCGTAAAATATAGTCAAATAAATTTAAATAATGGTGAACCCTATCTGTAGCTCCCTTTTCCAGAAATTTTGAAATATTTTATTATTATTTATTTTATTGGAATGATGATTTTTAGGTTTTTATAAATAATTAATTAGTTATTATTACGGTAGGTAATTTTAGTCATGATTAGGAATTTGAGTATAAGTTGAATAGAAATTGTGGCACGGATAGTGCAGTGGCGTGCCTTCACTAGGGTATTAGGCATGCCAGGGAAGGCCGAGCCATAGTGATGTCCTAACTAGGAAAACCAAGCTAAGTTGTGACATAACCATTATAAATAGTTTAATTATTCATTATTATTATTATTTGACATTTAAGTGATCCGGTTGTACCAGACTGGTCTGGACTGGACCCGGACCAGACCAAGCCCATGTAGTCATGCGGCACGTCCAAGGACATTCGTGTTGAGGGAATTTGGTATGAGGGTGTTGAATTTTATTTTAATGATTTAACGAATATTTTCTATTATTCGAAATTAGATATTATAATTATCCGTATTTAGTTGATATTCAATGACATTGGTATAAAATAGGTCTTTGTACATTTTGGGATTGTTAGACTGTACATGATGGTATACACACCATTATGGATTTATTGAACTTCGTTACTATTATTATTACTATTTTATTATCAATATTATCGAGGAGATTATTATACAATATTATTTTATTATTGCTGGCTATATTATTATTGTCAATAAATGTTATATATATATACATGTTCATATTTATAAAAATAGGCTCTACATAGGAATGATGCTTTTGGATTTATTTAGAATTTATGGAGTATATTATATAAGTATATATATAAATATATAGATAAGTAAATATATGTATATAGATATAAATAAATAAATAAATATATATATATATATATATATATATATATATATATATATATATATATATATATATATATATATATATATATATATATATATATATATATATATATATATATATATATATATATGCGTGTATGTGTAGGTATACATGGATATATATAAATATATGTGCGTATGTGTATATATATACATATGTATAGTAGAACGTATACATGTATGTGTTTATGTATATATATATATATATATATATATATATATATATATATATATATATATATATATATATATATTAATTGCTAATAGAAAAGGTAAAGAAATAAAAAGAATAAAAACAAAACATGTGACTAGCCTGGCCCGACCACCCAGGCCCAAAATCGAGCAGGCCCAGCTGGCCAGGTCAGCCCAGACCCGCCTCTCAGCCTACAAACCAGGCCCCGAACTCTGTATCAACACAGAAGTTGATATATATCCGTATATATATATAGAAATCGACAGAGAGAGGGGGGTACTCGAAACCCTAAACTTAAACCACCACCTACACCTACCCCAGCGCCGACCCCAGCCTGGGCGCAACCGTGCGCCACCCTGGGCGCCGCTGTGCGCAGCCAGGTCCGCGCGGAGGCAGCGCGCGCACGCGCGTACGGGCAGTAAAACGGCAGCAACAGCCCTGGTCCGACCCAACTTCGCGAACCAGGATCATCCTCCTCGATCGACGAAACTTCGTCCCGATTGCTCAGGTATGACCCCAACACAACCACCTTCGATTCCCAGCAATTAGTCTGATTTTAGGAAATCTACGTTGCCCAGAAAATTGACCCAAAGTCGATCAAAAAATCTGTCTAAAGCAGGACAGAAACCTAGTCCCAACGTAGGTTTTGGAAGGCGATTCTTCGCCGGTCCACTAACAGTTTAGAAAATCTATCTGAACAGTATTGTAGACAACATATAGGACATGAAAACCCAATTAATATTTTTAATTACGAATAAGTATGCAGAGGTATAAATCAGTTTGAAATTAGAGAAAAACCTATTTTAAAATCAATAAAATCCTTCGATACGACGTGCTTCCCGCCAATCCGGGCGACGTGGTCGCGAACCGAAAGTATCGAAAGGTGCGTAACGGCTTCGTGGACGTGTGGGCTTTGACGGAATTCAAATTGGTCACGTGTGTACGACGAATTTGATGCGTATCCGTCGAAATTTACCGTATCGGCCTCTGTACAAGTTTCCCAATTACTTCGTTCATGTTCGTCAGATCGAGACAAAAATTACGCCAACATGATCGTATCATTTTTTTGGTCCTGAATGCCAAGTTTGGTCCAATTCTGAGACAGTTGAATCGGACCGCCGTCTTGCGGGCCCCACGGTCTGACTCAACGGGCGATTTTGTGCATGGCCTGTCGGAATCCAACTTTGGACATGCAGTTGGGTTTATATCGGAAAATCGGACCTTTTGACATATAGTTTGACGACTTTAGAGACCGTTGACCCTGGCACGCCTTTCGGTGCAAAGTGGGTCCAACGACGGATACCGTTTTACTCCAAAATTACCGTTTTGCCCATATGTTCAGAATTGGACTTAAGGACAGGAAATCCCAGCTAATTTGACTATTCTGAGAACGTTGGTAATATTTTTTTCAGCATCTGGAGACTGTTGTACGAGTTTGACTGTTGTGGCTCACTGAGTAGTATAGTATTGTCGGTTTCACCAGCAAAGGACCTCAGGCAAGTGCACTTTCTGATTGCTTTCGATTCATAGTAGTCTTTTTATTTCATGTTTATACATATATCTTGCTTCTTGTTGACACGCTCGTCACACGGAGTAGTCGGAAGATAAAATATCTTAGTAGACATGTGGACTACCCAGAACTATCCCAATATGTCTAATCTTGACTGATAGCAGTTGCACACGACACGTGCAGGGTGCCTTATTTACCCCTAGCCGTTCACATGTCGAAAATGATATTTCACACCACATAGGTAGTTGTCTTTTATTTATTTTCCTTGTCTTCTTCACACCTGTCATGTCATCAGTTACTTTCTAGCCTTCATATCTTATATGTTATTTTCATGTCTTGTTAATTCTATTGTGTTCTCGCATTGTTGTCGGTTTGTGTACTTGTTCCATTTCTGACTGGAAACCAACATTTTTTAGGTTTAGCCGCGATCACTCTTAGCACTGGAAATGCATGGGTATGCTGAGGTCAACCTAGAAATAGATAGCCATTGTATCATTTTTATTAATTGTGGGAACTTTGTATTTTCTTTAATTTTAAATATTGTAAATGTTGTAACAAATTTAGAAATGTGAATGAGCAGCAAATGTTATATTTTGAGCATTTATTTCTCGCGGGCTTGACAGCGTTCTACCGTCGACTCTGCGGCGTAGGCTGGCTTGGACACGTCTCGTATCCGGAAAAGTGGGTTCGGGTTGTGATAAGTTTTTGTGGTGGCCCATGCAGGTCAGTTTTCACAAAAGATTGCGAACTCGTGATGGTACTTAAGTTAGTCGTACCATTACAAGCCTGCAACTAGAAAATGCTCATTCACAACTTAGGTTAAATTGATTTAACAGAATGACTAGGACTAGGAGTCCCTTGTTCATATTGACCGTTGGGTAGTTAAGGTTGTTAGATAGGCCATGCAATTTAGAATTATTGAATTTAGATAGCTTGCCAGATCTTTATAGATACACTATTACTTTTGATATGACAATATGATCCAACGTTGGTATTCTACTTACTTGGTTAGTTAGGCTTTCCCAGAATTAAGGCTATAATCTTGATAATCTGTTCAATTTCTTCTGCTCTATAGATATAAATCTTATATCATAAGTTAGGATTGCCTGTTTTAAAATCCTATTTTGCTGTAAAGAATTAGTTTGTAATTTCTGATCCTGTTATTCGTATACAAATCTCAAGTCAGATTGATTTAAAGTTTTCCCTCAGCCATTTGAAATATATATGAGATAAAGATTAGGATGTTCTTACTTCACTTGTCTTCAGATATTTCCTTCCGACCAGTCTTTTACTTTAAGGATTGAGACTTATAGGCAGATGTTACACTTTCTATCATAGTCAACTAATTTGAAACTCTAGCAGCTCCTTGAAGTCCTTAGGAATATAGTTAGAGTAATTAAACGACTGCGATGACTAGACAGCAGCGTACTGTCGCCAATTACCTGAGAGCGGAGAGTGTGGGTTCACTGCAGCCAGCAGCGCACTGGCAAGGCACAACCCACATAATTGAAATCATTTCAAAGTATTGTAGTTTATGGAACATTACTAAAACTATTTCCTAGTTGACCTCTTTAGATCTTAGATACTCTTGTGTCAATGTAAGGTAGAGTACCTGATAGCCTATCACAATTGAATCACGGAACCAAGGGTTTGTCACAGCTAGGGTATACGGGCGAGGCATAATTCTCGATAAAATAATTTCAGACGTGATTACAAGTTTAGGATATTATAAAGGAAATAAAACTGCCATGTATGTCCTATAAGACCCAAATCCAAAACTAGTAAAAGCTCTGTAAACTGAATAGCATGTCTCCCAACCTAGCATTCCGTGGTCCTTGTGATCTATTAACGAGGTAATTGACTGACATTAAATAGGTTTACCTAGAATATAGAATTTAGAAGTCCATAACCCATTAGTCGACCAAGGCCTTATGGATAGAAGATAGTAGGATGACTGTATAAGCAATAACACCGAGTAAGGTTTTGATTCTCTCAAAACTCGAACCACTTGTGCCTCCTTTCAAAAATCTTGCATATTTATATTTTGACTATCTTGACCAACACTGCAATTACAGCCTAGTTTTGCAAGCTTACTCTTCTATCGAGCTTGATCCAAGACATATGTTTATTAGGGACGCCTACTAACATATTGTCTAATCAGAATCAGTGTATTACGGTCTGATCAACCATGATGCATTTGGTTCGCTCTTCACTTTATTACCCTACGTAGATTGAGATATAGAGGTATCTAGGATCTCATCCGCGACTGCTTTGACAATTTCTCTTGAATTATACATTCGTCTTTGAATCACGTAATTGTATTCAGTGACATCATTCTTGAACTCTTTATTGTTTTTGGTCATTCACTGATTTGGAAAGACGAAAGCTCGTAATTGATAGATAGATAGATACATAGTATCCCCATGACTATGATAGTTGTATACGCAAGTGTAGCTACCATCGGCCAGCCCTGTGACAGGAACCTTGCCTTGAGTTACTCGTTCTTCTCTCGACCTTCAAGCTACTATTGGGACCTTCTAGCCATCTGAATTTGAGGAACGATCCTTGACTTGACTTATATCTATCGTATCTCGTACGTCGTGCCTTATTCTTTATTAACCAGAGTCGAGGTACAATATCCGGACCTTGAAATCCTTCTAACCCCATTATTCCTAAAACCATATCCTTGCTTCTAAGGTGGATAGACTGTAAGCCTTCTAAAATTTTGAGATATACTAGGATTACCGATTGATTAGAATAATTTTCATTAGGATGATAATTAGTGCCCCATGGACTCCCACTTTCCATTTAGATCATTTTGTGTCCCCAGCCGTGTCATTAATATTCGGAGAACGAGACCAACTGCTACCTTCCAACAGATTTCATATGCAAAATCTAGACGAGTCCACCTTAATCTAGGTATATCATGTCCCACTCAAACCCGTCTCCTTGTACTCTATTTTTGTGGTACGACTTTCAGGACAAAAAGGACTAGCTACAACCCTTACTATAATACCGGTATACTTTCTGACTCCCACTAGAGCCTCAACCTTGACTCAATTCGTTCGACCCAACATATGGTTGTGATCTCTACTCGAAGCCCACTACGCACATGCCACTAGTATGCTACCCAATTGAGGCCTCATGTGCTACGTAAATACAAAAGTCACTAAAGGCGTATTTTTGGGCTTTATGAATCTAGCTAACCAACCTGACGGGCAACTAGCTCAACCCCTTGGGTAGAAACCTATTCCAGACCATCCTAACCTAGTAGAAATAGTTTTGTCATTGGGATCTTGTCACGTCAATATAAATTGCAATCCAAGGTTCACCCAACTAACAAGTGATGTCCAATCAGGAAGCCTATTAAGACTCAGTAAAACCCATCCATGCATACCACCATATTCGGACTAGAAAACCGAACTATTTGAAATAGGTCCCTACCCCTATTATGTAGTCTCCACCTTTTAGAATGTGAAGTCATTCATAACCCTTATTCTATCTACCTGGAAGTCACGATACGATCTTGTATTGCATTTATATCCCTTGCTCGTGTGTTTAAATAACCACGAAAAAGATCACAATCTTGATTTCTCAAATTCTATTCTATTTTGAAACCTTGTTTAGAATTTTGAGAACGAAATTTCTGTATTGCATGGATTGCAAGACCCTCTAAGAAACGAAGAGTTTTTCGATTTAACAGTGGTGACTAGACCAGAGTAGCCAATCTAGCAAATAATTCAATGGTTCGTAAACTTTCTTTCTAACTACATCATTGGAAACTCTCTATGCTCTTGAGACTTCATATTTGCTCTCGATTATTCTTCCTTATCTTCATGTCCTTCCTATTTCGGAGCTACGAATGGTCTAGCTTATTAGAGTTTATCAACATTTCTTAGCTACTTGTGTAAGTTTGTTGCTTGTTAAATTTTTGGTTGCTTGATAGATACGAGAGGATTATAGATACCATATGCCTAGATATTTGTTGGTAGGATTGTTAGTAACCAGTTAGAAGATTTTAAGATTTTAGTTTGAGGAGTAGTGTGACCAAAGGTGGGTAGAAGTCCTGGAGGCTATATGGCTAGGAGAAGAATACAAACTATTTTTTTCTTGAGGAATTAAAATTTAAGGAGATTAAGGTTTAGGTAGACTTCTTATTGAATCTTAAGGAATAGTTATGGATTAGAATTTCGAGGACGAAATTATTTTTAAGGTGGGTATATTTGTAGCTCCCTTTCCCCAAAATTTTGAAATATTTTATTAGGCTTAATTGCACTTTGCTACCCTCAACTATTTCACTTTTTCAACTTGATACCCTAAATTTTTTTTTGTAACAATTTGATACCTCAACTATTATTTTTTTCAACTTGATACCTAATTTTTCAAAAAATCCCAAAATGCACTTATCCCTTCCCTCTTCCCTTCTCCCCTCCCCCACTCCGGCCACCCCTACCCTCCCGCTCCGCCTCGCCTCCGGCCACCCCCCACTCCCACGTCCGGCCAAACCCCCCTCCCGCTTCCGACGCCACCGCGGCGGCGGCGGCTGCTGCCGCGGCGGCCGACGACGGTGGGGGTAGGGGGGTTAGCCGGACGCGGGAGAGGGAGGTGGCCGGAGGGGAGGCGGAGCGGGAGGGAGGGGGTAGCCGAAGTGGGGGAGAGGGGGTTGGGGGTAATTTTAAGGTTTGAGCAGGGGTATTTTCGTCCCAAAATTTTTTAGGGTATCAACTTGTTACAAAAAAAGTTTAGGGTATCAAGTTGAAAAAGCAGAATAGTTGAAGGTAGCAAAGTGCAATTAAGCCATTTTATTATTATTTATTTTATTGGAATGATGATTTTTAGGTTTTTATAAATAATTAATTAGTTATTATTACGGTAGATGATTTTAGTCATGATTAGGAATTTGAGTACAAGTTGACTAGAAATCGTGGCACGGATAGTGCAGTGACGTGCCTTGACTAGGGTATTAGGCATGCCATGGAAGGCCGAGTCATAGTGATGTCTTAACTAGGAAAACCAGGCTAAGTTGTGACATGACCATTATAAATAGTTTAATTATTCATTATTATTATTATTTGAGATTTAAGTGATCCGGTTGTACCAGACTGGTCCGGACTGGACCCGGACCGGACCAAGCCCATGTAGTCAAACGGCACGTCCAAGGACATTCGTGTTGAGGGAATTTGGTATGAGGGTGTTGTATTTCATTTTAATGATTTAACGAATATTTTCTAGTATTCGAAATTAGATATTATAATTATGATCCTTATTTAGTTGATATTCAATGACATTGGTATAAAATAGGACTTTGTACATTTTAGGATTGTTAGACTGTACATGATGGTATACACACCATTATGGATTTATTGAACTTCGTTACTATTATTATTACTATTTTATTATCAATATTATCGAGGAGTATATATATATATATATATATATATATATATATATATATATATATATATATATATATATATATATATATATATATATATATAGATGTTCATATTTATAAAAATAGGCTCTACATAGGAATGATGCTTTGGATTTATTTAGAATTTATAGAGTATATTATATATATATATATATATATATATATATATATATATATATATATATATATATATATATATATATATAGATGTTCATATTTATAAAAATAGGCTCTACATAGGAATGATGCTTTTGGATTTGTTTAGAATTTATAGAGTATATTATATATTTATATATATATATATATATATATATATATATATATATATATATATATATATATATATATATATGCGTGTATGTGTAGGTATACATGGATATATATAAATATATGTGCGTATATGTATATATATACATATGTATAGTAGAACGTATACATGTATGTGTATATATATATATATATATATATATATATATATATATATATATATATATATATATATATATATATATATATATATATATATTAATTGCTAATAGAAAAGGAAAAGAAATAAAAAGAATAAAAACAAAACATGTGACCAGCCTTGCCCGACCACCCAGGCCCAAAACCGAGCAGGCCCAGCCGACCAGGTCAGCCCAGACCCGTCCCTCAGCCTACAAACCATGCCCCGAACTCTGTATCAACACAGAAGTTGATATATATCCGTATATATATAGAAATCGACAGAGAGAGGGGGGTACTCGAAACCCTAAACTCAAACCACCACCTACACCTACCCCAGCGTCGAACCCAGCCTGGGCGCAACCGTGCGCCACCCTGGGCACCGTCGCGCGCAGCCAGGTCCGCATGGAGGCAGCGCGCGCACGCGCGTGCGGGCAGTGAAACGGCAACAACAGCCCTGGCCCGACCCATCTTCGCGATCTACGATCCCCCTCCTCGGTCGACGAAACTTCGTCCCGATTGCTCATGTATGACCCCGACACAACCACCTTCGATTCCCAGTAACTAGTCTGATTTTAGGAAATCTACGTTGCCTAGAAAATCGACCCAAAGTCGATCGAAAAACCTGTTTAAAGCAGGACAGAAATCTAGTCCCAACGTAGGTTTTGGAAGGCGATTCTTCGCCGGTCCACTAACAGTTTAGAAAATCTATCTAAATAGTATTATAGACAACACATAGGGCATGGAAACCCAATTAATAGTTTTAATTACGGATAAGTATGCAGAGGTATAAATTAGTTTGAAATTGGAGAAAAACCTGTTTTAAAATCAATAAAATCCTTCGATACGACGTGCGTTCCGCCAATCCGGGCGATGTGGTCGCGAGCCGAAAGCATCGAAAAGTGCGTAACGGTTTCGTGGACGTGTGGGCTTTGACGAAATTCAAATTGGTCGCGTGTGCACGACAAATTTGATGCGTATCCGTCAAAATTTACCGTATCGGTCTCTGTGCAAGTTTTCTAATTACTTCGTGCACGTTCGTCAGATCGAGACGAAACTTGCGCCAACAGAACCGTATCATTTTTTTGGTCCTGTATGCCAAGTTTGGTCCAATTCTGAGACAGTTGAATCGAACCGCCGTCTTACGGGCCCTACGGTCCGACTCAACGGGCGATTTTGTGCACGGTCCGTCGGAATCCAACTTTGGACATACGATTAGGTTCGTATTGGAAAATTGGACTTGTTGACATATAATTTGACAACTTTAGAGACCGTTGACCCTGGCACACTTTTCGGTACAAAGCGGATCCAACGACGGATACCGTTTTGCCCCTGTGTCCAGAATTAGACTTGAGGACAGGCAATTCTTGCTAATTTGACTATTTTGAGAACGTTGGTAATGTTTATTTCAGCATCTAGAGACAGTTGTACGAGTTTGACTGTTGTGGCTCACTGAGTAGTATAATATTGTCGGTTTCACCAGCAAAGGACCTCAGGCAAGTGCACTTTCTGATTGCTTTTGATTCATAGTAGTCTTTTCATTTCATGTTTATACATATATCTTGCTTCTTGTTGACACGCTCGTCACACAGAGTAGTCGGAAGGAGAAATATCTTAGTAGACACGTGGACTACCCAGAACTATCCCAATATGTCTAATCTTGACTGATAGTAGCTGCACACGACACGTGCATGGTGCCGTATTTACCCCTAGCCGTTCACATGTCGAAAAGGATATTTCACACCATATAGGTAGTTGTCTTTTATTTATTTTTCTTGTCTTCTTCACTCCTGCCATGTCATCAGTTACTTTCTAGCCTTCATATCTCATATGTTATTTTTATGTCTTGTTAATTCTATTGTGTTCTTGCATTTCCGTCGGTTTGTGTACTTGTTCCATTTCTGACTGGAAACCAATATTTTTTAGGTTTAGCCACGATCACTCTTAGCACTGAAAAGGCATGGGTATGCCGAGGTCAACCTAGAAATAGATAGCCATTTTATCATTTTCATTAATTGTGGAAACTTTGTATTCTCTTTAATTTTAAATATTGTAAATGTTGTAACAAATTTAGAAATGTGAATGAGCAGCAAATGTTATATTTTGAGCATTTATTTCTCGCGGGCTTGACAGCGTTCTACCGCCGACTCTGCTGCGTAGGCTGGCTTGGACACGTCTCGTATCCGGAAAAGCGGGTGCGGATCGTGACACTATCTCAAGATACCTAGTACATCATTAAATCAAGTCTTTGGACAGTGATATTAACTGCAAGTGGTATTCTTGGTGTAATGATCAAACGTTGACAATAAGTCATGTCAAATATTAAGCCTACCTTTGGTTCGAATTATTATTCACATGTAAACCGTATAATTGTCATACATTTATCACCACAAGTATGTGTGCAATTCGGCCAAATATTAACCTTCCTTTGGGCTGGCTAATACTCACATGAATTTACACACACAAACATCTAACATCCCTCATAGACTATCTACGCAAGAGAGGTCACTTTGGCGACATCTTGTTTCAATGGGTCTATTTAGAATATTAGACGACTATTGCTATTCACAAAAGGCACCAATTTTTTTTGAATGTTGACTAAATTTTATAAAATCGAATCATGTCCAAAACTTTATGTACATGCATAATTAAAATATTACAACTAAAATAAGATAATCATAAGCATGTGAATCTCTTTACATGATTCAAACAAATATTCTTAACTTGACTAAACAGAGCATTGTCAACATAATAAAATTCACGTAATATTTTACTGAAGATATGGACCAATAGATTGCTTCAAATAACCCATAAAGATTATATTAAAATAATCTGCTGAAGATATGTACGTCAATAGATTACATCAAATATATGACTTAGAACATAAATTTATTGGAAACTAAATTTATGCAAACATAAAATTGTCTATATTTGATTCCAATTTGTCCTCCAATGATCAACTTAGATTGGAAAATACTTTAAATTGAGCAACACCAAATATCTATCAACATGAGTAATTGGAATCTAACCGACATTCCATATGATCACATGTCCAGCAATAAGCATATTCATGCATATTTAATATAATGAAGAATTTCTACGGTCAAGATCACATGCGTCCATATCTAATATTTAAGCATGAACTGAGAGATCATTATTGTACATAAATTATGAATTCTATCAAGATTTTCTTAATATGACGATCAAATCAATGAAGGATTGACATCAAATCAATGTACTTGTAAGCAATGGAGAACCATGTATACAAAAAATAAAATAAATAAATTATAATGTGCAAACATGTTGTCATGCCCCGACCCGGAATCACCCGAGTCATCGTCCTCGCAGGGGGCGTGATGCCGCACGAGCCTGGAGTTGCGCTTGTGCAAGGCAAGATGACAAGTTCTCAAATGGTTATCTTTTGATTCGATATTAACAACGATAGGAAAATAGAGTATACGAAACAATTCTCATTATTGATATCCGAAACTGAGATTACAATAGCTTTCGATAGCCTAACAATATATGCCAGATTGGCTACAACACTCAGGTTCTCTCTTGCCCACAAAGGATTTCACCGTTCCATACATCATGCCTTCTATATCTCGGTCGCATCAATCCAGCTGCGTAGTCCGAGCGTCAATGCGATAGCACGCTTCAATGCGCTTCGACATTCCAAGCCTTAACACGTTCAAGCAACGCTTCGCCGCGAGCAATCCATTCCCTGCACCCTGCATGAAGCTGGTGGGGGATCAGTACGTTCGTCCTCGCATGTACTGAAGCAAAGATCATCTTTCCAAACCGACATTTTAATATTTATGTTGAATCATGCAACTTAGCTTATGATCTTGCTATGTTCTCCTTAGGGTCAATTTTATGGCATCTTTGAAAGCGTAAAGCATGTTATCATAGCAGCATGTTATCGAATTAAATAGGCAAACAAACAAGCAATCTCGTGTTTGATTCGTGGTACGACTTACCAAGTCGACGCACTCGCCCTTGCACCGACGCAAGGTGAATACGCCATAATCATTCCCTGTCATATTATTGTGCATCTCTAAGCAGGATCTCTATGTGGGACGCATATGCGCCTACACTTTCAATCCATCGTTCCTTAATTATATGAGGGCCATTGGAGTATCCGCGCCGGAATGGACTAAAGGAGTTCCTTTCTTTTCTCTCCTTCTTTTCTCTCTATTTGGTCGGGCTGTCCGGCGTTTCACAGGTTGGGTCACATCCCAACAACCGAAATGTTCCCGCTGCATACCATCATTTGCGGCTTTTCCCATCTTGTTTAAGGATGTGCGCCTACAAAGATTATTCGATTTCCTCCTAGGCCAAAGCGGTTCCGGGGCGCTCCGGCATTTAACCGTTTGGAGGAAACACCCGTGCACAGCCGATATCATATTTTATCTCAAGCCCATTCCAATCGACCATGCAACGCCCTTATCATTCAAGCAATTAACTTCAAACAACCAAACATAGTCTTGAGTCCGAGACTCAGACTTATCATCTCGCATCTCTTTCGTTAGCTTTCTGTGTTCTTACGTTTCATACTTTATTTTAATGATTCAATGGCATCGTGCCTCAACTCAATGCTCGTCAACCGAACGACCCGAAGGTCTTGAACACCTTTCGAGGCACCATGTCATATCCGACAGTTCTGCCACATTCATGCCACAACTTTAATCTCTCACAACGAAGCCATCTTTTGTTATCCCGTGCACGTAGGCACGTTTTGACCGTATTTCCATGTTCCATAACTTAGCATTCAATGTTCGGGGCTTGCGCGCTAGGGCGCTCGCCTATTGTCTTTCAATGTTCTAGCCGTCTAACTCGTACAGCAAAGACACGGTATGGTTCGTGCACTAAGGCACTCGCCGAGTACAGTTATCCCATGTTCTTGCGGCTTGCGCACCGAGGCGCTCGTCTTTGCGATATCCAATGTCCCATAGCGACTCGTGCATATGATGCACGTATCATTTCAATTGTTCTAACTTAGTGTTCGACTCACACTATGATTTATCTTCCGATCGGACCACGCCCGTGGCGTCGATAGGTTAATTTAGCATACAATGATATATTTGAGTACTTATCGAATGAAGGAGTAAAAAGAAGTCAATCCTCCCACCTTGAGTCGATACGCCTTCGTCGTTTCGCCGAGCCGATGCGGCTCGATTTCTTAACTTTATTGCACGGCCACTCTCCTGACTTAGCCATTCGAGCACTTCGTGCTTCATTGAATCATACGTCCGATTTGCCTTAGCGTGCCCAAGTCTCAGCCCGTTGCAAGGCGACGATTTGATTTCGCGGACCCCTTACTAAATATTGCAAAAGATCGACCTCTAATGTTTTCCCGTCAAAGTATAACCTGCACTCGAAACCAACTAAAAATCAATACTTGCATCGATTCGGACTTGCGCCTTGGTCGATTCTATTTCTTAGAATCTTCGAGCCGATTCCACGCGCTCATCCTTCGGGGCAACGCGGCACTTCGCATCGATTCAACTCGATGCATTCTTTCGGGGCAAGGCAACTCTTCGCATCGACTTAGTTTGATGCGTTGCTCGGGACAACGTAACTCTCGTATCGTTTTGCATCGATACATTTTCT
This sequence comes from Iris pallida, assembly GCA_029216955.1. Lineage (NCBI taxonomy): Eukaryota > Viridiplantae > Streptophyta > Magnoliopsida > Asparagales > Iridaceae > Iris > Iris pallida. Next base: position 8,845,784 of record JANAVB010028398.1, read on the forward strand.
TTGCGTCAACGCGACTCGTTGAGTCAACGCTTCAGCGTAATATGTCGTGCAGAGCGGGGCATTACAGAATATACCACTCAAAACAAGGTTCGTCCTCGAACCAAAACCAACACTCCGACTAAGTGTTTTATAGATCGTTTCACGATCTCGTCCCACCAACGTTGTTCAGTTTCACACTATCTCGCAAGATTTTCATTAACGTTTCATAGTCTTCCCTGCAGCTCGATTTGAATTTTGTATACAACTTGATTTGGATCCATACCTATATTCAAGGCGTCCCGAAGATATGTGTATTTCAACCAAGCCCAGTCGTAGCAAATTGGAACAAGGCTGACAGGTAAATTTCAATCATATGCTTGCCATCTCGTACTCTCGATCGGACTTATCTTTAGCAACTGTTCTCGAAATTTCATCGTATATGCATATTGATACACACGCGATTCATTCAACAAAGTCACTGCACGCGACGTGATTCAAAATCGCATTTCTCATTTCGTATGTTTTATCGGGACTATCAATTCTACGCGTCGCGTCATGCCGTCGCAAATCCGATCGCAACGATCCTCCGCAACGCCTTGCGTTCGAAGCTGCCACTCAACTATTTTTGAAGTCTTGCTATACACTTATCTCGATACGTTTTCCTTTGTTGAATTGCAAATGCATCAACATTCAGGGCTACGTCCGCTAGGTTACTTTTTCAGGCACCGTACTTAACTTCTCCCGACGTAACTTTAAATTGACATTGCACAAAGGCCACAATCTATTCGACACGAAAGTTTACAGCAAGGCGACAGTGCTCAAGGCAACGATCGCCTTAGCACGAAGGTCTTTACGACGCGTCTTACGTTCAATTTCCTAACGAGTAGGAATTCACGAGCCAAATTTCCAACTTATCCATCTCGCAATATCGAATATAAATTTCGATTCACGCAAGCTCAATTGCAAGGTGAATCCGAATCTAATGACATGACTCGTAAGTCATTCCCTCTCGTGTATAGCACGTTTCTCGCAATCGCCTATCCGAATCACCAAGTCCGTTGGTGAATTCTAGTTCGACCGTCGACCAACATAACCATTCAAGTATTCATCCGACGAATACTCAAAATCTAATTTATCATTCTCAATCGAAAGCTGTTCCAACAATTCTCGATCGCCTAGACTTATCGTCAACATGTACCGTGTTATATTCGTTATCAGCGCAATCTCATATGCGATATCGCATGGGTCGTCTTACGGTCTGCAGCAATCAATTTGATTTGGCGGTCAAGTCTTCTAGGGTCAGTTGTCCCGAAGCTATGCTCGATAACTGTGGATCATCACCGAAGGACAGTTTACTACGAACCATGCTATATCTTATTTTGGAGCCAAATCACGTTCCGACGATTCTATGCGACTACCCAATTTTGGACAAAACCATTTCTATCGACGCAACTGATGCGCAACTATCCTCCGAGTAAAGTCATGCACGGCCGTCGATGATTCTGCCATTTACGAAACATCTACTCGTATCGAGTTTGAGTCTATCTTATTTGCGGGTCGACACACGAGATGCTATACACATCGAACAATCATCGATGACTTATAGTCTCGTCCTGATCAATCACAAAATTTACGATCAACCAAGTTCGTTCATTCTCGTATCCTTACTTACAAAATTTTGATAGCGCAAGGCGTACTCCATTTTGTATTCTCACATCGCTTATGTTTCCTTACGTATCGATCTCGATATGCCGTATCCATTTCGATAACGTAAGGGTCAACTTTGAATCCGTTTCGACGTCAACTTAACTCGCATCGCATACATCCAAGTTCGCAACAAATTTTTCCATACGCATCAACTCATTTTTTGATTTGCCGCATCCCGCTATACTTTGATCGCGTAACTAAGTTACCAATTATCCAACATCGAACCCTCAAGTCATACGATCTCATCCTCTAAGTTTTGCGTGTTTTCCAGTCGTACTCAAATGAGTTTCGTCGTAATGTAGCCAACTATTTCTTAGGCACGATTTCTCATGTCAACCAACTCTTTACCGAAGTCGCACATCATGCGATTCGATTACAATTTGCATCGCCCAACATTTCTATCGAAATCATAAGTCGTGCGATTCGATTCGCCTAGCCAAATATTTCTATCGAGATCGTAAGTCGTACGACTCATTTGTAAGCTCGAGTTTTCCCTTTCCCGTCGATCCGATTATTGTGTCAAGGCATAATCGTTCCGCTAGTCTCGGTCGTCCGACCAACTTATAACTTTCGTCCGACGTATCATTCATTGATACGAGTCTCGCCTTATCGTCCCAACCGATTTTCGAAGAACACTTGCATCAACATACCGTTATACAAATTTTCAATCAAGTCTCGGTACTCTCCCGTCCGTTGCGGACAAACCTTCCGCAATTCTCACAACGCGTCGATGTAATTCATCGCACAAGTGATATACCATATACCACTCGAAATTGAGTCATTCATCGCCTACGTGGTATGGCATATACCACTCGAAATTTAAGCCATTTCTCTCGCACTATACTTAGTATAAACCAACGATCTCTTTCGACTCACGATTTCCGCAGTGATCGTGCTTGATCACAACCGTAACTTTGATTCTATCAAATCCGACGCAACTCGGTCAATGTTTTCGTTTGCCAACATAAGTTTGGTGTGCAACCGAACGATTCGTTCTATCGATTTATGATTTCAATTCTTTCCTTACGTTGCATCTCGTGCAATAATTTATTTGATATGCGTTGCACCCCGTGCAACAAATTTTACTTTCGATACGTGTTGCACATCGTGCTATGATTTATTTCCGACACTTTTATTTCACTTTGTACAACGATTCATTTCCAATTTCCTTTACACTTCGTACAACGATTAATTTGATATACGTTGCACCATGTGCAATGATTTTTACTTTTCAATACGCGTTGCACATCGTACAATGATCATTTCCGATATTTACTGCACCTCGTGCAACGAATTACTCTCGACTTTCCAAGTCAATGCACAATCCGTTTAACACATTCGGTATTGGCTTATCACTTCTCACTTTCATTTTAACGCATATTCACCATTACTCGTTGCACTTCGTGCATCATTTTATTTCTCATTCAACATGTTACATCGCGACAACATCTCAAATCGTATTTTACAATTTGTTGCGCTTGCAGCAACTAACATTTTTACGGCTCGTTTGCATTCAATGCAATATACCCCTCGCGACTTTCTTAGCAAACATCGTGTAATTTCCAAAACACATGCGGCAAAATTACACGATTTGTATTAGACTTATTGTATGGAACATCCAGTGCGGCATCGAGTAGAGTCAATAGTGATATCAAGTGGTGGTGGGCAACTTTTCGAATTGTAATGAAGCGAGCATCCAGAGGAAATTGAGCCTAGAGCTCTGATACCAATTTGTCACGCCCCAACCCGAAATCACCCGAATTATCGTCCTCGTAGGGGAAGTGATACCGCACGAGCCTGGAGTTGCGCTTGTGCAAGGCAAGATGACAAGTTCTCAAATGGTTATCTTTTGATTCGATATTAACAACGATAGGAAAACAGAGTATACGAAACAATTCTCATTATTGATATCCGAAACTGAGATTACAATGGCTTTCGATAGCCTAACAATATATGCCAGATTGGCTACAACACTCAGGTTCTCTCTTGCCCACAAAAGATTTCACCGTTCCATACATCATGCCTTCTATATCTCGGCCGCATCAATCCAGCTGCGTAGTCCGAGCGTCAATGCGATAGCACGCTTCAATGCGCTTCGGCATTCCAAGCCTTAACACGTTCAAGCAACGCTTCGCAGCGAGCAATCCATTCCCTGCATCCTGCATGAAGCTGGTGGGGGATCAGTACGTTCGTCCTCGCATGTACTGAAGCAAAGATCATCTTTCCAAACCGACATTTTAATATTTATGTTGAATCATGCAACTTAGCTTATGATCTTGCTATGTTCTCCTTAGGGTCAATTTTATGGCATCTTCGAAAGCGTAAAGCATGTTATCATAGCAGCATGTTATCGAATTGAATAGGCAAACAAACAAGCAATCTCGTGTTTGATTCGTGGTGCGACTTACCAAGTCGACGCACTCGCCCTTGCACCGACGCAAGGTGAATACGCCATAATCCTTTCCTGTCATGTTATTGTGCATCTCTAAGCAGGATCTCTATACGGGATGCATATACGCCTACACTTTCAATCCATCGTTCCTTAACTATATGAGGGCCGTTGGCGTATCCGCGCCGGAATGGACTAAAGGAGTTCCTTTCTTTTCTCTCCTTCTTTTCTCTCTATTTGGTCGGGCTGCCCGACGTTTCACGGGTTGGGTCACATCCCAACAACCGAAACGTTTCCGCTGCATACCATCATTTGCGGCTTTTTCCATCTTGTTTAAGGATGTGCGCCTACAAAGATTATTCGATTCCCTCCTAGGCCAAAGCGGTTCCTGGGCGCTCCGGTATTTAACCGTTTGGGGGAAACACCCGTGCATGGACGATATCACATTTTATCTCGACTCCATTCTAATCGACCATGCAACGCCCTTATCATTCAAGCAATTAACTTCAAACAACCAAACATAGTCTTGAGTCCGAGACTCAGACTTATCATCTCGCATCTCTTTCGTTAGCTATCTGTGTTCTTATGTTTCATACTTCGTTTCAATGATTCAATGGCATCGTGCCTCAACTCAATGCTCGTCAACCGAACGACCCGAAGGTCTTGAACACCTTTCGAGGCACCATGTCATATCCGACAGTTCCGCCACATTCATGCCACAACTGTAATCTCTCGCAACAAAGCCATCTTTTGTTATCCCGTGCACGTAGGCACGTTTCGACCGTATTCCCATGTTCTATAACTTAGCATTCAATGTTCGGGGCTTGCGCGCTAGGGCGCTCGCCTATTGTCTTTTAATGTTCTAGCCATCTAACTCGTGCAGCAAAGGCACGGTATGGTTCGTGCACTAAGGCACTCGCCGAGTACAGTTATCCCATTTTCTTGCGGCTTGCGCACCGAGGCGCACGCCTTTGCGATATCCAATGTCCCATAGCGACTCGTGCATATGATGCACGTATCATTTCAATTGTTCTAACTTAGTGTTCGACTCACACTATGATTTATCTTCCGATCGGACCACGTCCGTGGCGTCGATAGGTTAACTTAGCATACAATGATATATTTGACTTATCGAATGAAGGAGTAAAAAGAAGCCAATCCTCCCACCTTGAGTCGATACGCCTTCGCCGTTTCGCCGAGCCGATGTAGCTCGATTTCTTAACTTCGTTGCACGGCCACTCTCCTGACTTAGCCATTCGAGCACTTCGTGCTTCATTGAATCATACGTCCGATTTGCCTTAGCGTGCCCAAGTCTCAGCCCGTCGCAAGGCGACGATTTGATTTCGCGGACCCCTTACTAAATATTGTAAAAGATCGACCTATAATATTTTTTCGTCAAAGTATAACCTGCACACGAAACCAACTAAAAATCAATACTTGCATCGATTCGGACTTGCGCCTTGGTCGATTCGATTTCTTAGAATCTTCGAGCCGATTCAACGCGCTCATCCTTCGGGGCAACACGGCACTTCGCATCGATTCAACTCGATGCATTCTTTCGGGGCAAGGCAACTCTTCGCATCGACTTAGTTTGATGCGTTGCTCGAGACAACGTAACTCTCGTATCGTTTTGCATCGATACATTTTCTTTGCGTCAACGCGACTCGTTGAGTCAACGCTTCAGCGTAATGCACCGTGCAGAGCGGGGCATTACACATGTTGGAACAGTTGTTTATGTACGGAAACAACTCAGAAGTAGAAGACAAGATCCCAATAGTTGTTCTCTTTATTTAGGCATCTAGTACAACACTAAGAAAATATATAAATTATATTCCACCATAAATTATAACCCACCATGTGTAGTACTGCTAACAATTTTGATCAAACAACACAAACATAAGTGCCATCCTAGTCCCTTAATTATGGATGTATCGTTTGGATACATGTCCAGCATGATCTGGCCGGAACAAAATTTTATTCGTGTATCAAGAAATCAGTTATTAAGAAACTGTAGATCTAATATTCGTGTATCATAAATATTATTTTATGAACCATTGGAACCCTAAATTAAAATTAGAATGAAGGATCTATGATTTCTGAACAATAACGAAAAATTGATTCTGAAACTTTAACCTCATAAATCAAACAGAAATACTCTGATACCATTTGTTAGAAATTTTATTGTGTCCTGTCGATTCATGAGATGAAGAACATAAATTAATTAAATTGCGAAAGCGTACCTGAATCCATTGCTAGACTTGATGGATCTTGAAGCGAACGTCTCTTTATTGGGTTCGATCTTCCAACTTGCTACGACCCTTAATGACAAAGAAGAATCTGAATCCTTTGTCCCTCTCTTTCTGTTGATGGGGATGCAGAAGAGAAAAAGAGAAAACCTCTCTTTTGGTGGCCGTATAAGTTGGAAACCATAACCCTAATGAACACATATATTTATATGTTTTGACATTTCTAATTTGGCCCCTCATCAAACTAGAATTATCTCCGGTATCTATACATTAATTCCATGACAATTATACCCTTAAGCCAATTTTCAAATAGACCACTTTAATTTGGCTTAATTATTTAGATAGCCTAAACACAATTAATTTTACATGTGTGGCCCCTTAATTATTGAATAATTCCAACAGTGGGCAGCCCCTAGCAAAAGTTCCACCTTTTTGGGCTGCCCCCAAGTAAGGACTAGTCCCAATTAACTTTAGAAGTGTCCTTAGAAAAAGCCATATAGAAAGTGACTAAAACTTAAGTTTCGTAAATATTCGGTGATCAAAAATATAGTTTTTCTGATATATTATTTATCAGACAAATTTATTTTGATTGATAGAAACCCTTTTTTTTTTCTTTTTTTTTTTTTTTTTTTTTTTTTGAAATCATTGATAGAAACCCTTTATTACATAAAACTTACACATCACGTACTTGTAAGAAAAGACTTTTGCGTTACAAATTAAATCATAATAACAACAGAATCTGCTATGCCCTGATCTCCACGTACGGATCTCTACTCGAGGTCGAAGACGGAGGCCTCGCAGCTGTCGGAGATTGCGGTGGGGGTCTTGAAGGTGAGTTCTTTGGTGGTTGGGTCGGCGAAGAACATCTCGGAGACGGTCAGCCATAGGAGGAGCTCCCTCGTCTTCACCCCGCTCAGCTTCTTTATGGACCGAGGCCCCACGAACGCGCTCACCTCTGTGGCGTACGACACCTTGCGCTTGATCTTCTCGAAGGTGTAGGTGGTGCTCTTCTTCTGGACCAGCCACATGAAGCCCGTCGTCTTGTTGTATCCGAACTCCTGGATGTCCACTAGAGGGAAGAGGTTCCTCGGGAGGCCGAGCTCTCCGAGGAGCTCGACGGACTTCTTCCTGCACTCCGCATCTCCGTGGCAGACCTCGGCGCCCGCCCGGTGGCTCTCGACGGTCTTGGATGCCATATATGTCTTGATTAGTATAATAGAAAGAGTAAGAGATTTGTTGAAGGCTTAGAAGGAGCTGTGAGTGAGTGATGATGAATGTTAGATGGAACCATTCTATAAATAGGCATATGAGGACGACTTGGTATAGTTTGCCCGCCCATGATAACGATACACGTTGATGATTCAACCAATGGTCATTATCAGAGTAATTAGTCAATGATCAAAATTGTCAAACTTCTGTGGAGTCCAGCGAGAACATGTCAACAAAGACGACGGAGTAGAAGTCTTTTGTCTTCACAACCGGGAAAGATGGGTAAGAGAAAGGTTATCTAGATATTTAAAGTTGTTAATTGGGATAATTTATAGAAAATAGAACAATGAAAGTTTTTTTTTTAATTGAATTTAGTAACAGTATCATGGAATATAAATAATTAGCAGAAAAAGACTAAAATTTGGAAGCTTTCGCATGAAACTTTCTATGCATATTTACTAGGAGTTGTAGGAGAATTAGAGAGAAACCTTCGCCAATCGCCATCAGGAGGTGGTTTAGTTATACCTAAGTAATACTTACTCATATGTTTATAAATTTGCATATATAGAAACTACATGATTGTCATATTAAACTTGAATATATACTAAACTATGAAAAATATATATATTATATGCAGTAATTATATATGTAATCTGGATTAATAGCATGTGGTTATCTTCGAATTAGTTTATCCTAATAATTTACCCATATTGTATGAGTATTAGCGAGCAGATCATTGAAAACGTTGCATTCCTTCAGACTATATATATTTATTAGATGATACGATGGGGGGGGGGGGGGGGGGGGGGGGGGGCTGAAGCTTCCTCGCTTAATATAATGCTAATTTGATTTGCATGTGAAAGTGATCATACCCATATTAATATTGATAAAGGATTATTTTATTTATACACAAGTAGTGGTCCAAATTTTTACCTACGGGTAGATTAATATGGATGATTGTTGCTTGTTTGTAGTTTGGAGTCATGCACATAGGATAGATTGGTGGTGCAGATTTTGGACTTCAATAACATTTTATGCACTATAAATTCTACAAGTAAATCTGAAATTGGATCACCTCAGCTAATATTAATTTCATATCATCATGTATTATCCTTACAGATAAAAATATGGCAGAAAATAAATAAAAAGAAAATCTTACACAATCCATCCTATTTACATGTGTTACATTTGGATATTAGTTGCACAATAATCTAAAATTTGAAAAATATATTTGGAAAATTGTACAAACACTCGTACAGTTTCCCACAAATTAATCTGACAACGTACATAGAAAGCAACCAAAGTCCTTATCTCTCGTCGTCGAACTTTACACTCATAGATGATAACATGTCAACCACGTCCTTGAACTCACTCAGTGATCCGTAATTGACGAACTATCCTTATACCTGAAACCCATCATCTGTCAGATCATGAAAAATTTGTTTATCCCGGTCTTTTTCCTATACAAGAATTTCAACTTCTCCCACAACGACTTTGTAGGATCATTATTGATGATATGATTACACATATTCTCGTCGATGAACTGCTTGATATACCTACACACCAGTATATGCTCAAAATTTCAGTCCCCTTCGGAATTCTCACTGGGTTTCTTAGAAACAAATATCGAAAGATGCAACAAATATTTTATCTTGCTCCACCAATAGTGATAACTGAAACTTTGTTTAGGTTTATTATGAGCATCGACTTCGCATCCATACCTGCTACTCGGTTTGACTATCTTCTGTCAATCACAACTCTGATACCACTATGTTGGGATCAACATAACGTGCCTCTGATACCATTCTGGATAGAGAGTTGTATCAACAGAAAATTTGCCATAAAGTAACAAACTTTGATGAAATTGCGGTGAAGATAACATGTTTGGAAAAATTCCAAACAAAAGTATATTCCGACAGACGGTCTGGCAGAATTTGGACGCGTCCAAATTTCGCCAGTCTGTCTGGCAGAAATCCTGCTCCCCTAGGTTCGCGCGCTGACAGCATGGGTGGGTTTAATGGGGTGGGGGGCCGGTTGGGTTGGTTTGTATATGTATGTTGTTCGGTTGTGTGTGTGTGTGGTTGAGGGATGGGAGGAGATGAGGGGGGTAGGTTTATTGGAAAGTGATGTATGAAAAAGTGTGGATTGTTGGGTAGTGGGATGGGGTTGTTTGGTAGTGGGAAGATGGAATCTAGGGGAGGTGGGATTTAAGTTTATAAGAAGCATTCATTCCTCCTCCAGAACCGGAAAACCAAGAGAAGTAAAGAAGAAAATAAGAAGATAAACAGAAGAGAAGAGAAGAGAAGAGAAGTGGAAAGCAGAGTAAGAAACATAACATAGTAGAAGTAAATTTTTTACAGGAATTTCGATTATGTTTTTATTTTATTTTTGTGTTTATTATCTTAGAATCTGGTATTAGTAACAGATAGATTGCCAAAACGACGATTTTATTCCGGGAGGACCCACCACAAACGTGATTATCCAGCAACGTTAGACGCATATTTCAAAATTAATATTTTCTGGAAAGGTATACTAAATTTTAGCTAAAAAATTATTATTATGTATATATTTGTTATTTTGTAGTAATAATGATCATTTTGTAGTAATTTTTTTATATAGTTATATGATTATCCTGGCATTATACGAAGAGGCTATGGTGGTCATATTTGGGTTTAAATACATTGACAAGATAAGTTTTCTATGTCATGATAGAGATTTAATATTCAATCTAGTGGATCGTTGATGGCCTGGACAAAATACATTCTACCAGTTGGAGAAATGACTATTACTCTAGCTGATGTATCAAATATTGTAGGATTAACGGGTGAACCTATAATATTTGATGAGTTATTTTCAGCTGATACTGTAATTATGGAGTATCTAGGTATGGAGCCACCAAAATTAAAAGGCAAATGCTTAGTCACGTTCTCTTGGCTCCGTCGTAATTTTATGCACCTAGATCGTATTGATGATGACGAAGAGTTATATGTTGATAAAAATCAGGCATGTATAACCGATAATGTTAATATTTATGTAATATCTTATATACTGTTAGTTTATCACCTATTAATTTTTTGTAACTTTTTCATCATCTATTTAGGTCATTTCTTGCACAAGGGCCTACTTACTCGGCTTAATAAGTGCACTTGTCTTTTTCGACTCATCAGATATGGTAAACTTGCACTTTTTTACCATTCTTGGAAGATTTGACAACACCTACATGTCACGCACGGGGAGCATCAATGTTGTCATATCTATACAACTCCATGTCAAATTTTGTACACGTGCTGCCCGATAATAAAGTTATAAAAAATTTAAATGGATGCATGATTTTAACACATGTATTAAAATTATTGTTTATTTTATATAAAGTTACAATTTGTAGACTTATATCAAGTTATTCTTTTCTTTAATAGGTCTGGTCCTACGAACATTTTTCTATCAGTAGACCAGTGACCGGTATTGATTCCAATGCTGGTAAATTTTCAGTAGCTTCATGATGGATTACAGCTGTAGTAGATCCAGCATATTGTGTTCACTCGAGCGCCTCCCTATATCGGGGGCAATTTGATTCGCTAAAGTATATGGAGGTAAAATATGTTAATTAGTCTTTAATTTTTTAAACATTTATTATGGTGATATTACTTCTTCTTTTTCGACATCAAATAGGTTACATGACAACCTTATGTGCATGAGCAGTATCAATATGCTCCTGAAATACAAAGAACAACCCATAATTTGAGTCTCCATAGATTTTATATAAATTATCACAAAGACATCATTGGGCGTCCATGAAATATTTATGATTTTATATAAAATATAAAACAATTTTTTTCATTAGCGGCCATGAAATACGTGACTATACAAAAATGTCGCTAAATACGTCGCTAACTTTTTAGCAACGCTTTTTGCCATATATCGATATTTTTGGGCATCGCTAAAATATCTTATTTTGGTATTGCGTGTCTATGGATGAATCCGGTTCGAATGACGTACAGATTCTCAATACAATGTCATATTTTGTCTAAAAAAATGCATAGAATTCGGCACTTTTTGTAAACTAAACGCCAAAGCTTTTGTGTCGTTATTGTTTCTATTTTTTTTTTCTTAAAATCAAGAGTAACGCCAAAAACATTGACGTTTTAGTCCTCTTTTTATAGAAATTTCAAACTTTGTGCTCGTTGCTCAATTTCCCTACAGTTCAATGCTCTATAGAAATTTTTTTTTGTTTATTAAAGTCCAATATTTATGATTATCCTTGTTATCTGTTGAAGTGGGTGCGGTTTCCAATCTATGCGAAAAATAACCCAGTGTACCACGAACGTCATCCGTGTGTCGGGGAGGCTCGAGGAGGCGACGAGTGTCATTCAGAGTTCGGAGAAACTCGAGAATAGGAGGAGAGCAGTCATGTCCAGAGAAGATAGCTCGTGCCGAACTCGGTCTCCCACCGAGTTCAGTGTCTAGGAGTCAGAATTGTTTGGCTCGAAAAGGCTCGCAAACACAGAACTCGGACTGAGTTTGGTCGTCGACGAGCTGTGCAGATTTTGGGGTGTTTTATATGTCTTTGAATCACATCATGTGGTCCAAATTTATTGTAGGATTGAGGAACGGCTTCCATATTATGTTCTCAACAGAGTGATATTAAAACATAATCCTCATTTCTTCTATGAGTAATGCTATTCGTACCTCCAAATTGTCCCTCCAATACATCACTCCTTATATGGCAGCTGATGTGACATGTTAAATAATATTATGTATTATCTGACATGGCGATGACATGGCAAATTTTAACCCAAAAAGTTAATTACCCAATTTTGCCCATATTAATTTAATGTTAATACTAATATTAATTAATATTAGTATTAATGTTAATTTAATGTTAATAATAATATTAATTAATATTAATATTAATGTTAATGTTAATATTATTGTTAATGTTAACGTTAATATTAATTTTAATGTTAATGTTAACATTAATTTTAATATTAATTTTAATGTTAATTTGAATTTTAATTTTAAAATTTGCCATGCCAGCTGCCACATGAAATGCCACGTCAGCTGCCATGTAAGGAGAGACGATTTGGAGGTACAATTTGGAGGGACAAATAACATTAGTCTTCTTCTATTGATTCGATAGTAAACATAATCTAATCTAAACAATTCCATTTTATTTCTTTTCCTTGTCCTAGATGAAATTTTTTATTTTTCTTAATTTATTTAGGCTTAATTGCTACCCTCAACTATCACACTTTTTCAAGTTGCTACCCTAAACTTTTTTTCGTGACAGATTGATACCTCAACTATTATTAGACGACTTAGTACCCTAACGACGTTAACAGCGTAGATAAAAAGACGAAAAAGCCCTTGTTAAAGATCCTGTACGAATAGATTAGGATCGGTTTAATTAGATATTTCTAAAGAAAGAAGGCTTCTCTCTCTCTCTCATTTGATCTCTCTCTCATTTGATCTTCACCCGGTCCCAAAGAAGGTGAAATCTCTACACATTCCTCATGCCTTCTCCATCTCTAAGCTTTTGATCTTAGGGTTTTAATTAATTTTGTGATTTAGGATTTTTGACGTTTTTCTAAATTAGGTTTTTTCGAGCTATGTACGTTTGTAATCCACAATTTTCGTGTTAATATTTTGATGCATGCATGACTTTCGATTTTTAGGGTTTTGATTTTTGATTCTCTGACTTAGGGTTTTTTCGACATATGAAGTCAATTTAGGGTTTATATTGAGTAATCCATAATGCACGTGTGTGTCTGCAAAGTATGAAGTCAATTTAGGGCTTACTATGTGTATTGATTCTCTGACTTTGGATTTTCTTACGGTTTTTCTGAGTAACCCATAATGCACGTGTGTTGTTTGTTGTAATGTATAGAAAGGTTGTCGGGACCACATGTGCTCACTGTATGTGGTGGGCACATGATACAGTATTTCTTCATTGTGTGGGGGACCATTGTGTGGGGGACCATGGTGCTCTTTTCTTTGTGTAAACAATATACATAGTAAGCAATACATCAAGTATGATTCTTACCTCTCTTTACTGTGCAGATGATATGGTCTATAAGACTACACCATGGTGGTCATTTTTCTACAAGTACAGGTTGGAGATATGTTGGTGGTACGGAGAATACTTGTAACATTGACTTGGATAGAATGTCTCTTCAAGAAATATTCGGTTGGTTGAGAGAATTAGGGTACAATTGTCCTTGTAGAATATTCCATATAAGCAAGTCCAAAAAGAGGGATTAATGTAATAGCTGCTTCAAGTCAGGTATGGGTATCAATATATAGCTACTATAATATGTGACTGTCATGTATAGCTACTAATGTATGGGTATCAATACATAGGAAACACATGGAGTTCAACCCACAATGTTCACCCAATCACAAGCAGGGCAGCAGTCTGGAGTTCTACCCACTGCATCAAAGAATCCCTCTACTGTTATGTAAATATAAGTGCACTAACCTATTTTGTTAAATCTCCAAACTTATTTTACAGCAAATAGGAGTTTGTAAATTACATTGCACTAACCTATTTTCTTCTCTTTTTCCCAGGAAAGTCAGGTGGATGCCATGACTTTTGATGGTGGCAGGACTTTGCTAACAAGTTGGAAGATAACAGTTTTTTGATGGTGGCAGGACTTTGCTAACAACATTTTGTGTGTTCATTTGTATCAAACTTTGATGGTGGCAGGACTTTGCTAACAGCATTTGATGACAATTTTTTGATGGTGGCAGGACTTTGCTAACAGCATTTTGTATGTTCATTTGTATCAAACTTTGATGGTGGCAGGACTTTGATAACAGTTGGATGATAACAGTTTTTTGATGTCAGTTTTGTGGATGATATCAAACTTTGGATATGATATCAGTTTATTTGTATAAAACGTATGTATGTTTCTTATTTGAATCAAACTTTCGATATCATTTTGTGCTATGAATTGTATGAATTGTATGTTTCTTCTGTATGCTTCTTATTTGTATCAAACTTTGGATATCAGTTTGTGCTATTAAGGTCTTATTTGTATGTTTCTTTGGATATCAGTTTACTGAAAGGTATGGTCTTATTTGTATCAAATGTTCGATATCACTTTGATGTCAGTTTATTTGTACCAAAGTAGACTACAGAATGTCAGTTCATTGAATGTTGGATATCACTTTGGATATCAAACTACAGTATGCTTCTTATTTGTATCAAATGTTGGATATCACTTTGGATATCAGTTCTGTATCAAACGTCTGTATGTTTCTTATATGAATGGCAGTTCATTGAATGAAATGCTACTGATTTGAATGGTCTAATGATATCAGTTCCTCACTTAGTAAAGCTTCATTTTTATTAGCACAATCCACATCAGAACAAATATCAGCAACACATCGTTTTCATTAGAATCATGTCTTAGTTAGGGATTCATACATAAAACCCAATCCACATCAGAATAACTACAACAGTTCTCATGAACTTTTCAAAAAGAACCGTCCTAATCAACTAAACAACCGTCACTGCAAGTATAACGACAAATACAAGTATAACAACAACAAAAGTCCCGAGAATGAAAGGCCGGGAACTGTGCATTTCTTTCATACGAATTTGTGCCTCCAGATCTAATATTTTCTCCTTCATCTCCATGTTCTCTCTTTGTAATCTTAGGATGAATTTTCGAGCTTGAACGGGAAACTCCTCATCTTTCCACTCAAAAAAATTACATCTTCTCGAAGATTTGTAGTTACCACATCCCCAAAATCGACGTCCAGCATTTTGTGTCTTCACACAAGTTGTGAGATGAGTCTCGATTTGGCAAAAACAACTCCTCCATTCCTCTTCGACCTTCTTGGAAGAGTAGGTGCTGCTGGACTCTCTTGAGATCACTGACATCGCAAAACTATAAACTGCATATACGAATTGAGATTAGATGAGAGAATATGTAGAAAGAAAATATACTAAAAAAAAATAGTAGAAAAAAACTGAAAGAGAATGGACTAGGGCATATAGAAATTGAGAGAAGATTAGACATTATGTACGAAGAAAGTAGACTACATAAATTAGGAGAAAAATTTGAAAGAAAATGGAATAGAGCTGAGGCTAGGGCATCACCGGGCGGATGGGAAATTTTTTTGGTAACTTTGACAAAATTTCTCTTTCTTGAAAGAGAATGAGCTTTTAAAACAATTGCTAAGGGCTATTCTCGTCCAAAAAAATCAACTTTTTCGAGCACAGACGGAAAAACTAACCCCGGGGCAACGGAGGGTATCAACTTGAATATATTGAATAGTTGAGGTATCAATCTGTCACGAAAAAAAGTTTAGGGTAGCAACTTGAAAAAGTGTGATAGTTGAGGGTAGCAATTAGCAATTAAGCCATTTATTTAATCCGTTGAGGTTCGAGGAACCTCTACAGATGACAACTCATATCTTTCTATACAAAAAAAAAGTGAAACTTGGAATCTGTACGATCCTGGTCCTCTAAAAAATAAAAAGAATCGTGTACTAAAGAAAAATCGAAATTGGGGATGTAAAAAACTACTTGTTTGTTTTGTTATGGCAATAACATTTAGTAAAGTCAAACCAACAAATGATTTAGGTTTCGCTACAAAAAAGGTTTGTTTTAGAGCAAACCTACACTACATAATGAAAGATACCACAAAGTGGTAGAATCAACGGAATCATAAAAGATCCACATAAAATACTTATAATCTAATATAAAGAAAATGAAAACTAGATTAAACTAAAATAGAGAATGTCTACACAAAACAAAAATAGAATGTATTAGGGCTATACGGACTCGAACCGTAGACTTTCTCGGTAAAACAAATCAAACTGATTATTAACGAAATGATTCGAACTGTTTCAAAGACCCAATATGCATTTTTTTGCATTGGGCTCTTTCATTAACTGATGTAAATATCAGTTAGTCCACCATATTTTATCTTTACAGGAAAATAAGAGGATAATGAGATGGTTCCATGTGCTCTGATTGATTATTTGTATTTTGATACATGAGCAATACCAAAGTGTTTCAAAGAAGGGTTACCTTCACTTAGGTCTTCCTCCGGCCTATATCAACCTAAGTGAAATGAAATTTCTATCGCTCCGCTGCAAGAGTCAAATATGAAACTTTATACACCTTAAAGTTCATAGGACGAAAAGAGTTACTTTTGAGGACCTTATACTCATTATGCCTAGCATTGAATGGACTAAGCATTTACCTTATCAATTATCAAATTAATGGCGGGTTCCATTTGATTGGGCACCTGTATTGGAACCTGAATCGAACCGAACCAAATATTTGTCCGACTATTGTTCTCTTGTTCCCTCGAATCTATGGAGTAAGACATCGATTTCTCTTTCTCAATAAGAGAAATTATGTTCATTGCATAATGTAGAGAATTTTAAGATATCTTATTGAATGGAATAACAACATATATATAGGTGAGGCTAGTCTCCTCTCCTATCATTCTAGCCAATGTGGGACTAAAGCCCAATAACACTCTATATATCAACACTCCCCCTCAAGATGGGCGAAAGATATTCACTAAGCCCATCTTGTCACATCCTCTCATCATGTTGATAGAACTAAGCCCCTTTGTCAGTCCGTCTGCTACCTGATCTTTGGTTGGAACATAGCCCAGCTCTAGTTCTCCTTTATCCAGTTTTTCTTTGATGAAAAATCTGTCAATCTCAATATGTTTGGTCCTGTCATGCTGCACTGGATTGTTGGCAATATTAATAGCTGACTGGTTGTCACACCATAGCTTCATCTTTGCTCCCTGGTCCAGCTTTAGCTCCGTCAGCATATTCTTCAACCACAACAGTTCTGTGACTCCCAAGGCCATAGCTCTATACTCTGCTTCAGCTGTTGATCTGGCCACTACTGACTGCTTCTTACTCCTCCAAGAGACCAAGTTGCCTCCTACAAATATGCAGTATCCCGATGTGGATCTCCTGTCGTCAGCACAGCTAGCCCAGTCAGAATCACAATAGCCCTCAATGCCTACGTGATTATTTCTTCTGAAGATCAGTCCCTTTCCGGGGGCTCCCTTCAAGTACCTCAGAATCTGGTACACTGCGTCCATGTGACCCTTCCGGGGGTCATGCATGTAGCGACTTACTACACTTACCGCAAAGCTGATATCAGGTCGAGTGTGGCTTAAGTAGATTAACTTGCCCACCAATCTCTGATATCTATTCCGGTCAACTGGTTCTCCAGCTTCAGCATCCAGTTTAAACTTCTGGTCTATCGGTGTCGTAGCTGGTTTACATCCCATCATCCCTGTTTCCGTAAGCAGGTCTAGTGCGTACTTCCTTTGAGAAAGAACGATTCCCTCATTATCTCGAGCAATCTCAATCCCAAGGAAGTATCGAAGGGGGCCAAGATCTTTCACCTCGAACTCCTTGCCAAGTTTTACTTTGAGTTGGGCGATCTCCTGCTCATCATTGCCTGTGATAATCATATCATCTACATATACTGCAAGCATGGTGATATGGCCTCCACTCCGTCTGAAGAAGACAGTGTGATCAGCATTGATCTGCTGATATCCCATCCCTATCATTGCTCTCCTGAACCTGTCAAACCATGCCCGAGGAGACTGCTTCAGTCCATAGAGAGACTTCTTCAGTCTGCAGACCTTGCCTTCTGTCTGTTTTGTGCCGAATCCTGGTGGTATCTCCATGTACACCTCCTCTACTAGATCTCCATGAAGAAATGCATTCTTCACATCCAGTTGGTGTAGCTTCCACCCTCCATTGGCTGCCAGGGAGATCAAGGTTCTGACAGTGCTCATCTTCGCCACTGGTGCAAAGGTCTCGTCATAGTCGATGCCGTACGTCTGACTGTATCCTTTTGCCACCAGTCGAGCTTTATAGCGCTCAACCTGTCCATCTGGGTTCTGTTTCACAGTAAAAACCCATTTACATCCAACTGCTCTTTTCCCTTCTGGCAGTCTCACCAGCTCCCAAGTGTGGTTCTTCTCAAGAGCTCCCAACTCCTCGTGCATTGCCGCTTTCCACTTTGGATCGTTCTTGGCAACCTGCCAATTGTTAGGTACAGTAATACTATCCAAAGATGCTATAAATGCTCCATGAGAAGAAGATATATGATCATAAGAAACAAACTTAGCAAGATCCCAACCATATCTGTCCGGAGGATTTCCCGCATTGCTGCGAGTAGTCCTTCGTGTAGGTAGTGGTATGGGAGACATCGGAGGAACGATATCACCTGAGGAGGGTGGTGGTGTAGATGAGGAGGATGGTGGTATAGGTGTCTCAGGAGTTGGGACAGGCGCAGACAAGGGACTTGGCACTGACACTGTAGGTACTGGTCCTGTAGTCTGCTTGTTGTTTCTCCTGTTGTAGGTCAGTAACTCCCCCTGAGCCGTAGGTGTTACACTTCTCGTCTCCTCCCTCTGTTCCACTTCACCTTCATGTTCCTCCTCAACCGTGTCTCTATGCCAAACTTCTAAATCGGTTACCACCAGGTTCTCCAAGTTCTCTATCTCCCCCTCTCGCCTTATACTTGTAGTATGAGGCGTGTTATACGAAGTTCCATCCTGGTGGTAATATGGCTCATGCTCCCGGAAGTGGACGTCCATACTAACAAATTTCTTCTTCTCTACTGGACTCCAGCATACATACCCCTTCTGAGTTGCTGAGTAGCCCACGAAGATGCACTTGACTGCTCTAGGGTCAAGTTTTCCAACGAATGGTCTGTTGTCCTTCACAAAACACACACATCCAAACACCTTTAGTGGAAGTATTCCACTATTATTACCTTGTAATACTTCACATGGAGACTTCCATCCCAGGACTTTTGAAGGCATCCTGTTTATAAGTTGAGCTGCGGTCAACACCGCATATCCCCATAGGTGTTGTGGGACATTCATGTCGATCATCATACTTCTTGCGGTCTCCAGAAGATGTCGGTTCTTCCTTTCTGCTACTCCATTTTGTGCTGGTGTATATGCACAAGAGGTCTGATGCTGTATTCCATGTGCTGACAAGTACTCTGCAAGTGTCCTATTGGTATACTCCGTCCCATTGTCAGATCTCAGTATCTTCACCACTGCATTATACTGAGTCTGGACATATTTATGAAAGTCCCGAAAACAAGCAAATACATCACTTTTGTTCTTCATCAAATACAGCCAGGTGACACGAGATGCACAATCGATAAACGAAACAAAATACTTATACCCATTCATAGTGTTTGTAGCACATGGGCCCCAAACATCAGAATGAACTACCTCAAAGACTGAAGAACTCTTATGACCATTTCCAACATATGAACTCCTAGTAAGTTTACCTAACTCACATGCATCACATACTAATTTCCTTTTATTTGATTTTGCATACATATCTGGATACAACTTATTTAGAGTATCAAAGGAAGAATGCCCCATCCTCCTATGATGAAGTATCAAAGTGTCTTCAGTCCTCTGCTGCAGCTCCTCCATTCCAGCCTTCTCTGCCATAGACACCAATGCTGAGTCCAGTCCGTCTTGATCTAGGTACCACAGTCCATCATGCCAAGTGCCAGTCCCAAGTCTTCGTCCCGTCCCTTTCTCCTGGAAGATCACCTTAGGAATATCAAAAGAAACAATGCATTTTAGTTGGAGAATTATAGAACTAATAGACAAGAGACTGACTGGGAAGGATGGAGCATGCAAAACATTGGATAACCTTACTGAACCCGTACAATTAACAGTACCCTTACCGACCACTGGTTGGAAAGTACCATCCGCAGTCTGAATGGTGTCTGTCGATGCTAGGTGAGTGTACGAGGAAAACTTACTAGCATTTCCGGTCACATGTCGAGATGCTCCTGAGTCGATAATCCAGTCTGACATTTTAAGGGAAGACATAGATGCAAGAGCGTGAGACTCGTCAGTACCTTCTGATGGATGGGCATACATAGCGGCGTTGCCTCTGAAGAATGGAGTGGATGCCTCCTCTGCTCCGCTCCTCCTGTCTCCTTCGATTGATGCTTTTTGCTTTCTCTCCAGCATGTCCAGTAGCGCCTGATCCTCCTCAGTAAAGGCGTCGCCAGCTCCTCCATTCCCATCTGCCACCAGCAGGTTTGCCCGATAGCCTCCTCGACCGCCTCGTCGGCCTCCTCGACCACGTCCACGTCCAGCATATCCTCGTCCACGTCCACCACCTGAGTCTCCCTCCTTAGGTGGTTTGGTACAAGCATATCGATGGTGGCCCATCTCCCCACAGTTGTAGCACTGCCGATTCTGTTGCCAGAGCTCTCCCTTGGATCCTGTATCCCCCGAACCGGTAGCTGCTAGTGCTGACTTCACTTCGGGTAAAGCACATGTCGATGATGCGCCTGTCCCTGTCTGTAATTTGATCCGCGTCTCCTCCTGAATCATGGCTGAGATAGCCTCCTCGAGACTAGGGATCTCTGGCTGGGCGAGGAGTAAGGCGGTCCTCTGTGTGAATGCTGCAGTCAGTCCCTTAAGGAATTTCATCGTCCTCTCCTGCAGACACACCTGTCTCTCCTTGCACTTTGGGTCCCCGCAGCTTGCCCGTTTGGAATGGTGATCATAATCCAGCCAGAGACGTTCCAACTCCGTAGCGTACTCCTGCACTGTCTTCTCGCCTTGTACGGTGTCGTCGATCTCCCCTTTTATCTGGAAAATCCGTAGATTGTTACCTATGCCATCATAGGTTCTTCTTAATTTCTCCCATACGTCTTTCACCATCTCAATGCCATCTACTGTGGAAGCAATAGACTGGACTAAGGAGTTGAGAAGCCAGATATAAATCACCATATGAGTGGATTTCCACTCGTCGCGTCCTGTCGAGCCCTCTTCCGGCTCTGTCTTCTCGCCTGTCAAGAATCCCTCCAGGTTCTTACCTGCAAGGGTTCTTCTCACCCGCCGTGACCAACTCAAATAGGTGGCTGGTCCATCCAACTTCAGATCGATGGAGGGTAGTTCCAACTTTGGCGGTGCTCGTGTCGTGCTTTCACCAGCCGACACCTTTATCAACTTCAGCAACGTCGCCACATCCTCAGCATCCAGCTTCTTGAGGATCTCCTCCATCGATGTTTCTTCTTGATCACGTCGCACTTGCTCCACGACTCACGTTCGTCCTCGTCGTCCTCTCCTAAATCCGAATATGTCTAATTTCATCGGATCTAGGGATCATCGACATCTCCTTGAGATAAATCTCAAGAACGAGCGTGAGGCTTACCTACACCGTAGGAGCTACAGGTGAAATGAATCTCAAGCTTAGGCTTACCTACACCGTAGGTGCCACAGATGAAATAAATCTCACGTTCGGGCGTACCTACACCGTAGGTGCCCTAAAAGTGGTGTGCACGGAGGCAACCACGGCAGCGGCAGTAGCCGGCAGCAGCGCAGCGGCGCACCAGCACGCGGCAGCGGCGGCGGCGCAGCAGCGCGCGGCAGCGGCAGCGGCAGCGGCGCAGCAGCGCGCGGCAGCGGCGGCGGCGCAGCAGCACGCGGCAGCGGTAGCGGCGCAGCAGCGCGCGGCAGCAGCGGTGGCGTGGGGGGGGGAGGGACAAGATTAGGGTTAGGGTTGAGGTGGAAGTAGGTATTCTAAGCAAGTTTAGGCTCTGATACCATGTAGAGAATTTTAAGATATCTTATTGAATGGAATAACAACATATATATAGGTGAGGCTAGTCTCCTCTCCTATCATTCTAGCCAATGTGGGACTAAAGCCCAATAACACTCTATATATCAACACATAATGGGCTCCCTTGAAAAGTATTGGCGCACGTGTAAAGAAAAGTACAGTATATTGCGATAGGTACCAATATTAAAAAAAATGTTACAACCAAAACGAATAATTATAATTATAACATATTTGAAACAAAAAAAAATTTTGTCTTTTACAATTCATCACGAAATTGATTCGTCCAATAAAAAAAAAGTACATTTTTTATTTGATGGTTATGAATCAAAAAGGATTATATCGTACAATTAGTATGAT
Organism: Iris pallida; assembly: GCA_029216955.1. NCBI lineage: Eukaryota > Viridiplantae > Streptophyta > Magnoliopsida > Asparagales > Iridaceae > Iris > Iris pallida. The sequence continues at coordinate 8,868,284 of JANAVB010028398.1, forward strand.
TTGATGATCACCAAATTAAACTCCATCTAAAGGATTATATCGTACAATTAGTATGTTTGTGAACCTCGACGTCATTTCAGCTTTAGCTGCTCATGGATTGGATCTAATAGGGAAGAAGAATTGTTTCTATGCTTTCGTGATAGATCATCTAAAAAGGTTAAAGCTCGCTCCAGATAGAGAGTTATATCAACCAAAAATAAAGCAAAATCATTATCTGCAACATCTCTTTGAAGTTAAATAAATTCTCCTTCCATCCATTGCAATGAAAAGTTTAATACGCTGAACTTACAAAAACACTTCCATTTAGAAGAAACTGAATGCGAAAACATATAGGCTTCATATTTATAGATATATAGCTAAAGATTCGGCATTGCAGAGAATGCTAGCGGCAATCCACTGATCGATCTGTTCATTCGAGGTCGAAGACGGAGGCCTCGCAGCTGTCGGAGATTCCGGTGGGGGTCTTGAAGGTGAGTTCTTTGGTGGTAGGGTCGGCGAAGAACATCTCGGAGACGGTCAGCCATAGGAGGAGCTCCCTCGTCTTCACTCCGCTAAGCTTCTTTATGGACCGAGGCCCCACGAACGCGCTCACCTCCGTGGCGTACGACACCTTGCGCTTGATCTTCTCGAAGGTGTAGGTGGTGCTCTTCTTCTGGACCAGCCACATGAAGCCCGTCGTCCTGTTGTATCCAAACTCCTGGATGTCCACCAGAGGGAAGAGGTTCCTCGGGAGGCCGAGCTCTCCGAGGAGCTCGACGGACTTCTTCCTGCACTCGGCGTCTCCGTGGCAAACCTCGGCGCCCGTCCGGTGGCTCTCGACGGTCTTGGATGCCATATATGTCTTGATTAGTATAGCTTTGGAACGTTGTTATGGAAAGAGTAAGAGTAAGAGGTGGGGGATGTTGGTGCTTTCTTTACATGGAGAGAGCTTGCTCTCAACATGCCTTGTGAATTTTAGTCCCACATCAGAAATGCACCATGAGTTATCTCAACATATATACTTGGGTGTATTGTTAAGAGATGCACATGGGGTGGTGACCCTAAGGAGGGAACCATGTGGGTGATTTTACAAGGAGGTAAGTATAAGGCTTCAAGGATTAAGCATTAATGCTTTTGTCATTCTCTTGGATTAAATTCCACTTGGAGCTAAGCCCCAACGGGGCTTAGCGACTCGGACTCGGACTCGGGCTCATGAGCCATGCGGTCTTATGCGGCATGCGGCTCATATGCGGCCTCATGCGGCATGCGGCTCATGCGGCACATGCGGTCCATGCGGTCCATGCGGCTCATGCGGCACAGGCGGTCCATGCGGTCCATGCGGCTCATGCGGCCCATGCGGTCCATGCGGCTCATACGGTCCATGCGGCTCATGCGGCCATTAGGCTCATGCGGCCAGGCTGCTGCTGCTGCCGCATGAAGGGATCCGCTGACTGTGCAGATTACAAATCAGTTATGGAAAGGCTGAATTAATGTAATTAAATCAGATCCTATCTTTGTGGGATTTGAATTTATTCAGATCCTATCTTTGTGGGATTTGAATTAATTTCGTGGGATTTGTATTAAATCTCGTTGCTATCTTTTGGGATTTGATTCAATCTTTCTATAACTGAAGAGGCGGTTAGGGTTTCCACCCTCTCTCTATAAATACTCTCTTCTGGCCTCCTTTGTGACCACTACAAAAAAATACAAGTCAGAAAAGAGAGAAAGAGAGGGAGTTGCTGCCGCCATTGCAAGTCCATCCGAGGAGTCAGAACAGAGGTGACATCGAGCGTTCCACAAGTTCTTCAAACTTGCTGGTTCCTGGAAGCAGATCGTGTGGGACGAATCTTGTTTTGAGCAACGGTATTTTGACACCCCACCATTGTTCTTCTTCTCATCTCTCTAGATTATTGTAACTTATTCTGTCCCAATTGCAACACGTTTGCAAGGAAGAACAAGAGATCTTCTCTTTGCTATTTTTCTCCTTCATATTGTAATTTGGCTATTTAGTTTTATTCGTAGATCTTGAGTTTGATCATCACAAAGTTTTGTGTGACATCTCAGATCTCGATTGCATTAGTTTTCATCTTCGATCAAGCCCCCGGGACTAACAATCTCAAAGCAAGATCCGTGTAGATGGAAAACATTAATGCTTCGCTCCTCCAATCGGACTTCTGTAAGTTGAAAAAGTTCGATGGAGAGCACTATCAAGTCTGGAAGAGAAAGGTGTACCTAACTCTTCAACTGAAAGACGTTGATCATGTTCTGTTGGAGGAAGAACCCTCTATTCCAGACACTGGATCTACTGCCGCCATCAACACGGCTACCAAACTCCAGGCCAAGTGGAGAAGGGAAAATAGCATCTGCAGACTTCTCATCCTGAATGCTATGGAGGACTCCCTGGCAGAATCCTACTCAAAGAAGGAACTTGCCAGAGACATATGGGAGTCTGTGGAAAATCTGTTGAAGAAGATAAAAACAGGAGCAAAATGTTTGTGGTTGAAAAATATCACAAATTGCTCTTTGAGGACGAAAAGTCCATGCTGCCGCAGGTGAAGGAGTTTCTGAAGCTGCGTCAGAAACTGGAAGACGAAGAGATGCCCCTTCTCGACAAGTTTGTCGTCGGAGGGATCGTCTCAAAACTTCCTGCTGGATGGAGTACCTTCTAAGCAAGGATGCACAGAAAGAAGCTAGACATTAGCTTGGGAGATCTACTTCAAGAGATCCATGTTGAGGACGAGATGCGTTCCCAACAGAAGGTGGACACTCTGTCCAAACAGATGGCTAAAGCCAATCTTGTGCAGACGAGAGATCCCAAGGGGAAGCAGGCGGTTTCTCATCCCAAGAAGAAGGACTTCACTAATCTAAAAGTGAAGGGTCCTTCTTTCAAACAACAGAAGATTAAGTCCCACGTGACTTGTTACAATTGTGGCAAGAAAGGCCACTACAAGAGTGAATGCAGATCTAAGCCTAAACAATCAGAGAAAGGTGAGCCTAATAAGGTTTCATTGGTTTCTAACTTTGTTGCTATGATCGCACAGGACACAAATGTGGGGGTTGACTCTGACTGGTGGATAGACACTGGTGCGACTTGCCATGTCTGTTCTGGCAAGGAATGGTTCGTCACATACCAGCCGATATCTGAGAAGGTTATCATGGCAAACCAGGCCCAAGCTGAAGTTCTGGGGATCGGGACCGTGGAACTGAAACTCACTTCTGGGAACACTCTTACGCTTCAAGGTGTGAAGCATGTTCCGGCGATTGCCAAGAACCTGATCTCTGGGAGCCTGCTCTGCAACGCAGGCTTGAGGATGGACATCAATGCTGGTCAGATGGTGATGTCCAAGAAAGGAACATACTTCGGGAAGGCTTATCAAACCGAAGGAATGTTTAAAATTCAGCTTGTTAACCAGTTTGAAGACATTAATGCAGTTGCATTTTCTGATTATTCTCTTGAGTTGTGACATAATAGACTAGGACATGTTCATTGTAAAAGAATTTACAAAATGTCTAGTCTAGGACTTATCTCCAAATGTGGGGGTAAGGTGGAGAAGTGTGAAGTGTGTGCTCAGACGAAGATCACCAGGAAACCCTTTCATCGGGTCAATCGAAGCACAGATCTTCTGGAGTTGGTGCACTCCGATATCTGTGACTTCAAACATTTCTCCACGAAGGCCGGGATGAAGTATTTCATAACCTTCATCGATGACTTCTCAAAATACGCGTTCGTCTACTTGCTCAAGTCTAAAGACGAAGCTTTCGAGAAGTTCAGAGAGTTCAGGGCCGAAGCTGAACGACAGACTGGACAACAACTCAAGAGGTTGAGAAGTGATCGAGGTGGGGAGTACAGGTCTCATGAATTCACATCATTCTGCAAAGAACATGGGATCATATGCGAGACTACTGCTCCATATTCTTCTCAATCCAACGGAGTAGCAGAGAGGAAGAACCGAACATTAACAGAAATGATGAATTCTATGCTGCTTACTGCAGGCCTTCCAAAATGCTACAGGGGAGAAGCTGCATTGACGGCCACTTTTATTCTAAATAGAGTGCCGTATGCAACTTCGGACGTAACTCCTCATGAACTCTGGTTCAAAGTCAGACCAAACTTGAATGTCATTCGAGTGTGGGGGTGTCTGGCGTATGTGAAGCTCCCAGATCTGAAGATTCAGAAGCTAGGGACAAGGACTACGAAGGCGATCTTCTTGGGATATGCCGAGAAGAGTGATGCTCGGAGATTTCTTGATATTGAGTCAAATCATATCATCGAATCTCGCGATGCCGAATACTTTGAAGACAAGTTTGCAAAAGACAAAAACATTATTCTTTCGGACATTCCGGAAAATGATGTAGGTGCAAATGAGACTGAAATCTCATATGAGCCAGTAGTCCAAGAAGAAGCTGTTGTTGAGGAAACAACTCTTGTACCAGAACTCGCAGAGCCGTCAGCTAAGCAAGCGAGGAGACCGAAAGATTTCGGAGATGACTTTGTCACCTATCATGTGGAAGCAGATCCGCTTACCTATGATGAGGCGATGAAGACCAGAGATGCTATCTTCTGGAAGGAGGCAGTGAATGACGAGTTTGACTCTATCACCTCCAATAACACATGGGTGTTGGTAGATCTACCTGAAGGAGAAAAGCCCATCGGATGTAAATGGATCTTCAAGAAGAAGATGAAGGCAGATGGAACTATTGACAAGTTCAAGGCCAGGCTGGTAGCCAAGGGATTTTCTCAGAAACAGGGGATAGACTACTTTAACACGTACGCTCCAGTAGCCCGGATGACCACCATCAGGATGTTAATCGCTCTAGCAGCTATACATAAGTTGGTGATACATCAGATGGATGTAAAGACCGCATTCCTGAATGGGGAGCTGACCGAAGAGATTTACATGCAACAGCCAGATGGATTTGTCGTCAAAGGTCTTGAAGACAAAGTCTACAAGTTGGTGAAATTATTGTATGGTTTGAAGCAAGCTCCCAAGATGTGGCATGAAAAGTTTGACAAAGTTATTAGGTCAAACGGCTACAGAGTCAGCGAGACGGACAAATGTGTTTACACAAAGTTCGCTGATGGAAGAGGAGTCATCGTTTGTCTGTACGTGGACGACATGCTAATCCTAGGTACGGATATAGGCTGTGTCACAGAGACAAAGAAGTTCCTCTCAACCAAGTTCAGTATGAAGGACTTGGGGGATGCAGATGTCATCTTGGGCATAAAGATCATCCGGACAGATACTGGAGTAGCGCTGTCACAATCTCACTACATTGAGAAGATGCTCACACGCTATGGGTATAAGGATCTTCCAGGGATCGATACGCCATACAGGTGTGATCAGAAGCTGAAGCCAAATTCAAGGGAAAGCGTCAGACAGCTGGAATATTCTAGCGTTATCGAAAGTTTGATGTACGCAACCACTGCCACAAGGCCTGACATAGCTTTCGCCGTGGGAATGCTGAGTCGGTTCACAAGCAACCCAGGGGTTGAGCACTGGAAAGCTGTGAAGCGGGTGATGAGATATCTCAAGAAAACTCAGACATATGCACTGCACTACAACGGGTATCCGACAGTAGTGGAAGGCTTCAGTGATGCTAGCTGGTGTTCAGAGGTGGAAAGCGAAAGATCCACAGGTGGATATGTCTTTTCCTTGGGTGGAGCTGCTATATCGTGGAAGTCGAAGAAGCAGACTATACTCTCTCGTTCCTCCATGGAATCTGAATTCTATGCACTTGAAACTGCAGCAGATGAAGCAGAATGGCTTCGGAAGCTCATGTATGATCTTCCAGTGGTTGGGGCTCAGATACCGGCGATACCGATATACTGTGACAACCAGGCGACTGCGACGGTGGCATCAAATGACCTCTTCAACGGAAAGAAGAGGACTGTGCGGTTGAAGCACATGGCAGTACACGATCTTATCAAAAGAGGTGTAATTGCAGTGGTTGATGTTCGGAGTCAGGGGAACCTGGCAGATCCGTTCACAAAGGGCCTCAAGCGCCAGTTGGTCGATGACACAGCTTGTAAAATAGGCTTGAAGGCATTCTGATAGTGTGTCTTTGCAATCCTACCATAAAGTTTTATGCTATTAGTTCAAAGAGAAATCTACTAGACATCTAACTTTTGGTTCAAAGGAGGATCACTGACTGGGAAACTATCAGGTAACGGTAGGTACTTGTTCTATAGAACATGGAAGGGATACGGACCCATAACCACTGTTGTCTACTATGTATTTTTTCTGCGGAAAAACTGATCCTGTGGAAGGTTGGCTTAAACGCCTTAATGAGTTCTCAGGCAGAGTGAATGTCTGGTGTGCTTTACAGGAAGCACGGTAGAGCAGTACTGCAAGGAGTGGAACTCCATGCTATAGTGGGGTGACTCCACCATGAGGTTCCCAGGTAGGGGTAATGCCTCGGCTTTGCAAGCCAAGTCACAGCGGCATAGCACCGCAAATAGGCAGGTAGCCTAATGCTGTATGACGTAATTAAAGAGTTGTAGACAGCACTACAAAGGGGAGGATGGCCCCATGTTACAGTGGCACGACACCACGAAGAGGTACCCAGATAGGGGTAAAGCCTCGGCATTGCAAGCCATGTCGTTGCGGCGTAACACCGCAAGGAAGCCTCAGGCTTCATGCTGGGTAGTTTAGCACTACAAAGAGGCTTGTGACCTCATGCTACAGTAGTATGACACTACGATGAGGTTTCCAGGTAGGGGTAATGCCTCGGCTTCAGTCCATGTCATAGCGGCGTAGCACCGCAAGGAAGCGCAAGGCTTCATGCCATATCTCTTTAATAAAAAACTCACCTATAGTGTATGGAAAGAGAAATCAGGCCGTCTCTTGAGGGTAAACTTGTAGACGCCCAAAATTATACACTGAAACCAGACTGGCACAGGGCCTTTAATGTGCAGCCAGAAGCACACGTAACTACACTTTGTGAGTGGGAAGAATTACAATTGTGGTACAGAATTCAAGGCGTAGTCCATTCTTGTATCACATTGTTATTTAACCCATGCGGGAAGATTCAAGTCGTCAGCGACATCTATCCTAAAGCAAAATGGACAGTTACTGTGGGGAACGCTCAACCCTGGACACATATATATGTTGTGATATGTGGGGGATTATTGGTGCTTTCTTTACATGGAGAGAGCTTGCTCTCAACATGCCTTATGAATTTTAGTCCCACATCGGAAATGCACCATGAGTTATTTCAACATATATACTTGGGTGTATTGTTAAGAGATGCACATGGGGTGGTGACCCTAAGGAGGGAACCATGTGGGTGATTTTACAAGAAGGTAAGTATAAGGCTCCAAGGATTAAGCATTAATGCTTTTGTCATTCTCTTGGATTAAATTCCACTTGGAGCTAAGTCCCAACGGGGCTTAGCGACTCGGACTCGGACTCGGGCTCATGGGCTCATGAGGCGTAATGTGGCATTTTGTTGGCGCACTTTGCACTTAGCACGTCAGCAGTCATGCGGTCTTTATGCGGCTCATATGCGGCCATGCGGTCTTATGCGGCATGCGGCTCATATACGGCCTCATACGGCTCATGCGGCCATGCGGCCATGCGGCTCATGCGGCACATGCGGCACATGCGGTCCATGCGGTCCATGCGGCTCATGCAGCACAGGCGGTCCATGCGGTCCATGCGGCTCATGCGGCCCATGCGGTCCATGCGGTCCTTGCGGCTCATACGGTCCATGCGGCTCATGCGGCCATTAGGCTCATGCGGCCAGGCTGCTGCTGCTGCCGCATGAAGGGATCCGCTGACTGTGCAGATTACAAATCAGTTATGAAAAGGCTGAATTAATGTAATTAAATCAGATCCTGTCTTTGTGGGATTTGAATTTATTCAGATCCTATCTTTGTGGGATTTGAATTAATTTCGTGGGATTTGTATTAAATCTCGTTGCTATCTTTTGGGATTTGATTCAATCTTTCCATAACTGAAGAGGCGGTTAGGGTTTCCACCCTCTCTCTATAAATACTCTCTTCTGGCCTCCTTTGTGACCACTACGAAAAAATACAAGTCAGAAAAGAGAGAAAGAGAGGGAGTTGCTGCCGCCATTGCAAGTCCATCCGAGGAGTCAGAACAGAGGTGACATCGAGCGTTCCACAAGTTCTTCAAACTTGCTGGTTCCTGGAAGCAGATCGTGTGGGGCGAATCTTGCTTTGAGCAACGGTGTTTTGACACCCCAGCATTGTTCTTCTTCTCATCTCTCTAGATTATTGTAACTTGTTCTGTCCCAATTGCAACACGTTTGCAAGGAAGAACAAGAGATCTTCTCTTTGCTATTTTTCTCCTTCATATTATAATTTGGCTATTTAGTTTTATTCGTAGATCTTGAGTTTGATCATCACAAAGTTTTGTGTGACATCTCAGATCTCGATTGCATTAGTTTTCATCTTCGATCAAGCCCCCGGGACTAACAGGGGAGTTTTTGAGTGAGTGATGAATGAATGTTGGGGCTGATGGAGTGGAAACATTATATAGACAGATGATGGAGAGACATTTTTTGACCAAGTAGTAAGTTTCACACAATATATAGAGCTTAATTTGCCCGCCCATGATTATATGGCATATTATATACGTAGATGATTGAACCAACAGTAAGTCAATGATCACTTTTTTCAATAGTTTTGTGGAGTCAATGGTGAGAGCCAGTCAAGACAGACGGAGAAACGCGCTACCTTCACATGTAAGAATGGCCTAAGAGAGAATTTATTATAATTTTTTTAAAAAAATAATAATATTTAAGGTTCAATTGTAATTTGTATAATATTTTAAAACGTCGCTAATTTTTAGCAACGTTTTTTTGACATATTAGCAACGTTTTAGCGACGCTAAAATGTCTTATTTTGGTAGTGCGTGTCTATGGCTAAATTCGGTTCGGATCACATACGAATTCTCAACATAATTTTTTTTCAGAAAAAAACGTCATAGAATTTGGCACTTTTTGCAAAATAAACCGTTTCCGGCACACAAATCAAAAAACTGCGGAAGAATCGAAGTAAAACGCAAAACGAAATAGTCTCCACTAATAGAAGAAGAAAATACACCGACTCCTTACCGTTACAGATTTCTAATCGATCCAAACTGATCACCACAACTACTTAGAATATGAAAATAAATTACAGACTCCCGAAGAACAAGAGATGATGCGAATATTTACCAAAATAGCCACAAACCTCTCTTTCTCTCTCCAAAAGCCATAAAGTAGGGTAATAAATTACCTATATATAGTAACCTCAATCTTGCAATAAATCTGTCACTTCCCGTTCCCAGAATACGTATTTATTTAATATTTATCATGCATTTGTTCTGTATTTAAATTCTTCAATTTTGCGCTTATTAATTTTTCTGTATTTTATTTTCTGCTTTTTCTTGGCTCTTGGTTCATTTCGGTTCATGGTAAACCAACTTGGTGTGGTTTGGTTCAACATGGAAAGGAATGGATGGCTTGGATTTGGTGGAGAGAATGAATGGTGGAGATCCACTTGACTTTGATATAAAAGTTCTTCTTTCATTCTCTCTCTTCATTCATTCACATTTACTTCTCCACCAAACCCTAACCCACTTGTGAGAGGCAAGTACATCTTGCACACCATGAGGAATTTCATGCATCCCCATTTATTTTTAGTCTATGTTGTTCATCTTCTCATCCTCTACAAGTTTAGGTCTTGAAGTTCTTGATTTTCATGGATGGTTGGGTGTAGATCTAAGTTTTAAGTTTTGGTTTTCATATGGATTTTATGGTTTTGATCTATCAAACTTTGTTGTTTTCGAAAATAAGTGGTTTCATGTTGTAGAGAATTTAATTCTACCAAAGTTTGGCTTTTGAAAAGTTAGATTCCGATTTATTTTGAGGAAGTTATGGCCAAAACAATTTTGGTCAAACTTCTATGTCCGCATGTCGCAGTAGAGCCGCATAGATGTCGCGGTTGGTCCGCATAGGCCGCATGCCGCAGTTGAGCCGCATATGGTGCCGCGAATGAGCCGCATGGGGCACATGTCGCAGTTGAGCCGCTTATGGTGTCGCGGTTGGGCCGCATAGGCCGTATGTCGCAGTTGAGCCGCATATGGTGTCGCAGTAGGGCCGCATGAGCCGCATGTCGCAGTAGGTCCGCATGCATGTCGCAGAATAGGCCGCATATGCCTATTTTGGTTGTTTCTGACTGTTATATGTCCTATTTTGACTGAATTATGGCTAGAATTTCTTTCAACTCCCAACATGAAAGTTGTAGATCTTTTTCTTGGCTTCAAGAATGTGTTACCAACTATTTTATGCTAGTTATAGACTCGACCATGCTTAATACTAATTTGACTTTCATGCCTTGTCACGAATTGACCCCGACTGTTACTTTGACTAATAATTGATCATGCGTTCCTAGTTGGAATTAAGAGACTGGCTAGTCGTCTTATTGAATTGAATGAATGAGACACGTTCATATTAATTATGAACTATTGTAATCGACCGGCTGATCCCGAATATTGACATACAGGCACATGCAGGCTTCAATTTATTTATTTATTTATTTATTTATTTTACAAAAGCAGCATGTGTACTTTATGGTCAAGGCATGATTACTCTGTGGTTAGTTCTGATTATTGTATTACGCTATGTAAGACCTGCAACCTAACCGCACTGGTATCGTTGTAGAGTTGTGCATATCGTACCCCGTACGAAAGTACTCATTTGAATGACCATGACCTACGGCATGGGATTTTACTTAACGTAGAGACTATTAAGTTAAATAAAATAATGATTGCATGGAGAGAATGGATTCCCGAGTTCTTACATGGCAGCCCTCTTGGGACTAGTAGTGCCCGACAGGCCGGCTGGTCCCCACAGATACTGCAAATCTGCCACACGGGCAGGGAGCGGTATCTGGTTATATTATTTATTGTATATTGTATATTGATGACGGACGTCCTGCTGTGACTCGTCTAATTCATGATTGGCGCAATTGATTGATTGGGTAAACTAGCCTTGCTTGCACATAGTAAGAACTGAGGAATCTCTATTGCATAATTCCAGGATAACTTGGAACTCACAGTAGCAAGCCGTAGTAGTTGAATGACCGTTTAAATTAACTTGTTTGTGTACTGTATGTCCTCTGTTACCTAACTGAGATGATCAGAATGTCAGGACATGACGTGCCAACTTCTGTCCTTGTTTGGTTGGGAGGTTGGTTCGAAGTGTCGTGATACTATGTGAATCCCAGTAGAAAGCAGAGATCTATTTATCATATTTCCTCATTACTGGTTTTAATCCCTCATATCGTGCTTCCTTGCGGTACTTGCTGTTAGAGGTCTAACCTCTCTGGTTTTGCATGGCCAGATTTAGAGCCGGTCCCCGAGGATCCAGTTTACTTCTACCTCCACGATGGTCAACACTAGAGGGATGATCGCAGGAGGGCTCGAGTGGGTTTTCTTACTTCCTCGCTCGTTTTGTTAAATACTTTATACTTTGCCGTTTGGCACCGACATGTTAGTCGGATTGTCTTGTACCTACTTTTGCATAATTGTAACTAAGTCAGGCTACAGCTGATAACAATTGTGTATACTGACTACATCATCTGGCTGTGTTTTGTAAAGCCAGATATCAAGAACATTTTGACTGAGCATTTGGGATGCCTTACTGCTTTATCTCACATGTTCTCTATTTTTGTTTCTTGTTTGAATGATTGAGACAATAGATGTGAAGTGACCATAGGAGACTTTCATGTAGTATGCACCCCCTCGTCTTGTTAGACAGTATTGATCGTATTATACGGTATTCATCTACCCGTAATACGTAGCTGGCTGAGTCATTCTCCCGCTCTCCAGTATTCTGATTCTGGGGCGTGACAAGGTTTTAGTGGTGGCCCATGCAGTTCTGGTTTCAGACTTGTGGGGTGTTTTAATTGATCTCATGATTCGTTACTCTCGACTCTAGCTTGACATTCCGGTATCCTTTGACTTCATTGATTTTTCCAGTCCGATCGTTTGATTGTTCTCTTGTCCCTTTTCTTAGGGACACCTCGTCCGCATCTGTCCGGACTGGGCAACAACAACAAGGGCAACACGGACAACCTGACCATGTTGGTCAGCAACAAGGGCCAGTACTAACTCAAGAGACCATCCAAGAAGAAGTAATAGTGGAAGTAGCAACTGGACCGCAGTATCCGGATGTTCCACCACCACCAACAGTTCCACCTACCCCTGTGGAAGTAGACACACCGGCCCTTCTGGAGATCATGAGAGGAATGATGGCTACTCAGCAACACCAGATGTTAGCCCAGCAGCGCATACACGCTCAGTTGCAGGAGCAGAACGTACTACTCAACCAAGGGTTGCAGACGACATTGGAAAGAGGGGCGAGGCCAGATTCAGGAGCATCAGCCAGGTTTTGCAAGTACAACCCCCGTCGTTTCGAGGGTACGGAAGATGCCATCTCAGCAGATGCATGGCTTAAGGATATTGAGGCTATTCTGACAGCAGCTAAGGTGCCGCCAGAAGAATGTGTGGATCAAGTGAAGTTGTTACTTCAGGATCTCGCACGTGATTGGTGGGAATCAGAGGAAGTAGGTATCAGACGTCCCGTTGCTTGGGACGATTTCAAAGCAAGATTCAAGACGAAGTACTATGGAGTTGTGGCACAATTTGAGCTACAGCAGAAGTTTATCAACCTCAAGCAGGCCGGCAAGACGGTAGATGCTTATGCAGCGGAGTTCTACAGATTGAGCAGGTTCACCCCAGAGATGGTAGTAACGGAGCGCCAGAGGGCGATGAGGTTCCAGCAAGGGTTTCGTCTTGAGCTCTTGCAATTGATAGAGGGGCACAACTATCAGACTTTCGACGAAGTGTTAACGGCAACCCGAAGGCATGAGATCACCATTCAGAGGATCACGGCAAGGACTGGGAGTCAGAAGAGATCTCACAGTCAGATTTAAGGAGGAGGAGGAGCAGCGCTCCGGACAACAGCACCACCCCCTGGCATTCGTATCCACGATGTGGCGATACGAGGGCCAGCACCACCATCCAGGCAGCAACAACAGCAACAGAGGAAGAACCAGCAACCCCCGACGGGCTGCACTTATTGTGGGAAGATAGGGCACACTAGAGATGTGTGTCGGACATTGAACGGACTGTGTCTGATATGTGGAAATCTAGATCATCGGGTTACCATATGTCCCATGAATTCAAGGTCAGGAGGACCAGTGCAGCAGTTTCCTGCTCTGCCAGCACCAGGGGCAGGACAGTATCGAGGACCCGCAGTGGCAGTAAGACCATTGGCCCAGCGTCCGTTAATGCCGCAAGCTCAGATGTTTCGGCAGCAGGGACCGCCGATGCAGCAACACCAGCATAGACCACCCCAGCATCATCAAGGAAGGGGCCAGCAGCAGCACCAGGCTAGGCCACAGCATGGAAACCAACAAGGAGGTCGAGGGCAGGCATTCACTCTGTCCTTGGAAGAGGCATTAGCATCGGAAGATGTTGTGGCAGGTAACATTCTCGTCACCTCATATCCTGCAGTAGCATTGTTTGATTCAGGAGCATCACACTCATTTATATCTGCACAATTTGCGACACGGCTAGGAATGGAGTTCGTGGCATTGCCAGGAAGGCTGAATATACTCACTGGTAATGGGCTTGTAGGACTTAGTAGAGTTATTCTAGCGTGTAGCGTTGTAGTTTGCGGGCATTCCTTACCCGCCCAGTTGATAGAATTTCCTGTTGGAAATTTTGACGTTATCTTAGGCATGGACTGGCTGAAAGACAGTCATGCGACAATAGATTGTCGTAGTGGGAGTGTATCTTTTGATATTCCAGGCATGAAGAGATTCACCTTAGTCCGATCCGTGGCAACTCAGCAAGAGCAGGGAGTAATAACGACAATGGAAGAAGTTCAGGTTCCGAAGGTAGTTAAAGAGTTTCTAGATGTATTTTCTGAAGAACTTACAGGCCTACCACCGGTTAGGGATATTGAGTTCAGTATAGAACTGGCACCTGGAACTAAACCGATATCAGATCGAGTTTACAGAATGGCGGATTCAGAGCAGGCCAAGGTATATCAGCACATAGAGGAACTGAAGGAGAAGAAGTTCATCCAAGCTAGCGTATCACCGTGGGCAGCACCAGTGGTACTTATGGGGAAGAAGGATGGGTCATCCAGATTATGCATTGACTACAGGAAGCTTAACGCGGCAACAGTAAAGAACAAGTACGCATTACCCAGGATCGACGACTTATTTGATCAGTTGAGCAGGGCTAGAGTTTTCTCCAAGATAGATCTTCGTTCAGGGTATCATCAAGTGAGGGTTAGGAAGGAGGATATTCCCAAGACAGCATTCAGGTCGAAGTATGGGCATTATGAATTCTTGGTAATGCCGTTTGGTTTGACCAATGCTCCAGCAATATTTATGGATTTGATGAACCGTATCTTTATGCCATACTTAGATCAGTTTGTCGTTGTGTTTCTTGACGACATTCTCGTATACTCTACTAGGGAAGAGGAGCATGAAGACCACCTCAGGAAAGTGTTACAGGTTTTGAGAGAGAACCAGTTGTATGCCAAGCTCAGCAAGTGTGAGTTCTGGACGGATCACATTTCATTTTTGGGTCATATCATATCAGGAGCTAGAGTAGCAGTAGATCCCAAGAAGGTAGAAGCAGTAGAGAGCTGGCCAGTACCCAAGACCGTAGCTGATGTACGGAGTTTCTTGGGATTGGCAGGATATTACAGGAGATTCGTATCGGATTTTGCAAGACTTTCAGCACCCATGACCCGCTTGACACGGAAGGATGTGCCATTCGTCTGGTCGGCAGAGTGCCAGGTATCATTTGAGACCTTGAAGCAGAAGTTGATATCAGCGCCTATTCTTACATTGCCAGTTGGACTTGGAGGTTTTACAGTATATTGTGATGTGTCAGGTAAAGGACTTGGATGTGTCCTCATGCAGCATGGGAAGGTGATAGCGTATGCATCTAGGCAGCTTCGGGACCACGAGAAGAATTACCCAACTCATGACTTGGAGTTGGCGGCAGTAGTATTTGCTTTGAAGCTATGGAGGCATTACTTATATGGTGATTGAGTGGATATGTACACGGACCATAAAAGTCTGAAGTACATCTTTACTCAGAAGGAGCTGAACATGAGACAGAGAAGATGGTTGGAGTTGATCAAGGATTATGACGTGGAGCTTCAGTATCATCCAGGCAAGGCTAATGTGGTAGCAGACGCTCTTAGCAGGAGAGGCGGCGCATTTATGTTGACAACACAGAAGCACATCTTAGAGGACCTTCAGGAGATGGGCATCGAAGTTATACTTCCTAGTGATGTAGGAGTTCTAACAAGTTTACAAGTTCAATCCGACTTGGTAGACAGGATCAAGGCAGCTCAGGCACAGGACCCAAGGATTCAGAAGCTTAGGGCAGAATGTGAGTCAGGACTCAGGAAGGAGATGCAGATTCATGAGGATGGTACACTTAGGTTTGGGTCACGTCTATGTGTGCCTAGTGGAGATATCAGACAGGAGGTTATGACAGAAGCTCACAGTTCTCAGTATTCTGTACACCCTGGAGGGACCAAGATGTACCAAGATATCAAGCAGCACTTCTGGTGGAACGGGATGAAGAGGGAGATAGCTAGATAGGTTTCCTGTTGCTTGGTATGTCAGCAAGTGAAGGCAGAACAGCAGAGGCCAGCTGGGTTATTACAGCCACTTCCTATCCCGGAATGGAAGTGGGAGCACATCACAATGGACTTTGTGACCGGTTTACCGAGATCACCAAGTGGTAAAGATGCTATTTGGGTGATAGTAGATCGGCTTACAAAGGTGGCACACTTTCTTTCTTTCAGAGTAGGGCAATCTACAGAAAAGTTGGCAGAGTTGTATATGCAACAGATAGTCAGGCAGCATGGAGTCCCTGTCAGTATTGTGTCCGACAGAGATACCCGTTTTACATCATATTTCTGGAAGAGCTTACATCATAGACTGGGCACCAAGTTAAGATTTAGCACGGCTTACCATCCACAGACGGACGGGCAATCAGAAAGAACAATTCAGACTTTAGAAGATATGTTGCGAGCTTGCACCCTAGATTTTGGAGGATCTTGGGAGATTCACCTGCACTTAGTTGAGTTTTCATACAACAACAGTTATCAAGCCAGTATCCAGATGGCGCCATTCGAAGCACTATATGGTAAGAAGTGTAGGTCGCCACTAGCATGGGATGACATCGGGGAGAGGAAGATGTTAGGCCCGGAAATGATTGTTCAGACAGTTGAATTGGTTAAGGGAATTAGAGAGCGACTTCGAGTTGCGCAGGATCGGCATCGTCATTGGGCGGACCAGTATCGTAGGCCGCTAGAGTTTTCTGTTGGGGACCACGTGTTCTTGCGGATCTCACCTACCCGTGGGGTCATTAGATTTGGCGTTCGCGAGAAATTGAGTCCGCGGTACATGGGCCCATTTGTTATTCTTGATATGATAGGCGATGTTGCTTATCGTTTATCTCTTCCACCTTCGTTACGAGAGGTGCATGACGTATTTCATGTATCTCAGTTGCGAAGGTATGTATCGGACCCAAGCCATATCCTTCATCATTCTGAGCTGGTTGTTGGTACCAACCTGTCTTACGAGGAACAGCCTGTGTCTATTTTGGACCGAAGAGAGAAGATACTCAAGAACCGAACAATTAGCCTTGTCCGGGTTGCTTGGGGTCATCACTCTTTAGGGGAGTCAACGTGGGAACGTGAGGATGATATCCGATCACGGTATCCGCACCTGTTTGACTCACAAGGTATATCTTTTGCTGTATACCTTGATTGTCTTAACTCCTCATGCTTGTCACCTTACGAGTAGAATTGCTTGGTATCGTAGAATGTTCAACATGGATATGTTACTTACTGTTAACATTGTAGAATGGTTGCTTGTCCCAATTGCTTATGCTTAGATTAGTTTAGCTTTGATGTTCTCATCCTGCTTGGATTTAAAATTCCGAGGACGGAATTTTTCTAAGGAGGGTAGAGATGTCACTTCCCGTTCCCAGAATACGTATTTATTTAATATTTATCATGCATTTGTTCTGTATTTAAATTCTTCAATTTTGTGCTTATTAATTTTCCTGTATTTTATTTTCTGCTTTTTCTTGGCTCTTGGTTCATTTCGGTTCATGGTAAACCAACTTGGTGTGGTTTGGTTCAACATGGAAAGGAATGGATGGCTTGGATTTGGTGGAGAGAATGAATGGTGGAGATCCACTTGACTTTGATATAAAAGTTCTTCTTTCATTCTCTCTTTTCATTCATTCACATTTACTTCTCCACCAAACCCTAACCCACTTGTGAGAGGCAAGTACATCTTGCACAGCATGAGGGATTCCATGCATCCCCATTTATTTTTAGTCTATGTTGTTCATCTTCTCATCCTCTACAAGTTTAGGTCTTGAAGTTCTTGATTTTCATGGATGGTTGGGTGTAGATCTAAGTTTTAAGTTTTGGTTTTCATATGGATTTTATGGTTTTGATCTATCAAACTTTGTTGTTTTCGAAAATAAGTGGTTCCATGTTGTAGAGAATTTAATTCTACCAAAGTTTGGCTTTTGAAAAGTTAGATTCCGATTTATTTTGAGGAAGTTATGGCCAAAACAATTTTGGTCAAACTTCTATGTTCATCTGCAGCATGAGGCACATGTCGCAGTAGAGCCGCATAGATGTCGCGGTTGGGCCGCATGAGGCACATGTCGCAGTAGAGCCGCATAGATGTCGCGGTTGGGCCGTATGAGCCGCATGTCGCAGTAGAGCCGCATAGATGTCGCGGTTGGGCCGCATGAGGCACATGTCGCAGTAGAGCCGCATAGATGTCGCGGTTGGGCCGCATGAGCCGCATGTCGCAGTAGAGCCGCATAGATGTCGCGGTTGGGCCGCATGAGGCACATGTCGCAGTAGAGCCGCATAGATGTCGCGGTTGGGCCGCATGAGGCCGCATGTCGCAGTAGAGCCGCATAGATGTCGCGTTTGGGCCGCATAGGTCGCATGCCGCAGTTGAGCCGCATATGGTGCCGCGAATGAGCCGCATGGGGCACATGTCGCAGTTGAGCCGCATATGGTGTCGCGGTTGGGCCGTATAGGCCGTATGTCGCAGTTGAGCCGCATATGGTGTCACAGTAGGGCCGCATGAGCCACATGTCGCAGTAGGTCCGCATGCATGTCGCAGAATAGGCCGCATATGCCTATTTTGGTTGTTTCTGACTGTTATATGTCCTATTTTGACTGAATTATGGCTAGAATTTCTTTCAACTCCCAACATAAAAGTTGTAGATCTTTTTCTTGGCTTCAAGAATGTGTTACCAACTATTTTATGCTAGTTATAGACTCGACCATGCTTAATACTAATTTGACTTTCATGCCTTGTCACGAATTGACCCCGACTGTTACTTTGACTAATAATTGATCATGCGTTTCTAGTTGGAACTAAGAGACTGGCTAGTCGTCTTATTGAATTGAATGAATGAGACACGTTCATATTAATTATGAACTATTGTAATCGACTGGCTGATCCCGAATATTGACATACAGGCACATGCAGGCTTCAATTTATTTATTTATTTATTTATTTATTTTACAAAAGCAGCATGTGTTCTTTATGGTCAAGGCATGATTACTCCGTAGTTAGTTCTGATTGTTGCATTACGCTATGTAAGACCTGCAACCTAACCGCACTGGTATCGTTGTAGAGTTGTGCATATCGTACCCCGTACGAAAGTACTCATTTGAATGACCATGACCCACGGCATGGGATTTTACTTAACGTAGAGACTATTAAGTTAAATAAAATAATGATTGCATGGAGAGAATGGATTTCCGAGTTCTTACATGGCAGCCCTCTTGGGACAAGTAGTGCCCGACAGGCCGGCTGGTCCCCACAGATACTGCAAATCTGCCACACGGGCAGGGAGCGGTATCTGGTTATATTATCTATTGTATATTGTATATTGATGACGGACGTCCTACTGGGACTCGTCTAATTCATGATTGGCGCAATTGATTGACTGGGTAAACTAGCCTTGCTTGCACATAGTAAGAACTGAGGAATCTCTATTGCATAATTCCAGGATAACTTGGAACTCACAGTAGCAAGCCGTAGTAGTTGAATGGCCGTTTAAATTAACTTGTTTGTGTACTGTATGTCCTCTGTTACCTAACTGAGATGATCAGAATGTCAGGACATGACGTGCCAACTTCTGTCCTTGTTTGGTTGGGAGGTTGGTTCGAAGTATCGTAATATTATGTGAATCCCAGTAGAAAACAGAGATCTATTTATCATATTTTCTCATTACTGGTTTTAATCCCTCATATCGTGCTTCCTTGCGGTACTTGCTGTTAGAGGTCTAACCTCTCTGGTTTTGCATGGCCAGATTTAGAGCCGGTCCCCGAGGATCCAGCTTACTTCTACCTCCACGATGGTCAACACTAGAGGGATGATCGCAGGAGGGCTCGAGTGGGTTTTCTTACTTTCCCGCTCGTTTTGTTAAATACTTTATACTTTGCCGTTTGGCACCGACATGTTAGTCGGATTGTCTTGTACCTACTTTTGCATAATTGTAACTAAGTCAGGCTGCAGCTGATAACAATTGTGTATACTGACTACATCATCTGGCTGTGTTTTGTAAAGCTAGATATCAAGAACATTTTGACTGAGCGTTTGGGACGCCTTACTGCTTTATCTCACATGTTCTCTATTTCTGTTTCTTGTTTGAATGATTGAGACAATAGATGTGAAGTGACCATAGGAGACTTTCATGTAGTATGCACCCCCTCGTCTTGTTAGACAGCATTGATCGTATTATACGGTATTCATCTACCCGTAATACGTAGCTGGCTGAGTCATTCCCCCGCTCTCCAGTATTCTGGTTCTGGGGCGTGACAAAATCTGGACCACTAGATTTGATCCAACGGCGCAAATAAACATAAAAAAACTCGTCTCAGCTCGACGACTAAATTCAGTCAGACCTAGTGGAACAGTTCTGCTTAATATCGACGAAAATTAGACCGAACAAGGTCATCCAATGCTAAAGAGTTATGTCTGAAACTGACTAAACTCAAACTGAACACAGACACGTCTGGATAGATTCTCAAACTACTATTTTGTGAACTCTACTTCGACACCTTCAGCTTTTCGAGCTTCTCCGACACATGGATGGCGCTCGTCGCTGTTTGCCATGGACAAAAGTTGTAGAAACTTTTTGTATTAATCGAACGAAAAGAGTACAAAAGAACACATAAACAGAAGATCTAAGTACAAATTGATTATGTGAAAGTATAAAGATGGAGATCGGACGCTGTAGTGGTTCCTTTACTCCGTTGACGATCTGACGATGAGATAAAATTGCACTGGCTATCTGGATGTCTCTGTGTGCATAATCCGGGGGGAGGGGAGAAATGAAGGAAGGCTCCTTCTATTTATAGGTTGATGAGAAAATCAATCCATGTGCACATATGCGAAGCGCCCGGGATTTTGGAATGCAGAGACGCTGCACACAAGGCTCTGAACTGAATTCCTTTGTAACAACACTGTGGTGTTATGGAGGAGCTGACACGTGGCAGTTGTTGGGATTCAGTTGTTGCTGAGATCTTAGGTGGTTGACACTCGTTCAAAAGCATGACTGGGTCAATGACGTGTGACGCATGTTGTAACTGGGAAGATTTGGCTTCGTATGAGAAGCGCTGCGCTTGGAAGTAGTGCGCAGGAGGGCTCAAGCCTCGGTAGGCCACGTGGTATTTTTATGGCACTGCGGTTTTTGTAGTGCTGCAAGATTTTGTGCCGCGCATTAATTGTGGGACAACTTTCGAGACGCGCGCTGTGCATGACAGCTGACATATGACTGTTTACGTCTAATAACTGACATCTAACCCCTGATAGTTGATATCTGACACTTGACAGCGGACATCTAATAATTTTTTCAGTGTGCCATAAATGTTGAGGTGATGGTTTGGGGTCATCTACGCTTTCCAGAAGCTGCGCTGCTGAAGGCTACGCTTCTGGATACTGCACTTTTCGGAAGCTACGCATGGTTCAATTGTCATGCTTCTACAGTCGCACTCTCGGGTGTTCCCAACATAGGTTGGAAACTATCACGTCCCGATCCCCGAGGACCGTAAAGTCGCCATTGGAGGTGATGTCGTACATGTCTAAATTGCGCTTGTAAAAGGCATGGACTTGGGCAATGACAAAATGTACTGAATCAACAATAATGCAGCGAAATTATAATACAAAAAACAAAATGAACACAATATGATAAGAATAAATATCTTCTTTTATTCATAATATCTTATACAATTCATCATATTTACATGTGTTACATTTGGATATTACTTGCACAAGAATCTAAAATTTGAAAAATATATCTGATGGAAACTGAACGAGAGTAGCTATTTTCCATTTTACAACTTGAAGTTGAATGTATAAGAGGCAATCATTCATTCAATATCCCACTATTGGCAAACATAAATCTGGATAACGTACCTACACAGCAACCAAAGTCTTTGAATCTCGTCGTCGAACTTTACACTCATAGAGGATAACTGGTCAACCATGCCCCTGAACGATACATTCATTCAATGTTCGATACATTCATTCAATGTGTATGAAACTACAAGACTATCATATTAAACTTGAATATATACTAAAACTATGAAATATATCTATGCAGTAATTATATATAATCTGGATTAATAGTATGTGGTTTTCTTCTAATTAGTTTACCTAATAATTTACCCTTATTCTATGAATAGAATATTAGCGAGCAATAGATCATGGGAAACGTTGCATTCCTTGAGACTATATTTATTAGATGATACGATGGGGGGCTTGAAGCTTCCGTTGTTAATAAGTGAGCTGTTAGAGGCATCCCTAACCTTAAAAATATAATGTTAATTTGATTTGCATGTGAAAGTGATCACCATATTAATATTGATAAAGGATTATTTTATTCATAGACAAGTAGTGGTCCAAATTTTTACCTACGAGTAGATTAATATGGATGATTGTTGCTTGTTTATAGTTTGGAGTCATGCACATCTAATAGATTGGTGGCGGAGATTTTGGACTTCAGTAACATTTTATGCAGTATGAATTCTACAAGTAAATCTGAAATTGGATATCCTCAGCTAATATTAATTTCATACAATCATGTACTATCCGTACAAATAACAATATTGCAGACAATAAAAAAAAAAATCTTATACAATTCATCCTATTTACATGTGTTACATTTGGATATTACTTACACAAGAATCTAAAATTTGAAAAATATATCTGATGGAAATTGAACGAGTGTAGCTATTTTTCATTTTACAACTTGAATTTGAATATATAAGAGACAATTATTCATTCAATATCCCGCTCTTGACAAACATAAATTTGGATAACGTACGTACACAACAACCAAAGTCACGTCGTCGAATTTTACACTCATAAAGGATAGCTTGTCAACCACGCCCTTGAACGATCCGTAATTGACAAACCATCCTTATACCTGAGACCCATCATTTGTCGCGATCGGATCTTGAATAAAATTTTGTTTATCCCGATCTTCTTCCCATATCCATCTTATCCCACAAGGACTTTGCAGGATCAATATTGACGATAAGATTATACATATAATTCTCGTCCACGAACTGCCTGATATAGATACACATCTGTATATGCTCAAAATTGTAATCCTCTTCGGAATTCTTACAAGATTTCTTAGAAGCAAATATCGGAAGATGCAACAAATATTTTATCTTGCTCCACAAACCATTTAGGTTTATCATGTGCACTAACTTCGCATTCAAGTTATAATATTTGAAGTTTTTTATAATAATATTTAAGGTTTAATTGTAAATTGTATATTTTTGACTATTTAAGTTTTGAGTAATGCTATATGTATCTCCAAAAACTCATTTTCTCCATAGCTTTGTCATGCCTACAACCAAATGTATACAACTCCCTTACAACCGCCACGTGTCGGACTTCGATTGGAAGAGAGGGAAAAGTGGTGGGGTCGGGTGGAGCCCATGTAGCAGGGGACGAGAGTAGAGGTGGGTCTCAATGGGATCCATGTGTAAGGGGTGTGAGAAAGAGGTTGTAAGAAGGTTGTAAGAGCATCTCCCACCTACTGTGAGTTTAGAAAAAATGGTTGCCACATAGGAATGACAAGCTTTCATTTCAAAAATCATTCTCCAATGCAAATGTAGAATATATCATAAAGTTGACATGACAATGACATGGCAAACATAATGTGAAGTTTGTTGTCTAGATCTAGACAATGCACTTCACAACGACTTTGTCTGCACAACATCAATTATGAATAGAAATATTTATAAAAAAATGAAGAAGTGGAAGAGTTGTCTTGAAAGTTGTAAAAAATACTTTTTATCGTCTTCTCAATACTTTTGTATTGGAGAACACTTTTTTATCTCATTGTCTTGTGTGAATATCATCTTGCCACATAGGAAAGACATTGTCTTGTGTCTCTTGCCACATAGGAATCACAACATAAAATAAGACAATAAGGTTGGAGATGCTCTAAGAATTTGGTAGTAGACTTAGCATTTTTCTTACCTCCATGTCCTTCTGCCACGTGGCACTCCCTTATTGACCCAAACAAATAGGAGGTTTTGTTTTGGAAAGACATGAGCGAATAGAAGAGGGCCATGTGGCGGAACGACATAGAGGGATGGAATTTTGGAGGTACATAACGTATTTTCCTTAAGTTTTTCAATTAAATATCTCATCTTCAAAAAAAAAACTCGTTTATTAATGTCCAATATTTATGATCATGTTATATGTTGGAGTGGGTGCGATTTCCAACCGATGCGGAGAATCTTTCGTAGTGCAACTAGCGTCATCCGTGTATCGCATAGGCTCGGGTAGACGAGGAGTGCTATTTAGAGTTCGGAGGAACTCGGAAATAGGAGGAGAGCAGTCCCGTCAAGAGAAGACAAAGCTCGGATTTCCACGTCAAAATTTTTGTGTCTTTGATTGACTCTTCTCGGTTTTCGGTTATTTGGTTTGTGCACTGTTATTGCTCCGTTGTCTCGTAGCCTCTTTGGTTTGGAGGAACCGCTTCCATATTTCGTTCTAGTGATATGATTTAATAGAATATTTACATTCAACAAATTTTTAGCAAAGAAAATTATATTTGCAATTAGTATGATTTAATAATCACCAAATTAAACTCCATCTAAAAGGCTAAAAGTCAGCATTATTTGTGATGAGTACTCAAGGTTGGTTGTTAGTCCCAGGACTTGATCAAAGATTGCAGACTCGATGTCGAGATCAGAGGTTCAACAAACGTTCACCTTCTGATTATTCTCGAGATCCAAGAGGAACACTATAATATGAATCTGATTACAAAAGTTACAATAATCAGAAAGTAAATCTCACGTTCTTTCTCGCAATCGCAGTTGCTGACGGACAGAACTGAGTTACAACTCAGATGAAGGAGAAGAAAGAAGAAAGAAGAAGAGGAAAGGTTCTTGCTGGGGTGATTAAGATCACCGTTGCTCAAAGCAAGATTCTTCCCAACACGATCTGCTTCCAGGAACCAGAAAGTTTACGAGGAACTTCTGGAACGCTCGTAAGTCAATATTTGAGACTTGAACGGGCTTCCTGGACTTTACAGACTCCCTTAACACTCTTCTTGGTGCATCTTTCAAAGGAGGCCAAGGGGCTCTATTTATAGAGTGGAGTTGAGACTTCACCTCTTCTCCTATCCGATATGGGACTAAAATACCAATACTCAAAAATAGAGTTTGATATTTTAGATCATCCTACAATCAGCAAAGAAGTGTGCCAGTCCACGCCTATCCCTCGAACACTCCTGTGCATGCACGAGACATCCTGGAGTCCGTGTCCGAGTCCGAGTCCGCACAACAAAAATCAACTTGCATCCTTGATGGAATTAATCCTTTTTTCTTCTAGGAAAATACTCCCATATGGCACACACTTGTGCCCCATCACACCTCATGTGCACACCTCAACACAAGCAATACATTATATTGAGATACTCACCATTTGGTGTAGCTGATGTGGGACTATCTTTTCTAGTCCAAAGGCAAAAACACCAACAATTCCCCACATATCTCAATATATAGGTTGAGCGTTCCCCACAGTGACTGTCCATCATGCATTAGGAGAGATGTCGCTACGACTTGAATCTTTTCGCATAGGTTAAATAACAGCATGATACAAGAATGGACTAAGCCTTGAATTCTGCACCATAACTGTAATTCTTTCTACTCACATAATGACATCAACTGTGCTTCTGGCTGCACATTAAAGGCCTTGTGCCAGCCTGGTTTCAGTGTATAATTTTTTGGCGTCTACAAGTTTACCCTCATGAGACGGCCTGATATCTCTGTCCATACACTGTAGGTGAGTTCTTTATAAAGAGTCATGGCATGAAGCATTGCGCTTCTTTGCGGTGCTACGCCACTATGACATGGCTTAAAGCCGAGGCTTTACCCCACCTGGGTATAGGGGTGTAAACGGGCCGGACGGACACGGACAGTCCACTGTCCGTGTTCGGTCCGAAAATAAAAACGAGTTCGGACGGACGGACACGGACAGTCCATTGTTCGAGTTCGGGCCGGACGGACATGGACAACCACTGTTCTTTAATTCAATCGGACGGTCCGCGGACAAATAAAATATATTACCAAAAGCTATTATTTTATCAAGATACCTTGATAGTTGGTACAAAAAATCAAGTTGAAAGAAAATACAATTGAAGGTTATAGAACACAACAAACAATAGTAAAATGTTAACAAAAATTAAGACCGAACAACAAAAAATTGATACAAAACCAAAATAATATGACATAATTGATGCAAAACCAAAATGAGTCTCCATTATCGGACAGTTCGCGGACAAATTCGGACCGGACATGGATATGACCATGTCCGATTCCGATTTTTAAACGGACCAAAAAAATGTCCAAGTTATGTTCGTTAATCAATCGGACGGTCCACGGTCGAACCATTTATCGAGCCGGACACGTACGGACTGTCACGCCCCGATTCATAGAGTCATTGGATCACTTAATTATATCTTGGAATCGATCGTCCTCGCTTGGGCGTGATGCCATACAAGTCTGGTATTGCACTTGTACAAGGCAAAGATGGCACATAATTGATTATCTTCAAATAGAAACACATCGCAGCGGCAGAAGCAGACAAATTGAAGTTAATAAGGATAAGCTTTCTTATTGAATAGAAGTACATCACTTCTTTATAGCAGCGGAGATGAAAGGATAACTTGACGTCTCACAGAGATATACAGAACTTTATTCTCTTTATTGATAATTGAAGAAGAGTACAAGACTTGTATTGAAATACAATGCTTACACTTTACATTGAAAGCCAACTGAACAATGCTATACAGCTTACATTTGATACTTGAATATATTGGATTACAACTCGTTAAACCAACTTGGCTTACAACTCACTGGTACAACTGATTACAATGTTCCATACATTATGCCCTTTATAAACAGAAGACATCATCTTGAACAAGGAGAGCTTCTGTATGCCCAACAATTCTTCGTGTGTAGAATACCCCAAGCACGAGCACCTGCCCACAAAACGTGGGTCAGCACATCATCTATGTACTGGCAAGCAGAATCCAACCCACTCGTATAAACCAACATTTAAGTGATCATTTAAGCAAGCATTTATTAGAATGATCTTTCTACTTGGGCCTAGCATCAGTTTACATTTCATGGGCAATAATCAGAGTGAAGTATGTAAACATATTCTTAGTAGCATTCATGTGGACATATCATTTAAGCATTCTTGGTGTTATCATGCAAAGGCATCATTGAGGCATACTAGGTGTTACCATGAAAAGGCATCATTGAGGCATCGTTAACATTAACATCTTAAACATGTTAGGACAGTTCTCACTTCAAGCATCACTTAGCATGTATGTTGTATTTAAGCAATAATTATAGCATGGCATCTTTCTAGCATACTAAAATTTAACATGTTAAGCAGGATCTCATACTGAAAGGCTACATACAGCATCATTTACTTGGCACATTAAGCACGCAAGTTAAACCAACACAATATATTGACTATATCACATTTAAGTGATTTCTTACCGATAGCCAACTCCCTCGTACCTGCATCAAATACAGGTTAGCAGACATACTTACTCTGCCTGCACAAGACATTCATTAGCATGCATCCTGACTACATGGTCACTGGTGTTTAACCATACGGACGTTGCCATATAGGTCTTCATTGGTAATGCGATGACTCCAGAGAAGGTAGCTAGCCCCAAAGGATGCCTCACAAAACCCGTGCCCCTACTGGCACGCCAATGTTTTCTCCTAGGCCGGATCGGTCGCCCTAACGTCCCGGGGTACCGTCCGAGAAAACATATCCCCATCACTTATGCATAAGTTGTCCTATGACCATGCGAATGCGTGTCCGACTCAATCGTGAACATAAAATGCATGGTAAAATATTGAAGTAATCATTCATCTCATTCAAGTCATGTTCAATGACTTATTCATTCCCAACATTACCATCATTTCATTTGGTGATCTCAACGATCCGAAGCCTCATCAATTCTCATTCATTGCTTCATTGCAACATTTCTCATTATGTTCCTTCTAAGGAGGAACAACAACATTCTTTCGTTTCGAAGGGACCTGTAGCATATTCAATTATTTTCTCATGTATCATTCACGCAGCATCTCATTATTCAAGTAATTCATTCATTTCATCTACATTAAGTAAAAAGGGACATTATCAATTCATTCTCAGGCACCAAGTTACATTAGCAGTTCGATTGTGATTCGTTCAGCAATTCAAGCTCATGTATTATTCATTCAATAATTTCCAGCATAGGCATCTCTATCGATTTAGCAACTAAAGCATCGCATCACAATTATTCAATATTCAAGGTAAGAGACATTAGGGACATATTCATAGCATCACGTTATTCCACTTATTAAGCATGCAGGAATAAGGAGGAAGGAGGACAGTTCCACTTACCTGCATAAAAGGGACTTCTTATTCTGGTTGTACACATTTCCCCTAAGCATAGCTCCACCAGCGAGCCACGTTCCAACACTTAATCCGTCTAGCCAGCTCAGAGAGACTGCATCAGTCTCAACTCTCTTTGATCTCCAACTAAAGTCATGGTCCAACATTCTGATCCCATCGGACAAGCCAACCAAATACCTCGCGCGGAGCAGGGCATTACATAATATACCACTCAGAAAAAGTTTTGTCCTCGAAACTTAAGGAAACAACTCATCTACTAGATTCACTTAATCACAATGAGTTACTCATTCAGCTTCAATTCAATGTTCATTTCAGCCCACTCGGTCATTTCAAAATAGCTATCCAACTGTATCATTTTAATCCATTAACGATTCAGTTCACCTTTCTCTTTTTCCAAATACTTGCAACTTCTCATTGATTCACCAACATTTTCCTTGCATCCTATCTTGGTCGCAACACATCACTTCGTTTGGATCCATATACATATTTCAGGCGTCCCCAAAACATACGTATTTCAGCCAAAGTCCGTGCTAGTGCAATAAATTCTTCTCATAATGTTATCTTAGTCGCAACCTATCACTTCGGCTGGATCCATACACATATTTTAGGCGTCTCCAAAACATATGTACTTCAGCCAACTTCCATGTTAGTGCGATTCGATCAGCCATAATATAACTCTCTTTTCCAATCTGACTTAGCATTCTTTCAGTTGACTTATTACTTTATTCACTTGCCACAATCACTATCTTCCAGGCCACAACACTTAACATCAGGGACAACTTGGTTAAGCTCTCTATCCGGGCATAATATTTCTAGCATTCGATCAAGGGTCTAATCTTAGAGCCAATCATATCAAGAGTCCACAATATGCAATTATATTCCTTTCCAAATCCAACAATATTTCTTACCGAGGCAATTCATCTTTTCAAAAAAAAAACGATCCCACATCACCAACTATCGATACCGATCCAATGTTCCCGTCATGAGCAGTCAATTCAATCTCATATAATAATCCACTACTCGATACATACAACTCAAGTCTCATCCCACAATTCTAGTTCCCGCTATAGGCCGACACATAATCCTCAAGGGTCAAACATCTCTAAGGTTCATATTGAAGCATACATACAACATATCACTCTTAGGTCGTACTCATCACCATCTCTCGTTCAATGCCACAAGGTCATTCTATGGGTCGCCAACGACCATCTATTATTCGGTCCAGTCTCAATGGTTAGCTATACCGACAGCTATACCTAATCATTCAGGTAACTTCCCTAGAGTGGGCGGCTACTAGCGATCATGCTAGTTTCTTTTTCTTAGGGCCAACAAGCAACTGACAGTTCTAAGGGACTCTACCCAAACCTATGGGTATCAACTCAATCTGAATAATGAATCGCCAATTGGGCTAAGCCAGCAATCGATAATTCATCAAATGGTCGCTAGGATCAAGTCTATCTATCCAGGATCTTCC
Source organism: Iris pallida (assembly GCA_029216955.1). Taxonomy (NCBI): domain Eukaryota; kingdom Viridiplantae; phylum Streptophyta; class Magnoliopsida; order Asparagales; family Iridaceae; genus Iris; species Iris pallida. Next base: position 8,897,797 of record JANAVB010028398.1, read on the forward strand.
TCAAGGAAATAATTCCCACAGAGGCTCATTCTAGACTTACCCAACGATCGACTAAGATCGAGCTATCAACATTACGGTCAATTTCCAATCCGACATACGATCTTCATCGTTCTAATAATCCATCAAGTAAATTTCCAATGATTCAATTTCTGGTCCAATTCCTTCGTACCCACATAAACCCATAAACCAAGGTTAACTATTCAAGGGTCATCGATTTCGATAGTTTTAACATAACTATAGAATCATACTATTTGGTTCGTATGGCAGAGTCACACCACTAAGTCATAAGCCAACAATCTATATCTCAACCAACAATCACCTATACCGACATTATCCAACCCGCTTGTAATTTCTCGATCCCATTCGTTTTTCAATCAACAAACTCTCTTACGGGCATTCTTAAATCTCGTTCCTTTCCCAGCCGTCAAAATTTTATACGGACATTTTTAAATTCCCTACCTCAAGGGTCGAGTAGTTCATGCCATTCAATCCGAGTATCAATTAACTATTCTTTATGCAACATAAATATTCAGGATTGCTACTTGTTACTTTTCTAGTATAATTCAATTCCTCAGCATACATGCATATATGAAATGACTATCCTTTGGTGATCAAGATGGATTGACATCTATTACACCGTAGGGTCAAAGCACAGATCTCTAATATTCTTTTAATTCACCGACGATATTTCCAAAACTTTCAGCTACGCAACCAACTTTGTATTAGCCACATTTGATTTACATCCAACCAATCGAAGTCAACATTCAGATGTTCTAAGCCACAACATTCTCTAGCCAAATCCATTTATCCATAGCATACTAACGGTCTTACTAGTCTGAGTCATCACTCGACTAAACAATTCCTAACCAAACCACCGATTACAATTTCTGATAATCTCGCTACCCAATATAGCATTACCGTCCAGGGACACTCGAGTCATCTAGCAACAATGCAAGACTCCCAGCTACGCCTCGGCACTACCCAGTACTCACAGATAGTCTCATTGCTATCCTATGGAAAAGATCAACATACATCTAGTTCTGAGATGGTAGAGACAATATACCACTCAGAAACGAAGCCATCCTCAAACAATACAAGCCTAATTCTATTCCGGACATTCGTGATCTACAATGATCATAATACTTAACCAACATCTCGGGGTCATAATATCACAAGCCAACATTCTTAGGGTCTCAAAAGTACTAGCCATCACCCCTGAGTCGACTCACCAGCTATGTCGAACTCATCCATCAATTATTTCATTCGTAATTCATTTCCAACATCACATGCAATCTCAACTTGTTACAGCATACATAGCTACTTATCTTTATTCCCACAATTCCAAACAGTATTCACAACATAGCATACTATGGCATCGAGTCATTGTTGGGTTATTTGTGTCCAAACCAACAACAATCATTTATTCAGGGGCATCACCCTGTATATAGACTTATTGTATGGAACATCCAGTGAGCAGCCAAGAGGGTCAATGAACTTTCAGACACGAACAACGCAAGGATGATTACAGAACAACAACAGCATAATCGCAGAAGCAATCTTTGATTTAATCGCGGAAGCAACATTGAGTGATCGCGGAGGCAACTTTGGTTAATCGTCGATGCAACTTTGATTTACAACGAATCAAAGAAGAGACCAAGGACGTAAAGCCGTGCTCTGATACCAATTTGTCACGCTCCGATTCATAGAGTCATTGGATCACTTAATTATATCTTGGAATCGATCGTCTTCGCTTGGGCGTGATGCCGTACAAGTTTGGTATTGCACTTGAACAAGGCAAAGATGGCACATAATTGATTATCTTCAAATAAAAATACATCGCAGCGGCAGAAGCAGACAAATTGAAGTTAATAAGGATAAGCTTTCTTATTGAATAGAAGTACATCACTTCTTTATAGCAGCGGAGATGAAAGGATAACTTGACGTCTCACAGAGATATACAGAACTTTATTCTCTTTATTGATAATTGAAGAAGAGTACAAGACTTGTATTGAAATACAATGCTTACAACACATCTCACTTTACATTGAAAGCCAACTGAACAATGCTATACAGCTTACATTTGATACTTGGATACATTGGATTACAACTCGTTAAACCAACTTGGCTTACAACTCACTGGTACAACTGATTACAATGTTCCATACATTATGCCCTTTATAAACAGAAGACATCATCTTGAACAAGGAGAGCTTCTGTATGCCCAATAATTCTTCGTGTGTAGAATACCCCAAGCACGAGCACCTGCCCACAAAACGTGGGTCAGCACATCATCTATGTACTGGCAAGCAGAATCCAACCCACTCGCATAAACCAACATTTAAGTGATCATTTAAGCAAGCATTTATTAGAATAATCTTTCTACTTGGGCCTAGCATCAGTTTACATTTCATGGGCAATAATCAGAGTGAAGTATGTAAACATATTCTTAGTAGCATTCATGTGGACATATCATTTAAGCATTCTTGGTGTTATCATGCAAAGGCATCATTGAGGTATACTAGGTGTTATCATGAAAAGACATCATTGAGGCATCGTTAACATTAACATCTTAAACATGTTAGGACAGTTCTCACTTCAAGCATCACTTAGCATGTATGTTGTATTTAAGCAATGATTATAGCATGACATCTTTCTAGCATACTAAAATTTAACATGTTAAGCAGGATCTCATACTGAAAGGCTACATACAGCATCATTTACTTGGCACATTAAGCACGCAAGTTAAACCAACACAATATATTGAGTATATCACATTTAAGTAATTTCTTACCAATAGCCAACTCTCTCGTACCTGCATCAAATACAGGTTAGCAGACATACTTACTCTGCCTGCACAAGACATTCATTAGCATGCATCCTGACTACATGGTCACTGGTGTTTAACCATACGGACGTTGCCATATAGGTCTTCATTGGTAATGCGATGACTCCAGAGAAGGTAGCTAGCCCCAAAGGATGCCTCACAAAACCCGTGCCCCTACTGGCACGCCAATGTTTTCTCCTAGGCCGGATCGGTCGCCCTAACGTCCCGGGGTACCGTCCGAGAAAACATATCCCCATCACTTATGCATAAGTTGTCCTATGACCATGCGAATGCGTGTCCGACTCAATCGTGAACATAAAATACATGGTGAAATATTGAAGTAATCATTCATCTCATTCAAGTCATGTTCAATGACTTATTCATTTCCAACATTACCATCATTTCGTTTGGTGATCTCAACGATCCCAAGCCTCATCAATTCTCATTCATTGTTTCATTGCAACATTTCTCATTATGTTCCTTCTAAGGAGGAACAACAGCATTCTTTCGTTTCGAAGGGACCTGTAGCATATTCAATTATTTTCTCATGTATCATTCACGCAGCATCTCATTATTCAAGTGATTCATTCATTTCATCTATATTAAGTAAAAAGGGACATTATCAATTCATTCTCAGGCATCAAGTTACATTAGCAGTTCGATTGTGATTCGTTCAGCAATTCAAGCTCATGTATTATTCATTCAATAATTTCCAGCATAGGCATCTCTATCGATTTAGCAACTAAAGCATCGCATCACAATTATTCAACATTCAAGGTAAGAGACATTAGGGACATATTCATAGCATCACGTTATTCCACTTATTAAGCATGCAGGAATAAGGAGGAAGGAGGACAGTTCCACTTGCCTGCATAAAAGGGACTTCTTATTCTGGTTGTACACATTCCCCCTAAGCGTAGCTCCACCAGCGAGCCACGTTCCAACACTTAATCCGTCTAGCCAGCTCAGAGAGACTGCATCAGTCTCAACTCTCTTTGATCTCCAACTAAAGTCACGGTCCAATATTCTGATCCCATCCGACAAGCCAACCAAATACCTCGCACGGAGCAGTACATTACACGGACAACGGACTACTTTGTCCATTTTACACCCCTACCTGGGTACCTCATCGTAGTGTTATACTACTGTAGCATGAGGTCACAAGCCTCTTTGTAGTGCCAAACTACCCAGCATGAAGCCTTGCACTTCCGTGCGGTGTTACGTCGCTATGACATGGCTCGCGAAGCCGAGGCTTTACCCTACCTGGTACCTCTTTGTGGTGTCATGCCACTGTAACATGAGGACATTGTCTCTTTGTAGTACTGTCTACCTCTCTTTATTACGATTAACATACAACATTAGGCTACCTGCCTATTTGCGGTGCTACTCCGCTGTGACTTGGCTTACAAAGCCGACGCATTACCCCTACTTGGAAACCACATGGTGAAGTCACCTCACTGTAGCATGGAGTTACACTCCTTATAGTGCTGCACTACCGTGCTTCCTGTAAAGCACTCCAGGCAATCACTATGCCTGAGAACTCATTAAGGCATTGAAGCCAACCTTTCCACAGGATCCATTTTTCGCAGAAAACAACAGTAGACAACAGTGGTTGTAGGTCCGTAACCTCTCCATGTCACGAAGGACAAATACCCACCGTTCCTGATATTCTTCTGGTTAATAGTCCTCCCTTGAACCAAAAGCTAGATGCCTAGTAGATTTTTCTTTGAACTAATAGCATAAAACTTTATGGTAGGATTGTAATAACACAATATCAGAATGCCTTCAAGCCCATTTTACAAGCTGTGTCATCGACCAGCTGGCGCTTGAGGCCCTTGGTGAACAGATCCGTCAGGTTCTCCTGACTCCGAACATCAATCACTGCAATAACACCCCTCTTGATGAGATCGTGTATTGACCTGTGCTTCAACCGCACAGTCCTCTTCTTTCCGTTGAAGAGGTCATTTGATGCCACCGCCGCAGTCGCCTGGTTGTCGCAGTATATCAGTATCCTCGGTATTTGTACCCCAACCACTAGAAGATCATACATGAGCTCCCGTAGCCATTCTGCTTTCTTCGCTGTGATATCAAGTACAAAGAACTCAGATTTCATGGATGACCGCGAGAGCATAGTCTGCTTCTTCGATTTCTACGATATAGCAGCTCCATCCATTGTGAAAATGTATCCACCTGTGGACCTCTCGCTCTCCACTTCTGAACACCAGCTGGCATCACTGAAGCCTTCCATTACCGGCGGATCTCCGCTGTAGTGCAGTACATATGTCTGAGTCTTCTTGAGATATCTCATAACCCGTTTCACAGCTTTCCAGTGCTCAATGCCTGGATTGCTCGTGAAACGACTCAGCATTCTCACAACGAAAGCTATGTTAGGCCCTGTGGCAGTAGTAGCATACATCAAACTTTCGATTACGCTTGCATACTCCAGCTGCCTGACTCTTTCCTTCGAGTTTGGCTCCAGCTTCTGATCAACCCGGTACGGCGTATCAATTATAGGAAGATCATGATACCCGTATCGAGTGAGCATCTTCTCAATATAATGAGATTGTGACAGCGCTAATCCAGTGTCTGTCCGGATGATCTTGAGTCCCAAGATAACATCAGCATCCTCCAAGTCCTTCATACTGAACTTCGTCGAGAGAAACTTCTTTGTCTCCGTGACACAGCTTATATCCGTACCTAGGATTAGCATGTCGTCAACGTATAGACAAACGATGACTCCTTTTCCATCAGCAAACTTCGTATAGACGCACTTGTCTGTTTCACTGACCCTGTAGCCATTTGACCTTATAACTTTATCAAACTTCTCATGCCATATTTTGGGAGCTTGTTTTAAACCGTACAGAGATTTTACCAACTTGCAGACTTTGTCTTCAAGACCTTTAACGATAAACCCTTCTGGTTGTTGCATGTAGATCTCTTCGGTCAGCTCGCCATTCAAGAATGCCGTTTTCACATCTATCTGATGTATCACCATCTTATGTATCGTTGCGAGAGCAATCAACATTCTGATGGTGGTCATTCGGGCTACTGGAGCATACGTGTCAAAGTAGTCGATCCCCTGCTTCTGAGAAAATCCCTTTGCCACTAGCCTGGCCTTGAACTTGTCAATGGTTCCATCAGCTTTCATCTTCTTCTTGAAGATCCACTTGCATCCGATAGATTTTGCTCCTACAGGTAGATCAACCAACACCCAAGTATTATTGGAGGTGATTGATTCAATTTCATTGTCTATCGTCTCCTTCCAGAAAATATCATCTCTGCTCTTCATCGCCTCATCATAGGTAAGCGGATCGATTTTCACATGATAAGTGACGAAGTCATCTCCGAAGTTCTTCGGCCTCCTCGTTCGCTTCGACGATGGCTCAGCGAGTTCTGGTTCAATCGTTGTCTCCTCAGTAGCAACTTCATCTTGGACAACTGACTCATTGAAGATCTCAGTCACCTTTACACCTTCATCATTCCCGGAATGTCCGTTAGAACAATGTTCTTGTGCCTTATAAACTTGTATTCACGAGATTCAATGATATGATTTGACTCAATATCAAGAAATCTCCGAGCATCACTCTTCACGGCATACCCCAAGAAGATCGTCTTCGTAGTCCTAGTCTCCAGCTTCTGAATCTTCAGATCTGGGAGCTTCACATAAGCCAAAGACCCCCACACTCGAATAACATTCAAGTTAGGTCTGACTTTGAACCAGAGTTCATGAGGAGTTACGTCCGAAGTTGCATACGACACTCTATTTAGAATAAAAGTGGTCGTCAATACAGCTTCTCCCCATTAGCATTTAGGAAGACCCGTAGTTAGCAGCATTGAGTTCATCATTTCTGTCAACGTTCTGTTCTTCCTCTCCGCTATCCCGTTAGATTGAGGAGAATACGGAGCAGTAGTCTCATTGATGATTCTATGTTCTTTGCAGAACGATGTAAATTCGATCACTTCTGAGTAGTTGTAGATCGGTTTAACGTTCAGCTTCAGCCCTGAAGTCTTTGAACTACTCGAATGCTGCATCCTTCTACTTGAGAAGTCATGCGAACGTGCACTTCGAGAAATACTTCGAACCGACCTCTGTGGAGAATTGATAAAAGTCACAGATATCTGAGTGTACTAACTCCAGATGATCAGTACTTTAGTTCAATCATCTGAATAGCTTCCCAACAGTCTTGTATCTGCACAGACCTTAAATTCTTCCACCTCCTTACCCCCACATTTCGAAGATAAGGTCCCAGTAGGACAGCTTGAGTCTGCTTCTGTCATAGAACAACTCTCAGTCCACTCAATGAAGTAACTTCATCGCCATCAGCAGAATTTCGAACATTCCTTCAGCACCGAACATCTTTTCGAAGCATTTTTCTCGCCAAGAAATTACCATCTGGCAAGTACGAATGTCCATCTTTCAAGTCTGTATCAGATAACAGACTTTCTGAGATCAGATCGTCGAAAAATCTCTGGTACGTACAACACGCATTCCAGTATCCTTGTCGGTGGTTAATAACCACTGTCTCGATCTTCAGAACTTCTGCTAGATATATATTCTCTATCGAGACCTTCGTCATAACATGACTCATCCTTGGTGAATAGCTAGCTCCTTTGAGAGCACACGTGGTCAGATGCACTAGTGTCAGACCACTAGTTAGCTACCACGCTAGATAGCTCAACCTGTGCAACAATAGCAACCAAGTTAAGTAATCAAGATAACCAAGTTTAGCTATACCTGCTATTTTGGTTTGGACTTGAATTTGCGTTCACTCATGTAGTGGCCATTCTTGTCACAGTTGAAGCAAGTCACGTGGGACTTGGACTTCTGTTGCTTGAACGAATGACCGTTCACTTTTAGATTAGTGGAGTCCTTCTTCTTGTGATGAGAAGCCACATGCTTTCCCTTGAACTCTCTTGTCTGCACCAAGTTGGCCTTAACCAGTTTTTTGGACATAGAGTCCATCTTCTATCGAGATCGTATTTCGTCCTCAACGTGGATCTCTTGTAGAAGATCTTCCAAGCTAATGTCCAGCTTCTTCCGATGCATTTTAGCATAGAAGTTGCTCCAACCAGCAGAAAGTTTTGAGACTATCCCTCCAACGACAAACTTGTCGACGAGGGGCATCTTCTCGTCATCTAACTTCTGGTGCAACTTCAGGAATTTTTTCACTTGAGGTAGCATCGCCATCTCGTCTTCGAAGAGCCACTTGTGGTACTTCTCGACGATGAAGATTTTGGATATGTTCTTATCATCTTCATATAGCTTTTCAGAAGAATCCCAGATCTCTTTGGCCTTCACCTTCTTAGAATATGACTCTGTCAGAGAGTTTTCCATAGAATTGAGAATCAGCAGTTTACATATGCTGTTTTCTCTCTTCCATTTGCTCTGCTTGACGAGTGCAGCAGCAATAGCATCAGCAGTTCCTCCTTCTGGAATTGTCGGTTCATCCTCAATCAACACATGGTCTATGTCCACGAGTTGAAGATTAAGGGTGACCTTCCTCTTCCAGATTTGGAAATGTTCTCCGTCGAATTTCTTCAACTTGTTAAAGCTGGTATCGATGAGAGAAGCACGAGAGTTCTCCATCTACAAGGATCTTGCTTTGAGATTGTTAGTCCCGGGGCTTGATCAAAGTTGGCAGACTCGATGTCGAGATCAGAGGTTCAACAACTTCTGATTATTCTCGAGATCCAAGAGGAACACTATAATATGAATCTGATTACAAAAGCTACATTAATCAGAAAGTAAATCTCACGTTCTTCCTCGCAATCGCAGTTGCTGACGGACAGAACTGAGTTACAACTCAGATGAAGGAGAAGAAAGAAGAAGAGGAAAGGTTCTTGCTGGGGTGATTAAGATCACCGTTGCTCAAAACAAGATTCACCCCAACACGATCTGCTTCCAGGAACCAGCAAGTTCACGAAAAACTTCTGGAACGCTCGTAAGTCAATATTTGAGACTTGAACGGGCTTCCTGGACTTTACAGACTCCCTTAACTCTCTTCTTGGTGCATCTTTCAAAGGAGGCCAAGGGGCTCTATTTATAGAGTGGAGTTGAGACTTCACCTCTTCTCCTATCCGATGTGGGACTAAAATACCAATACTCAAAAATAGAGTTTGATATTTTAGATCATCCCACAATCAGCATAGAAGTGTGCCAGTCCACGTCTACCCCCCGAACACTCCCGTGCATGCACGAGACATCCTGGAGTCCGTGTCCGAGTCCGAGTCCGCACAACAAAAATCAACTTGCACATCCTTGTTGGAATTAATCCTTTTTTCTTCTAGAAAAATACTCCCACATGGCACACACTTGTGCCCCACTACACCTCATGTGCACACCTCAACACAAGCAATACATTATATTGAGATACTCACCATTTGGTGTAGCCGATGTGGGACTATCTTTCCTAGTTCAAAGGCAAAAACACCAACAGGTTTGTGAACCTTAGCGTCATTTCAGCTTTAGCTACTCATGGATCTAATAGGGATTTAAGAAGAATTGTTAGCTTTCCTGATAGATCGATCATCTAAAATGGTTAAAGCTCGCTCTAGATAGAGAGTTATAATATCAACCGAAAAATCATTACTTGCAGCATCTCTGTGAAGTTAAATTAATTCTCCTTCCATCGATTGCAACGAAAATTTTATTACATGAACGTGGAACTTACGAAGCACTTCCATTCATAAGAAACTAAGTGCGAAAACATGCTTCATATTTATAGATAGCAAAAGAATTGATCGATATGCTCATTCGAGGTCGAAGACGGAGGCCTCGCAGCTGTCGGAGATTCCGGTGGGGGTCTTGAAGGTGAGTTCTTTGGTGGTAGGGTCGGCGAAGAACATCTCGGAGACGGTCAGCCATAGGAGGAGCTCCCTCGTCTTCACGCCGCTAAGCTTCTTTATGGACCGAGGCCCCACGAACGCGCTCACCTCCGTGGCGTACGACACCTTGCGCTTGATCTTCTCGAAGGTGTAGGTGGTGCTCTTCTTCTGGACCAGCCACATGAAGCCCGTCGTCCTGTTGTATCCGAACTCCTGAATGTCCACCAGAGGGAAGAGGTTCCTCGGGAGGCCGAGCTCTCCGAGGAGCTCGACGGACTTCTTCCTGCACTCGGCGTCTCCGTGGCAGACCTCGGCGCCCGCCCGGTGGCTCTCGACGGTCTTGGATGCCATATATGTCTTGATTAGTATAGCTTTGGTACGTTGTTATGGAAAGAGTAAGAGTAAGAGGTGGGGGAGTTTTTGAGTGAGTGATGAATGAATGTTGGGGCTGATGGAGTGGAAACATTATATAGACAGATGATGGAGAGACATTTTTTGACCAAAGTAGTAAGTTTCACACAATGTATAGAGCTTAATTTGCCCGCCCATGATTATATGGCATATTATATGCGTAGATGATTGAACCAACAGTAAGTCAATGATCACTTTTTTCAATAGTTTTGTGGAGTCAATGGTGAGAGCCAGTCAAGACAGACGGAGAAACGCGCTACCTTCACATGTAAGAATGGCCTAAGAGAGAATTTATTATAATTTTTTTTAAAAAAATAATAATATTTAAGGTTCAATAGTAATTTGTATAATATTTTAAAACGTCGCTAATTTTTAGCAACGTTTTTTTGACATATTAGCAACGTTTTAGCGACGCTAAAATGTCTTATTTTGGTAGTGCGTGTCTATGGCTAAATTCGGTTCGGATAACGCACGGATTCTCAACATAATTTTTTTTTTGCAGAAAAAAACGTCATAGAAATAGGCACTTTTTGCAAAATAAACCGTTTCCGGCACACAAATCAAAAAACTACGGAAGAATCGAAATAAAATGCAAAACGAAATAGTCAAAATTACATGAAAGTCAAACAACGCAAACACAACGATTTTCACGTAGAAAATTCTTGCGAAAAAAAATCACGGGACGGTTGGAGTGCAACCCTGAAAAGTCTCCACTAATGGAAGAAGAAAATACACCGACTCCTTACCGTTACAGATTTCTAATCGATCCAAACGGTTCACCACAACTACTTAGAATATGAAAATAAATTACAGACTCCCGAAGAACAAGAGATGATGCAAAGATTTACCAAAATAGCCACAAATCTTTCTTTCTCTCTCCAAAAGCCATAAAGCAAGGTCAACCCATGCTAAAGAGTTATGTCTGAAACTGACTGAACTCAAACCGAACACAGCCACGTCTGGATAGATTCTCAAACTACTATTTTGTGAACTCTACTTCGACACCTTCAGCTTTTTGAGCTTCTCCGACACATGGATGACGCTCGTCGCTGTTTGCCATGGACAAAAGTTGTGTGAACTTTTTGTATAAATCGAACGAGAAGAGTACAAAAGAACACCTAAACAGAAGATCTAAGTACAAATTGATTCTGTGGAAGTATGAAGATGGAGATCAGATGCTGTAGTGGTTCCTTTATTCCGTTGACGATCTGACAACGAGATAAAATTGCTCTGGCTCTCTGGATGTCTCTGTGTGGATAATCCGGGGGGGGGGGGGGGATGAAGGAAGACACCTTCAATTTATAGGTTGATGAGAAAATCAATCCATGCCCATGCATATATGCGAAGCGCCCATGGGTTTTTGGTGCACAGAGACGCTGCACACAAGGCTCTGAACTGAATTCCTTTGTAACAACACTGAGGGGTTACAGAGGAGCTGACACGTGACAGTTGTTGGAATTCAGTTGTTGCTGAGATCTTAGGTGGTTGACACTCGATCAAATGCATGACTGAGTCAATATAGTGTGACGTGTGTTGTAACTGGGAAGATTTGGCTTCGTTTGAGAAGCACTGCGCCTGGAAGTGGTGCGCAGGAGGGCTCAAACCGCGGTCGTCCACGTGGCATTTTTATGGCACTATGGTTTTTGTAGAAAATAATAATATCTTGTTCTCATTGCTAGGGTTTGTTACAATATATATGGTGTCTACATTTGGACTTATGGGCCATATTTACATTTACAAATATAATCTAACACCCCCTCAAGTTGGAGCATGCAAGTCACAAATGCCCAACTTGGGAAGGAAAGAATCAAACACATGCTTTCCAAGGGACTTGGTGAAGATGTCAGCCAGTTGAGAAGAAGTAGGAACATGCGAGGCTATTACAGTGCCATCTCGAATAGCGTCGCGAACAAAATGCAAATCTACCTCAATATGCTTATTGCGCTCATGAAATACCGGGTTCTGAGCCAGGTGCAGGGCAGACTGACTGTCACAATACACCGACATAGCAGACTCCTGGCGAATGCCCAAACACACCAATAACTCCTTCAACCATTTCAACTCACAAACAAGCGCAGCAAGAGATCGGTATTCAGCTTCAGCGAAAGATCGAAAAAACAGTTGATTGCTTCTTGGTCTTCCAAGAAATAGGAGACCCCCCAGAAACACCAACCAGCCTATAACAGAGCGGCGAGTCAAGGGACAACTGGCCCTGTCGGAATCACACCAACCAAAAAGACGAAGATCACAATCAGCTTTCAAAAGAATACCCTATCCCGGTACATGTTTGAGATATCTGACAACTCTCAAAGCAGCATGCCAATGATCTTGTCGAGGCTCCTGTAAGAATTGAGACAAGATATGCACAGCATAGGCTAAGTCAGGACGAGTAAACGATAGATAAATCAACCTCCCAACCAGCCTCCGCTGTATCCGCCATTTTTGGACTAGTCGATTCTGCCAGCTTGTGATTGGGCTCCATGTAATGCCCCGCTCCGCACGAGGCATTTGGTTGGCTTATTGGATGGGATCAGAATATTGGACCGTGACTTATGTTGGGAATCGGGAGAATTGAGACTGATGCAGTCTCTCTTAGCTGGCTAGACGGAATGGGTATTGGAACGTGGCTCGCTGGCGGAGCTACGTACAGTGGAATTGTGTGTGATCGGAACAGGAAGACACTTTATTGCATGTGAGTGGAACTGTCCTTCCTCCTCCTTACTCCTTCATGCTTAATAAATGAAGTATTGAAATGCTATGAATTGTCCCTAAATATCACATATGTTAGTTGCTGAATAATAGAGATGGCTATGTTAAGAATTATTGAAATGTACAATAACTGCTAATATGATTTGAGACCTGAGAATGAATTGATAATATTGCCCCTTATGCTTAACACTGCCGGAACAAGTAGACACTTGAATAACGAGATGCCTTATGAATGATAGAATAATAAATGAACTGGCTATGCTATCGACCCAATAAACTGAATGAGACACTAGAATCATGTACTCTCTGTATATCTGTTACAAGAATATGAAATGCTGTATGTCCCTTATAAGAAATGAATGAATGAATAAATGTCCCTATGAAATGAATAAATGTTATGTTCCTCTTAAGAAAGGAATGATATGAGAAACGTTGCAATGAAGCAATGAATGAATAATGATAAAGCTGGGATTGTTGAGATCACCAAATGAAATGATGGTAATGATGAAATGAATAAGTCATTGAATATGACTAATGATGCACTGTTGCCTTTACTTTCCTTAATATATTTTACCATACGATTATGTTCACAATCGAGTCGGACACGTATTCGCATGGTCATGGACAACTTGTATACAAGGTTTGAGTAATAATTTCCTCGAACGGTTCCTAGGACCCTGGGGACCGATTCGGCCTAGGAGGAAATAATGATGAGTGCTATGGGAGCACGGATAAGACGGGGTGGCATAGAGGCTCGCCACCTACTATGCTGACCGCATTATCTTGAAATGAAATGAAATGAAAAGAGTCCATATGGTTTAACAACACCAGTGACCATGTAGTCGGGATGCATGCTAATGAATGTTTTGTACAGGCAGAGTAAGTATATCGGATAACCTGTATTTGATGCAGGTACGAGAAGTCGGCTATCGGTAAGAAATCACATAATTGTGATATTGTATAAGTTGGTTTAACTTGCCTGCTTAACATGTTCCATTCAGTATGCTAGAAAGATGCCTTACAATAAATAGTGCTCAAACATAACATCCATGCTAAGTGATGCTTGAAGTGAGTTTTATCATAACATGTTTAAGATGTTAATGTCAACGATGCCTCAATGACGCCTTTGCATGATAACACCAAGAATGTTATAATGATATGTCCACATGAATATTGCTAAGAATATGTTTACATGCTTCACCATGATTATTGCCCATGAACTGTAAACTGATGCTAGGCCCCAAATAGAAAGATCATTCCATTAAATGCTTGCTAAAATTGACTAGTTAGTGTTGGCTTAGGCGAGTGGGTTGGATTCTGCTCGCCAGTACATAGATGATGTGCTGACCAACGTTTTGTGGGCAGGTGCTCGTGCTTAGAATGTTCTACACACGAAGATTGGATTGATTGGTCCCGCGGCATCGTAGATTTGTTGGGCATACAGAAGCTCTCCTTGCACAAGATGATGTCTTCTGGTTATAAAGGGCATAATGTATGGAACATTGTAATCAGTTGTACCAGTGAGATTGTAAGTCAAGTCGGTATATCGAGTTGTAATCCAATGTATCCAAGTTTCAAATGTAAGCTGTATAGCATTGTTCAGTTGGCTTTTAATGTAAAGTGAGATGTGCTGTAAGCATTGTACTTCAATACAAGCCTTGTACTTTTCTTCAATTATCAATAAAGAGAATAAAGTTCTATATGTCTCTGTGTGACTTCAAGTTATTCTTTTATCTCCGCTGCTATAAAGAAGTGATGTATTTCTATTCAATGAGAGAGATTGTCCTTATTAACTTCAATTTGTCTGCTTCTGCCGCTGCGATATGTTCCTATATGAAGATAAACGATTATGTACCATCTTTGCCTTGTACAAGTGCAATACCAGACTTGTACGGCATCACGTCCAAGCGAGGACGATCGATTCCAAGAGGTAAAATATGTGTATAAATGACTCTACGAATCGGGGCGTGACAAATTGGTATCAGAGCACGGCTTTACGTCCTTGGTCTCTTCTGTGATTCATTTCAAATCAAAGTTGCATCGACGATTAACCAAAGTTGCTTCCGCGATCACTCAACGTTGCTTCCGCGATTAAATCAAAGATTGCTTCCGCGATTATGCTGTTGTTGTTCTGTAATCATCCTTACGTTGTTCGTGTCTGAAAGTTCATTGACCCTCTTGGCTGCTCACTGGATGTTCCATACAATAAGTCTATATACATTGTGATGCCCTGAATGAATGATTGTTGTTGGTTTGGACACAAATAACCCAACAATGACTCGATGCCATAGTATGCTATACTGTGGATGCTATTTGGAATGTGGGAATAAAGAAAAATGGCTATTTATGCTGTAAAAAGTTGAGAATTGTATGTGATGTTGGAAAAAAAAAATTGTGAATGGGGTAATTGATGGATGAGTTCAACGAAACTGGTGAATTGACTCATGGGTGATGGCTAGTACTTTCGAGACCCTAAGAATGTTGGCTTGTGATATTGAGACACCGAGATGTTGGCTAAGTGTTGTGATCATTATAGATCATGAATGTCCGGAATAGATTGAGTTGGTATTGTTTACGGATGGCTTCGTTTCTGAGTGGTATATTGCCTCTACTACCTCAGAACGAGATGAATGTTGACCCTTTCCATAGAATAGCAATGAGACTATCTGTGGGTACTGGGTAGTGCTAAGACTTAGCTGAGAGTCATGTATTATTGCTAGATGACTCGAGTGTCCCTTGACGGTGATGATGTGGGGTAGTGAGATGGTCGGAAATTGTAATCGGTGGCTTGGTTAGAAATTGTTTAGTCGTGTGATGACTTAGACTAGTAAGACAGTCAGTGTGCTACGGGTAAATGGATTTGGCTAGAGAATGTTGTGGCTTAGAACATCTGAATGTTGACTTCGATTGGTTGGATGTAAATCAAATGTGGCTAATACAAAGTTGGTTGCGTAGCTGAAAGTTTTGAAAATATTGTTGATGAATCAAAGGAATATTAGAGATTTGTGTTTTGATCCTAAGGTGTAGTAGATGTTAATCCATCTTGATCACCAAAGGATAGTCGTTGCCTATGTGCATGTATGCTGAGGAATTTAATGGGATTAGAAAAGTAACAAGTAGCCACCTTGACTATTTGTGTTGCCTAGAGGATGGTTAAGTGATACATAATTGTCGGATTGAATGGATGAACTATTTGACCATTGCTGCATGAGATTTAAGAATGTCCGTAAGATAGTTTGATGATTGAGAAACAAATGGGAACGAAAAATTGCAAATATGTTGGATAATGTCGGTATAGGTGATTGTTGGTTGGGATATAGATTGTTGGCTTATGACTTAGTGGTGTGACTCTGTCATACGAACCGAATAGTATGGTTCCATAGTCCTGTTGAGACTAACGGAATCGATGACCCTTGAATAGTTAGCCTTGGCTTATGGGTTCGTATAGGTATAAAGGAATCGGAATAGAAATTAGATCATTGAGAATTTACTTGATGGATTATTAGAACGATGAGGATCGTATGTCGGTTTGGGATTAACCGTAATGTTGATAGATCGATCTTAGTCGATCGTTGGGTAAGTCTAGAGTGAGCCTCTGTGGGAATTATTTTCTTGAGAATAACCCTGGGTAAGATAGACTTGACCCTAGCAACCAGATAATGACTGACCAGTTGTTGGCATAAGTCAACAATGGCGATTAGTTATTCAGACTAAGTTGATGCCCATAGGTTTGGGTAGAGTTCTTTAAAACTGTTGGTTGCTTGTTGGCCCTAAGAATAAGAAACTAGTATAACCCTAGTAGCCGTCCACTCTAGGGAAGTCACCTGAATGATTAAGTTTAGCTGTCAGTGTAGCTAACCTTAGAGATTGACTGAATAATTGGTGACCATTGGAGACCCATAGGATGACCTTGTGGCATTGAATGAGAGATGGCGATAATGAGTATTGACCTAAGGGAATGTATGCTTCAATTTGTGCCTTAAGAGATGTTTGACCCTTGAGGATTATATGTCGGCCATAAGTGGGAATTACAATCGTAAGATAAGACTTGAGTGTACCTATAGTCGGGTAGCTAAGTTAACCTTGACTGTTGCATAGAATTATACCCTGACTCGGGTAATCGATAGTGGGTGACATCGGATTGTGTCTTATAGAAAAGATGAATTGCCTCGGTGAGAAGTATTGTTGGATTTGGGAAGGAATATGATTGCATGTTGTGAACTCTTGATATGATTAGGCTCTAAGTTAAACCCTTGATCGAATGTTAGATATGTTATACTTGGATATAGAGCTTAACCAAGTTGTCCCTGATATTAAGTATTTTGGCCTGGAAGATAATGATCGTGGCAAAGTGAATAAAGTGATAGTCAATTGAAAGAATGCTAAGTCGGATTTAGAAAAGAGAGTTATATCGTAGCTGATTGAATCGCACTAACATGGAAGTTGGCTGAAGTACATATATTTTGGGGACGCCTAAAATATGTGTATAGATCCAGCCGAAGTGATAGGTTGCGACTGAGTTAACATTATGGGAAGAATTTATTGCACTAGCACAAACTTTGGCTGAAATGCATATGTTTTGGAGACGCCTGAAATATGTATGGATCCAAACGAAGTGATGATGTGTTGCGATCAATATAGAATGCAAGGAAAATGTTGGTGAATCAATGAGAAGTTGCAAGTAATTGAAAAAGAGATAGACAGATCAAATCGTGGATGGATTAAAATGATACAATTGGATAACTATTTTTGTCACCCCCAGTTTTTCAAATTAGGGGTATTTTTGTCATTTTCAAGTTTAATGATATTTTCGGAATTTTATTTGATTTTATATGATTTTTAGGAATTTATTTAAGTCGGTTTGAATTTTATCCAATTCGGACCCAATTTGGAGACCCGGGTAGCCTGGACCTTAGTGGGACCCACAAACTAGCTGTGTTTGGCCCACATGCCATCATAATTAGGCTAGAAATCTTTAACCCTATTTCCATGACTTAATTAGTCATTTTAGAGACTTAATTAGTCGTTTAGAATCGAACCAAATCAAACCGAACCAACCCGATTCCAAATTGAACCAAACCAAGCTTAATGGGTTGTGGGCTATTGGATCCCAACCCAATAGCCCATGGGAGAGGTGGCCGGCCATGCTAAACCCCCCCCCCCCCCTCTCTTTCTTCTCCACAAAGTCACCCACTTCTTCTTCTTCAAAAATCTCTTCTTCCTCCAAGCTCTCTCTCTCCATTAGGTTTGTCATTAACTCTCTACTTATTTCTCCTCTTCATTTACTTCCCTCACATTAATTAGAGAGGATAACATTCTCTACACTTTGCCCCTAGATTTCATTAGGTTCCCTAAAATCTAGGTTAAGGGATTAATTAGGAGTTTTATATTGAATAATATATGTATATATATATATATATGTGAATATATATGTGTATATATGTATGTATGTATAATATGTATTTGTGTGTGTGTGTGTGTGTAGAGAGTAGTGGAAATGAGAGAATGTTGGTGGTGGTGGTAGTGTAGAGAGTGGTAGTAGTGGAGTTGTCATGGGTGTGTGTGTGTATGTGGTTATATACCTATACATAAGTATAGGAGTTTATATATATATATATATGGTTGTGTGTATATATATGTATTTATATGTGTGTGTTGTTTATATGAATAAGTGGTCGTGTGTGTGTGTTTATATATATAGGTAGAGGGATGGATAGATATATATATATAGATATCTAATTACCTATAGGAAATTGTAGATAGATGTATATATATATATAGATATATATATATGTATAGATAGATATATATAGGATAGTATATATGTATATACATAGAGGGTCGAGAGGGAGAGAAGTAGTAGCAGCTGCGCAGCAGCAGCAGGCAGCATGCAGCAGCAGCAGCAGTCTAATGCAGCAGCAGCAGCAGCTTAGTGCAGCAGCAGCAGCTAGCAGTCCAAAAACCCCCCTGTGACCCCTACGTACACCTTAAACCCCCCCCCCCCAATGGCCTATATATATGTATATATGTAGGTATATATATATATATAGATATATATATATATATATATATATATGTATATATGTGGATAGATAGGTAGGAAGTTAGAAAGAAGAAGTTAGGAATAAGGAGAAGAAGAAAGGAAGAATTGAAAGAAAGATAGAAGAGAGAATAGGAAAGAAAAGAGAAGAATTAGGAGGAGTTAGGAAACAAGAAGAAGGATTTGAGTTATAAGAAACAGATGAGAAGTTGAGAAGAAGAAGAGGAACTAAAAATTGAGATAAAAAGAGGAGATTGAGAATTAGAGTAAAAAGAGGACTTTTTGATAGAAATCGAGTTAGAAGGGGAAATTGAGCCCGGAGCATCGGATCGCGATGAAACTTGACATGGACCTAGGTTACGTGATTTAGATTTTACGGGTAAGCTCCCGGATGGAAATCGGGGTCATAGGGCGCCGGTATCGCGCCGTGTCAATGCGTATCTCGAAATATTCGAGATTTCTGCAAAGGGCCGTAAGGTGGACTAAACGTCCACTTTACTTAGGTATTTTGGTAGATAACGAACCTATAGGATAGTACCCTACTACCCTAGGGAGATCGGGTCAAAATAACTAGCGTAGGTAGGCTATCTAGATTATCGCCAAGGGTAGAAATTTACCCTTAAAAAGGGTAAATTAGGGAATTGGCCCATGGCCAAGATTTGAGTTTCCAAGTCCAAGATGGACTTGGATATGGATTGTATAGGTTGGTAATGAGTAGGATTAGCTGTCTAAACCTAGTCTTGGACCCGGTTGACCACGGTTGACTTTTTGGACTAAAAGTCAACTATGGGTCAACACTTTACCCAATTTGGTCCCAAATTCCATCCAACTTGGACCGTTGACTAAAAGTCAACTATTAGTCACCAGTGACCTAGAGTTGACCTAGTGTTGACATCGAGTTGACCAAAATTGACCCGTTGACCAAAAGTCAACGGTAAGCCAGTTTTCGACCTAGATTGATCCGGTTTAACTTCTAATGTTCTCCCATGACCAAGATTGACCCGACTAGACATGTCTTGACCTAGAATGACTAGATAGGGTTTATTTTGATTTAACTTTACTTCCTAAACTTAGTATTGATACGTCTTGTTCTCTATAGTTCCTCGAGACGCTGCATTTGCTCCGATTGACGTACCATATCATATTTCAGGCGAGTACATTCTCTGACACTTTTCCAATTTATGCTGACTGATATAATCCATGTAATTAGTGTAGATATGCTTGTTCTCGACACATTGGTCACACGGGTTGGTATTCATGGATCCCGACATGAGGTGTTATTCCTTGTTGTCTTGGTATGTCTTGTGCAAGCCCCCTTGTAGTTCTTGTGCAGTACATGGACGCCGATTCTCGAGGAGACTAGCTCCCTTCTCGTAGAATTCCGCGTCGTGACGTGACTTGTTTGGATCCACTCTACCAGTCGGGGACGGGGAGTATTAGTGTAGACATGTGGTCATTATCCACCTTGTTACTCTTGTAGACCTTGTGAGTGTTAATCATACACTCCACGTATGATTAACCAGGCCAGTAGACCTTGTGCAAGACCCAAGCCGGCCACATGTTGTAACTAGTATTCACACACCTAGATATATGATTCTTGATTCTTGTACATGTCATGATCAGTTTACTTGCCTTGTTCTAGCTTTAGTTTTACAGCTTACCTTGCCATGATTCTCACATGTACATTCTATGATTTTCTTGTATATACTCTCTATTTACAGATTATAGCTTTTGTCATATCTTGTGAAATGTTGTTAGTGGATTGTACTCGTTCCATCCTGACAGGATATATTGAAAATATTACAGATGCAGATGAGGGAGACTACTGTACCTACTACGGTCCGGATGACGTAGTGGGAATAGACTTGGAGACTTTGGTCCAGCAGGGCTTAGCTCCGCCTGACGAGACCCTACCTATTACTTAGTTAGTGTAGGTCTTTGTACTGGACATTGTCTCCAGCTACTTTTGAGACTGTATTACATTTTGGACTGTATTAGAGACTTGGACTGTATATATTCTTTGTGTTTGGACTTGACAGGTTATTATTATTTTATCGTCTTGTTGTCTTTACATTTCAGTCTTTACTTTGTTATCTTAGAGTCGTGATTGAGTACTCGTATATATATTCATTGCTTGTCCTCCGTTCGGAGTTGACCATATTCTCGACAGGTTTTTGTTATATATATATAAACTGTTTATAGTAGAAAAATCTACAGCGTTCCACGCCAATTTTTCGGTGAGGGCTGGGCGTTGTCGCGTCACGTGCCCTTTTAGCGGGTGCGGGTCGTGACACGTTTTAGTGGTGGCCCATGCAGGTCAGAAGTCGCAATTAGTGCGATGTCGTAGCGGCACTCGTCTTAGAGTGTTGACTACGAGCCTGTGTTACACATAGGTGGTAGTAGGCTAAGAGTGCTCAATCATAGTAGGATCTTTCCTTGCTTATCTTGCTTATCGTCTTTGATATTGATTTACTGCATTCTAGCTGTCCTCCTTTGATATTGCCTTCATGTGCCATATTGATATCTTCTTTTCAAATTGTCTCCAGGATAGTTATGACTCACTCTCCTGGCGAGGAGCACGGGGAGACGGAGAGGTCTGCCACCTCTGGCGGACAGGCTCCGGTCACCTCCCCTGCAGATGGGACTTCTGTTGGAGCTCTCGGAGGTACTCCTCCAGCTACCTCGATGACAGTTCCTGGGGTCATTGCGGGTACTCTTCCCGCAGTGCCCGGGACCACGACGGGAGCAGTCGGGGGCGTTCTTCCTCCTCCTGCGCAGCGGATTCCTCCGCCAGTTGCAGGCGTACTTCCACCTCCACCTCCTCTGCCTACAGATATGGGGCAGATGCTTACTTTCCTCCAGCAGATACTGGAGACTCAGAGAGCCCAGACCGAGGCTCAGCAGAGGCAGACAGACGCGATGCGTCAGGGCATGGAGGATGCCCATCAGTTGGCCCTTGCAGCCGTGGAGCAGAAGGCTCCTCATCCGGGGACGCGACCGAGGTACGGGGATATCCAGGACTTCAGGAAGCTCGAGCCCCGTGACTTTAGCGGGACCGAGGGCGTGGTCTATGCAGACGATTGGCTCGAGGATATCGAGCGGCAGATGAGGGCCTGCCGCCTGGCAGAGGACCTGAGGGTCGAGGCGGTAGGTTTGCAGTTGCTAGACATTGCGCGCACCTGGTTCAGAAACGAGCCAGCCCTAGCTGGAGAGGGCCATACTTTGGCAGAGTTCACGCTCCTCTTCAGGAAGAAGTTCTTTTCCCCCACGGACAAGATTGACCTGGTGCGACAGTTCCAAGATCTGCAGCAGGGCAGTCTATCTGTGGAGGAGTACGCAGCGGAGTTCGGCCGTCTGAGCCGATACGCAGAGTACATGGTTCGAGACCCGGAGACCAGGGCGAGCCGTTTCAGGGAGGGGTTGGCTTGGGATATCAAGCACCTCATTCCCTCATTCTATGAGACATATACCCAGATCTATACGGAGGCCCGCAAGGTAGAGCGGGAGTGGGGCTTGAAGCCCAAGAGGGAGCGTGATCATTTCTCGGGAGCTTCTAGCAGCGCGGGGGCTGCTAAGCGCCCCCAGCTTCAGCATCGTTCTTTCCAGCATCACCAGCCGCAGGTTCAGATCCGAGCACCAGTTCAGCAGCAGGTGCAGCACACTCAGCCGAGGCAGGCACAGCATGGGGCTCCTTGCCACTTCTGCAGGAGGCCTGGTCACGTTTGGGAGGTTTGTCGGAAGAGGCTGGGTTTGTGCCTCTACTGCGGGGAGGCTGGATATCAGTTGAGGGATTGTCCTGCGAACCCTCGCAGGGTAGTCCGTGGAGCGGTAGCAGCTCAGGGGGCACCGGCGAGAGTTCCTGCAGTGCAGCAGAGGGGTCCACTTCCGACCCAGCAGCAGCGGTTTGTTCAGCACCACCAGCAGCGGGGTGGTCAGGGTAGAGCCTTTGCTCTTGCAACTGAGGAGATCGAGCCAGTCGCAGATGTAGTTGCAGGTTCGGTTCTTCTTGATTCTTTTCCTGCCTTAGCATTGTTTGATTCAGGTGCTACGCACAGTTTTGTGTCAGTTTCTTTTGCACTTAGGCACAACATCATTGCTGAATATCTGGGTAGGACTTGCAAGATTATGACTGGGAATGGCATCATCCTAGTTAATAATGTTTGCAAGGGGCGGAGAGTTTCCTTGAGAGGCCGGGAGCTGAGTGCGTGTTTGCTCGTAATGCCACTTCCGAGTTACGATGTAGTACTCGGTATGGATTGGTTGAGCATGCACCACGCTAGCATCGACTGCAGAGGGGGCAGGATTCTGTTTAGGCCGCCGGGAGAGCCGGAGTATGAGTTCACCAGGGGTGCAGTGGAGCAGGGAGATGGTTTCTGCGGAGCGTTGTTGGCGGGGCCGGTGTTGCCACATCCACTTATTGCTGAGTACTTGGATGTCTTTCCGGAGGAGCTGCCCGGGATGCCGCCAGATCGTGATGTTGAGTTCTCTATAGATCTAGTGCCGGGCGCTGAGCCTATCTCCCAGCACGTCTATAGAGTCAACAATAGCGAGTTAGCGGAGTTGAAGAAGCAGGTCGACGAGCTGGAAGACAAGGGCTTTATTCGATCTAGTTCTTCACCTTGGGGCGCGCCAGTTCTTTTCGTCCCCAAGAAGGATGGTACGGTACGTCTGTGTATTGATTACAGGGCGCTCAACAACCTTACCATCAAGAACAAGTATCCTCTGCCGAGGATTGATGACTTGTTCGACTAGTTGAGCGGCGCGAGGGTGTTCTCGAAGATCGACTTGCGTACGGGGTACCATCAGCTGAAGGTGAAGCGGGATGACATTCCGAAGACTGCCTTTCGGACTCGCTATGGCCAGTATGAGTATACCGTCATGCCGTTTGGGTTGACCAACGCCCCGGCGGTATTCATGAACTTGATGAACAAGGTATTTCACCAGTACCTTGACAAGTTCGTGGTGGTCTTCATTGATGACATCCTCATCTATTCGAAGACGCCAGAGGAGCACGAGGAGCACCTGAGGATTGTGTTAGACACTCTCCAGGAGGGAAGGATGCGATTTGGGTCATTGTTGATCGATTGACCAAATCGGCCCACTTTTTGCCTTTCAAGGTGGGTTTGTCGACGGAGAGGTTGGCCGAGATGTACGTGCGGCAGATAGTCCGATTACACGGGGTGCCAGTGAGTATAGTCTCGGATCGGGACAGCCGATTCACTTTCCACTTCTGGCGGAGTTTGCAGCTTAGCTTGGGCACATCGCTCAAGTTCAGTACAGCATATCACCCCCAGACAGACAGGCAGTCGGAGAGGACGATTCAGACCCTCGAGGATATGCTGCGTACCTGTGTCTTGGACTTCGGGGGATCTTGGAAGGACCACCTTCACTTGGTAGAGTTTGCTTACAACAACAGCTACCAAGCCAGTATAGAGATGTCACCTTTCGAGGCTCTATACGGACGGAGGTGCCGTACTCCCTTGTCTTGGGATGATGTCGGTGAGAGGGTTTTGCTTGGCCCTGAGATGGTGGTAGATGCTGCAGAGAAGGTCAGGATTATCAGAGATAGACTTCGGGTAGCGCAGGATAGGCAGCGGCACTGGGCCGATAGCCACCGGAAACCATTGGAGTTCGAGGTATAGTCTAGATTTTTCTAGTATTTGAGTCTGATTGTGATTGTTTTAGATAAGCTCTAAGTCTTGTTTTGTTCTTAGGTTGATGATCTTGTCTTTCTGCGGATTTCTCCGACGCGTGGCACGATTCGTTTTGGTGGCGGCGGGAAGCTTAGCCCACGATACATCGGACCATTCCGTATCCTGGGCAGGGTCGGTGCAGTGGCTTACCGACTGGAGTTACCGCCAGCACTGGAGGGAGTACACTGTGTGTTCCACGTGTCGCAGCTGAGACGGTACGTGGCAGATCCCAGTCACGTCTTAGACCACTCCGAGATCGAGGTGGGACCGACACTCAGTTACCCGGAGAAGCCGGTCGAGATCTTGGACCGAAGAGAGAAGGTGCTCCGGAACCAGGTCATTCCCTTGGTTCGCGTTGCATGGAGACACCACTCTCCAGGTGAGTCCACCTGGGAGAGAGAGGACGACATGCGGGAGCGATTCCCATATCTCTTCGAGCCTTGAGGTAAATTTCTTTTCTTTTCTTCCTTGTTCAGTTCATGATTGCTGTGTTAGTCCTCATTCAATTTCGAGGACGAAATTTTTTTAAGGAGGATAGATTTGTCACCCCCAGTTTTTCAAATTAGGGGTATTTTTGTCATTTTCAAGTTTAATGATATTTTCGGAATTTTATTTGATTTTATATGATTTTTAGGAATTTATTTAAGTCGGTTTGAATTTTATCCAATTCGGACCCAATTTGGAGACCCGGGTAGCCTGGACCTTAGTGGGACCCACAAACTAGCTGTGTTTGGCCCACATGCCATCATAATTAGGCTAGAAATCTTTAACCCTATTTCCATGACTTAATTAGTCATTTTAGAGACTTAATTAGTCGTTTAGAATCGAACCAAATCAAACCGAACCAACCCGATTCCAAATTGAACCAAACCAAGCTTAATGGGTTGTGGGCTATTGGATCCCAACCCAATAGCCCATGGGAGAGGTGGCCGGCCATGCTAAACCCCCCCCCCCCCCCCCCCCCTCTCTTTCTTCTCCACAAAGTCACCCACTTCTTCTTCTTCAAAAATCTCTTCTTCCTCCAAGCTCTCTCTCTCCATTAGGTTTGTCATTAACTCTCTACTTATTTCTCCTCTTCATTTACTTCCCTCACATTAATTAGAGAGGATAACATTCTCTACACTTTGCCCCTAGATTTCATTAGGTTCCCTAAAATCTAGGTTAAGGGATTAATTAGGAGTTTTATATTGAATAATATATGTATATATATATATATATATATATATATATATATATATATATATATATATATATATATATATATATATATATGTGAATATATATGTGTATATATGTATGTATGTATAATATGTATTTGTGTGTGTGTGTGTGTAGAGAGTAGTGGAAATGAGAGAATGTTGGTGGTGGTGGTAGTGTAGAGAGTGGTAGTGGTGGAGTTGTCATGGGTGTGTGTGTATGTGGTTATATACCTATACATAAGTATAGGAGTTTATATATATATATATGGTTGTGTGTATATATATGTATTTATATGTGTGTGTGTGTTTATATGAATAAGTGGTCGTGTGTGTGTGTGTTTATATATATAGGTAGAGGGATGGATAGATATATATATATAGATATCTAATTACCTATAGGAAATTGTAGATAGATGTATATATATATAGATATATATATATGTATAGATAGATATATATATAGGATAGTATATATGTATATACATAGAGGGTCGAGAGGGAGAGAAGTAGTAGCAGCTGCGCAGCAGCAGCAGGCAGCATGCAGCAGCAGCAGCTGCAGGACTGCAGCAGCAGCAGCAGTCTAATGCAGCAGCAGCAGCAGCTTAGTGCAGCAGCAGCAGCTAGCAGTCCAAAAACCCCCCTGTGACCCCTACGTACACCTTAAACCCCCCCCCCCCCAATGGCCTATATATATGTATATATGTAGGTATATATATATATATATATATATATATATATATATATATATATATATATATATATATATGTGTGGATAGATAGGTAGGAAGTTAGAAAGAAGAAGTTAGGAATAAGGAGAAGAAGAAAGGAAGAATTGAAAGAAAGATAGAAGAGAGAATAGGAAAGAAAAGAGAAGAATTAGGAGGAGTTAGGAAACAAGAAGAAGGATTTGAGTTAGAAGAAACAGATGAGAAGTTGAGAAGAAGAAGAGGAACTAAAAATTGAGATGAAAAGAGGAGATTGAGAATTAGAGTAAAAAGAGGACTTTTTGATAGAAATCGAGTTAGAAGGGGAAATTGAGCCCGGAGCATCGGATCGCGATGAAACTTGACATGGACCTAGGTTACGTGATTTAGATTTTGCGGGTAAGCTCCCGGATGGAAATCGGGGTCATAGGGCGTCGGTATCGCGCCGTGTCAATGCGTATCTCGAAATATTCGAGATTTCTGCAAAGGGCCGTAAGGTGGACTAAACGTCCACTTTACTTAGGTATTTTGGTAGATAACGAACCTATAGGATAGTACCCTACTACCCTAGGGAGATCGGGTCAAAATAACTAGCGTAGGTAGGCTATCTAGATTATCGCCAAGGGTAGAAATTTACCCTTAAAAAGGGTAAATTAGGGAATTGGCCCACGGCCAAGATTTGAGTTTCCAAGTCCAAGATGGACTTGGATATGGATTGTATAGGTTGGTAATGAGTAGGATTAGCTGTCTAAACCTAGTCTTGGACCCGGTTGACCACGGTTGACTTTTTGGACTAAAAGTCAACTATGGGTCAACACTTTACCCAATTTGGTCCCAAATTCCATCCAACTTGGACCGTTGACTAAAAGTCAACTATTAGTCACCAGTGACCTAGAGTTGACCTAGTGTTGACCTCGAGTTGACCAGAATTGACCCGTTGACCAAAAGTCAACGGTAAGCCAGTTTTCGACCTAGATTGATCCGGTTTAACTTCTAATGTTCTCCCATGACCAAGATTGACCCGACTAGACATGTCTTGACCTAGAATGACTAGATAGGGTTTATTTTGATTTAACTTTACTTCCTAAACTTAGTATTGATACGTCTTGTTCTCTATAGGTCCTCGAGACGCTGTATTTGCTCCGATTGACGTACCATATCATATTTCAGGCGAGTACATTCTCTGACACTTTTCCAATTTATGCTGACTGATATAATCCATGTAATTAGTGTAGATATGCTTGTTCTCGACACATTGGTCACACGGGTTGGTATTCATGGATCCCGACATGAGGTGTTATTCCTTGTTGTCTTGGTATGTCTTGTGCAAGCCCCCTTGTAGTTCTTGTGCAGTACATGGACGCCGATTCTCGAGGAGACTAGCTCCCTTCTCGTAGAATCCCGCGTCGTGACGTGTCTTGTTTGGATCCACTCTACCAGTCGGGGACGGAGAGTATTAGTGTAGACATGTGGTCATTATCCACCTTGTTACTCTTGTAGACCTTGTGAGTGTTAATCATACACTCCACGTATGATTAACCAGGCCAGTAGACCTTGTGCAAGACCCAAGCCGGCCACATGTTGTAACTAGTATTCACACACCTAGATATATGATTCTTGATTCTTGTACATGCCATGATCAGTTTACTTACCTTGTTCTAGCTTTAGTTTTACAGCTTACCTTGCCATGATTCTCACATGTACATTCTATGATTTTCTTGTATATACTCTCTATTTACAGATTATAGCTTTTGTCATATCTTGTGAAATGTTGTTAGTGGATTGTACTCGTTCCATCCTGACAGGATATATTAAAAATATTACAGATGCAGATGAGGGAGACTACTGTACCTACTACGGTCCGGATGACGTAGTGGGAATAGACTTGGAGACTTTGGTCCAGCAGGGCTTAGCTCCGCCTGACGAGACCCTACCTATTACTTAGTTAGTGTAGGTCTTTGTACTGGACATTGTCTCCAGCTACTTTTGAGACTGTATTACATTTTGGACTGTATTAGAGACTTGGACTGTATATATTCTTTGTGTTTGGACTTGACAGGTTATTATTATTTTATCGTCTTGTTGTCTTTACATTTCAGTCTTTACTTTGTTATCTTAGAGTCGTGATTGAGTACTCGTATATATATTCATTGCTTGTCCTCCGTTCGGAGTTGACCATATTCTCGACAGGTTTTTGTTATATATATATAAACTGTTTATAGTAGAAAAATCTACAGCGTTCCACGCCAATTTTTCGGTGAGGGCTGGGCGTTGTCGCGTCACGTGCCCTTTTAGCGGGTGCGGGTCGTGACAATTTTGAAATGACCGAGTGGGCTGAAATGAATATTGAATTGAAGCTAAATGAGTAACTCATTGTGATTAAGTGAATCTAGTAGATGAGTTATTTTCTTAAGTTTCGAGGACGAAACTTTTTCTGAGTGGTATATTATGTAATGCCCCGCTCCGCACGAGACATTTGGTTGGCTTATTGGATGGGATCAGAATATTGGACCGTGACTTATGTTGGAAATCGGGAGAATTGAGACTGATGCAGTCTCTCTTAGCTGGCTAGACGGAATGGGTATTGGAACGTGGCTCGCTGGCGGAGCTACGTATAGTAGAATTGTGTGTGATCGAAACAGGAAGACCCTTTATTGCATGTGAGTGGAACTGTCCTTCCTCCTCCTTACTCCTTCATGCTTAATAAATAAAGTATTGAAATGCTATGAATTGTCCCTAAATATCCCATATGTTAGTTGCTGAATAATAGAGATGGCTATGTTGAGAATTATTGAAATGTACAACACGTTAAACTGCTAATATAATTTGAAACCTGAGAATGAATTGATAACATTGTCCCTTATGCTTAACACTGCCGGAACAAGTAGACACTTGAATAACGAGATGCCTTATGAATGATAGAATAATAAATGAACTGGCTATACTATCGACCCAATGAACTGAATGAGACACTAGAATCATGTACTCTCTGTATATCTGTTACAAGAATATGAAATGCTGTCTGTCCCTTATAAGAAATAAATGAATGAATAAATGTCCCTATGAAATGAATAAATGTTATGTTCCTCTTAAGAAAGGAATGATATGAGAAACGTTGCAATGAAGCAATGAATGAATAATGATAAAGCTGGGATTGTTGAGATCACCAAATGAAATGATGGTAATGATGAAATGAATAAGTCATTGAATATGACTAATGATGCACTGTTGCCTTTACTTTCCTTAATATATTTTACCATACGATTATGTTCACAATCGAGTCGGACACGCATTCGCATGGTCATGGACAACTTGTATACAAGGTTTGAGTAATAATTTCCTCGAACGGTTCCTAGGGCCCTGGGGACTGATTCGGCCTAGGAGGAAATAATGATGAGTGCTATGGGAGCACGGATAAGGCGGGGTGGCATAGAGGCTCGCCACCTACTATGCTGACCGCATTATCTTGAAATGAAATGAAATAAAAAGAGTCCATATGGTTTAACAACACCAGTGACCATGTAGTCGGGATGCATGCTAATGAATGTTTTGTGCAGGCAGAGTAAGTATATCGGATAACCTGTATTTGATGCAGGTACGAGAAGTCGGCTATCGGTAAGAAATCACATAATTGTGATATTGTATAAGTTGGTTTAACTTGCCTGCTTAACATGTTCCATTCAGTATGCTAGAAAGATGCCTTACAATAAATAGTACTCAAACATAACATCCATGCTAAGTGATGCTTGAAGTGAGTTTTATCATAACATGTTTAAGATGTTAATGTTAACGATGCCTCAATGACGCCTTTGCATGATAACACCAAGAATGCTATAATGATATGTCCACATGAATATTGCTAAGAATATGTTTACATGCTTCACCATGATTATTGCCCATGAACTGTAAACTGATGCTAGGCCCCAAATAGAAAGATCATTCCATTAAATGCTTGCTAAAATTGACTAGTTAGTGTTGGCTTAGGCGAGTGGGTTGGATTCTGCTCGCCAGTACATAGATGATGTGCTGACCCACGTTTTGTGGGCATGTGCTTGTGCTTGGAATGTTCTACACACGAAGATTGGATTGATTGGTCCTGCGGCATCGTAGATTTGTTGGGCATACAGAAGCTCTCCTTGCACAAGATGATGTCTTCTGGTTATAAAGGGCATAATGTATGGAACATTGTAATCAGTTGTACCAGTGAGATTGTAAGTCAAGTCGGTATATCGAGTTGTAATCCAATGTATCCAAGTTTCAAATGTAAGCTGTATAGCATTGTTCAGTTGGCTTTTAATGTAAAGTGAGATGTGCTGTAAGCATTGTACTTCAATACAAGTCTTGTACTTTTCTTCAATTATCAATAAAGAGAATAAAGTTCTATGTCTCTGTGTGACTTCAAGTTATTCTTTTATCTCCGCTGCTATAAAGAAGTGATGTATTTCTATTCAATGAGAGAGATTGCCCTTATTAACTTCAATTTGTCTGCTTCTGCCGCTGAGATGTGTTCCTATATGAAGACAATCGATTATGTACCATCTTTGCCTTGTACAAGTGCAATACCAGACTTGTACGGCATCACGCCCAAGCGAGGACGATCGATTCCAAGAGGTAAAATATGTGTATAAATGACTCTACGAATTGGGGCGTGACACTCCATGGGAAAGCCAGAAGGTCGAGACCCCATCAAGCCGTATTCTGAAATGATGTCCCAAGCATACTTCCTTTGACACATGGAAATGCCTTCTGCACTCCGAGCCACCTCTATGCCAAGGAAGTATTTCAACACACCAAGGTCCTTCAAGTGAAAGCAAGAACTAAGGTACTTTTTGAAAGCATCTAAAGCACCTGTGTCATTACCAGACACATTCATATCATCCACATAGATCAAATCATGCAACTCTACCTTCCCTTTAAAAAGAGAGAAAAGAAAATAATCGGAATGAGATTGAATAAATCCATAGGATATCAAAGAAGCAGCAAGCTTAGCAAATCAACAACGTGGTGCCAGTTTCAATCCATATAGATACTTATGCAGACGACACACATTGTTGGGTTCACTATGCGAAAAACCTGGCGGCAACTTCATATACACTTCATTCGCGCGCCAGCCTGAATCTCGCGAGGCCTTGCGATATGAAGTTGTCACTACCATATTTCTAGTATGAGGGTATTTTTGTCATTTTTGGGGTAATTTAAATTTATTAGAATTTATTAGAATTTATGGAAATTTTTAGGAATTATTTTGGAATTGTTTGGACTAGATTGATTTTGGCTAGTTTGGACCCATGTAGACCAACCTAGGAGCTAACCCTAGTTAGTATGAGTTTGATTAGGATATATGACTCTAGTCTAACCTAGCCTAATGTTTGGTTTGGTCATTAGAACCTAATTAGCAATAGAGATTAGAAAGTCATAAGTCATGGCTTATGATTTAGCGTCCTTATTAATCAAATCAACCATCGCCTATGTAACTTGGCCCAAAGCCCAAAAATTAGCAAACCCTAATCCCTAGACCCACTTGGCCGGCCACCCCTATCCTCATTGGGATTCCCCCACGATAAAACCCCTCCTAAAATCTAGGGTTGCCTCTTTCTTATGAAGGTTCAAGCTTTAGAAAGGTTAGTTTCTATTATATTTTAATTCCTAGAACTCCTTTCCTCTTCCTTTTTCTTCCTAATTCATTCCATTAGATCCTAATATGACTATTCTTGCTGTTGCTAAGGTCTCATCTCAGTTTGAGGTTGTTTTGATTTGATTGGGATATCAAGAGAGGAGCTCACAAAGAGGGGTTTTCTTGAGAAGTTCAAGCTTAAGTAACTCTCTCAAATCTCCATGAAATTTCGATTTGTCTTCATCATTAGGGAGCCCTAGGAGTCCCCTAAGTATCAGTATAGGTTTTGTATCGGGTGTCTTGAGTTTCGTGCCCATTCGGACACATATCAGTCGTGTATATAGGGTGTTCGACGAAATGTCCCTAAGAGATTAATATTGCTGTTTTAAAATTCTATTTGAAGAGGAATGTAGATCTAGGTTTGCTCTTCGATTTTTGTGAAGGGACTATGGTGGTTTTGTGTCTGTGTCGGGTGCAAATCGGGTTGGACACTGCTGTGCACACTGGCTTGAGTTCGATTCATTCCCCTGCTGCACGAACCCGATTGCTCACTGGACACGGCACTAGAACACGTGATTTTCACTGGACATGTTGGGGCAGTATCTGACACGATGCTCCCCAAGTGGCATGACCTATAGTGTCGTGTCGGACACGCATTTGCCTGTGCAAGTGTCGTGCACTGTGTGTGAGTATGTTCTGAGATTATATTCATGTGTTTAATCGATTTTAATGTTTTAAAATTATGTTTTAAGTATTAGTTAGATCCTAAACATGATGGTTAATCTCTGTTATATTAGGTTTGCATATCAGTTTAGGTTTAATGTTGTGTTTTGGCTCGAAATGGGTTCGAACAGTAATTTCCTGATACATGCTCTGATACGTGTACTTCCAGTTTTTCAAACTCATTTAATTCCCTATTTTGTTTAAGTTTGTTCACTGATTATGGTCCCTACATGTTACAAATCATGTTAGCTGAGTATATGGCATTCGAGATTGGCTTGGGATGTGTAGAAATGGATTTTAGTATTCGAGTTGGTTTCAACTGTTACTAACTGTTATAGCATTCAATGCTACATGAGACTTCACCATTCATTAACTAAGATTCACTGTTAATCTGGTAATTGGTTTCCTTATTTTACTTGTGCAAATCTGAGAAATCAGTTTGGGACTGTTTCCAGGTTCCAGTTAATTCCTAACCAATCCCTGTTAATTTTTTCCATGTATAGCCATGTTTCCTTCATGTTATTTTAATCTTGATTATGAACTTGGGTTGGTGTTTTCCTTCAAGCCTGGGTTTTATTTCCAACTGAAATCTGAGAGTAGGATTTGAAATCTGGGATTTCCTCCTGTGGTTGAAACCTGGGAATGATTTGTTTTCCTCCCCATTTCCTTAACAGTTGACTGCTAACACACACTTTGCCTTCATGTGTACACATCATACACCCTCACATTTACTCACCACACATACACTGTTACATTAAACCTAAGAATTGTTATATGGCCACACACACTGTTGAATGCTTGAATACTGTAACTAGTCTCCCTGAACACTGTCAATTCCTGATATTGAGATTCTATGTACACACACCACTCCACTCTTAACACACACATACACATTGTATTGTCCACTCCATCACACACACACAAGTCCTTGCATTGACACACACATCCTTCATGATTCACACACATCATTACCTACTCCTTGACAGTTTACTTGTACACTCTCCCTCTATATATATATATTCCATAGCCTTCATATAGTTATGTATATAGTATGTATACATATATAATATATGTAATGTTACCTATACATATATTGGTTAAGCTATATATATGTGTATAATATATGTGATGTTCTTATTAATTGCCTATAACCTATGTATGAGATTGTATAGGTATTATGTAGGTTGCCATATAACTTGTGTAATTGGTCTAGATAGCCTAGTAGTGTTGTGTGCTAGCTAGTATAGGTTGGGTGACCTAGTATAGACTAATGTAGCCTAGTGTAAACTAGTTGACCTAAATTAGACTTGGTTGACCTAGTTTGACTTCTAGGGTTGACCAGAGTTGACCAAGAGTTGACTTTGGCCTAGATTGACCTAGAATCAGGTAGAATGCATTTTAGAACTTTATTTTGCCATTTTAGACTTGTTGTGACTTGTGCTGTTCTGATTAGGAGCCAGACACCACTCCTCGGACTGTACTTTCATATTGGACACTCAGATACCAGGCGAGTACATTCTCTGATCATTTTATATCCTGCTTAGAATTATTTCCTGCAGTAGATTACTTTACTTGTACTGTCACGTTGGTCACACAGATTGGTACTATACGGATCCCTTCTTGAGATGTTATCCTTAGGGAGCATCGGGTACTACATGTTCTGTGCGTTTCACTTACATGTCGTATCACTATGCTTCACAGGTTCTTCGATCACTTGTGACATATACTCTTATGATCACAGAGTCTCCTAGAATCTTTTATCCCATTCACTGGGTATCCTAGAATCTCCTAGAATCCCCATTTTTGGGACTTCCATGTACCACCCTTCGGGCGCTTTGCATGGAATCATAACATAACTTGGTTGGATCCTTGTGTACTGATTGGGGGTACGGGAGAGTAGAAATAGACATGTGAATACTATCCAAGTAGTGTAGTATCAGAATCTCTTCCATAGTGTAGAATCAGAATCTCCTATGCCATTTACATGTCTATATTGTACTCTGACTCACTAGCCACATGTTAGTTCTCTATTTATAGTAGATATTTTTATTACAGCTTTCTCTCTCTGTTTATATACTGCACTTCTTTCAGTACTTGTATCTTACTTTACTGCATGATTATATCTTCTAACCTGCTATGAACTGTTGAGATGTACTGTACTCGCTCCTGTCCTGACTAGACCTGTTGAAAATATTACAGAGGACGAGGAGGAGGCTTACCTGGATACCTACTACGGGGCAGCCTTAGATGACACCTGCGAGTTGGACCCTCAGGAGGACCCAGCTCTAGCTGAGGATATCACCCCGATTGCCTAGACTAGATTAGTTAGGTTTATCTTCTTTTATGTAGTCTTGAGGCATATTTTAGCTAGACTTTATTTGGAGTTCAGAGTTGTATATATTCTTTCATTCTGTATCTGAGACCATGTACTTCTGGATATTGCTGGGATTACCTTAGACTACTTGTCATCTATTTATTTCCTTGAGTTCTATTTCATATCGTGCTATCTCTTCCTTAGTTGTGATTGAGTTTTACTGCTATGTCACCCCCATTCGGAGAGTATAAACTGCTTAAAGATATATTGTTAGATGT
The DNA here is from genome assembly GCA_029216955.1 of Iris pallida. NCBI lineage: Eukaryota > Viridiplantae > Streptophyta > Magnoliopsida > Asparagales > Iridaceae > Iris > Iris pallida. The sequence goes on from JANAVB010028398.1 coordinate 8,933,131, forward strand.
TGTGACCTAGGACAGCGTTCTACCGCCGACACTGCGGCATAGGCTGGACGTACCCACGTCTCGTGCCCTTACTCTAGGGTGCGGGTCGTGACACGTTTTTAATGGTGGCCCATGCAGGTCAAGACTAGAAGTGTAGTGGTATTCGAATTAGAGTATCACTACAGCCTGCAGTAGGATATAGGACATTAATTTTAAGGTACTCAATCACTTTAGGAAAAATTCTTTTATTTGCCATCTAAATCCTTATTGTCAGCTGATCCTTTGAATTTTAAACTGTCCGCCTTTGTTATTTCGCTTCTTTCTCAGAAATTGATACTCTTGTTTTTCTATCTTCAGGATGGTAGAGACTAGATCGCAGCGTGCCATTCATGAGGATGCTATAGAGGGGACTGCTACCTCTCAGCCAGTACGGCGAGGCCAGGGGACTGCAGCTCCTGCCACCTCTGCTCGTATTGAGACATCGGCAGTAGCAGCAGGGGGTATGCCTCCACCGGCTCGGAGGCAGGACCCGGTCATTCCAGAGGATCCTTTCCAGCAGCCGCCGCCTCCAGGACACGTGGACGCAGCGCAGATGTTCGCATACTTCCAGCAGTTCATGGACCGACAGCAGGCTCGACAGGACAGGGGCATGGAGTTGGCCATCACGACAGCCGCAGCTCGACCAGTGGTGCAGCAGCCGAGGACACCGGGGATCGAGCAGTTTCAGAAGATGAGCCCCGGAGACTTTCTGGGGACCGAGGGGATCCTATATGCCGATGAGTGGATCGAGCATATTGAGGAGATCTTCCGCTTGGCCAGGATACCAGCAGATCTTCAGATCGAGGCCGCAGCTAGCCGGATGCGAGATCTTGCTCGTACCTGGTATCAGTCAGACCCCAGGGTGGGGGTACCGGGGCAGACTTGGGAGCAGTTCAAGGGCTTCTTCAAGAAGAAGTTCTGTCACGACCCGCACCCTTTTTTTTTTAAACGGATACGAGACGTGTCCAAGCCAGTCTACGCCGCAGTGTCGGCGGTAGTACGCTGTCACGGCCATGAAGATCATAATCACAAAGATGCTCATTCACATAATTAATTTAATTTACAATGATCACAAGTTTTATATTTGCAGGAAAATATAAACTTGTACAAATATGAATGACTATAACTTGACTATCTAACTAATCTTCTAGGCTCGTCTGCAAGTACACCCGAACTCCTCATGCTAAATGAATCAACGGCTAACCTAAAAAATATGGTTTCCAGTCAGGAATGGAACGAGCACAATTCACTGAATGCAATTTCAAATAAAGAAAATGACTATAAAACAAAGGTTAGGCATCAATCATGAGTTTTGAAAATAAACAGGAAATACAGAAAACCAATAGTAAATAAATAGACACAACAGACTTTCCCCAACTGCTAGAAATACCTTTGATATGTGATCGGTCTGGGGTACTACACCGCACGGTCTACAATGTCTACTTGCAGGAAATAAACACGGTCTACACTACTTGCAGAAAATAAACACGGGCTACACTACTTGAAGAAAGTAAACACGGGCTATACTACTTGCAAAAAATAAACACGGGCTATACTACTTGCAGAAAGTAAACACGGGCTATACTACTTGCAGAAAGTAACACGGGCTATACTACTTGCAGAAAGTAAACACGGGCTATACTACTTGCAGAAAGTAAACACGGGCTACACTACTGCAGAAAATAAATACGGGCTACAATGTCTAACACGGGCTATGGTCAGATCACATATCTTTGGTACTTCTAATTCCCGACTCCACAATTTATAATAGAAAATAATCACATAACCAATGGCCAACCAATGAAATATAGTGAAAATCAATTTCGAAATGCAGACAATAAACTGTACTCGCCTGTGGTCCTGTGCTGGTGAAACCGATGATCCAAACCACTCAATGTGCCACAATAGTCAAAACCCGTACAACAGTCCCCGGAAGCTGAAATAAACACTACTAATGATCTCAGAATAGTCAAATCAGCTAGGATTGCCTGTCCTTAAGTCCAATTCTGGACACAGGGGCAAAACGATAATTTCGGGCAAAAACGATGTCCGCCGTTGGACCCGCTTTGTACCGAAAAGCGTGCCAGAGTCAATGGTCTCTAAAGTCATCAAACTACATGTCTACGGATCCAGTTTTCCGATACGAACCCAACCGTATGTCCAGAGTTGGATTCCGGCGGCCCGTGCACAAAATCGCACGTTGAGTGGGACCGTGGGGCCCGCAAAACGACAATTTTATCAACGGTCTCAGAATCAGACCAAACTTGGCATACAGGACCAGAAAAATGATACGGTTCTGATGGCGCAAGTTTTGTCTCGATCTGACGAGCGTGCACAAAGTAATTGAAGGATTTACAACGTGCACGATACGGTGAATTTCGACGGATACACATCAAATTCGTCGCGCACACGCGACCAATTTGAATTCCGTCAAAGCCCACACGACCACGAAGCCGTTACGCAGCTTTCGATCCTTTCGGTTCGCGACCACGTCGTCCGGATTGGCGTGACGCACGTCGTGTGGAGCGATTTTCCAATTTTTAAAACAGGTTTTCGGCAAACTTCGGGATTTGATTTCTCGACGCAGAGTCGACGAAATCCGATTCTACAAAAAGGGAATCAAAGTCCTATATGTTGTCTAGGATTTCTTCAATTAGATTTTTATGTTCGATAATCTGTTATCCAGAAATCGGCTTCTAAACTGGGTGTTGGGGCTGTTTCGTGTCCTACTTTAAGCAGGTTTTCGATCGACTTTGGATCGATCTTACGAGCGATCGAGGGACTCTATCTACGAAGTAAAAGAAAAGACTTGGAGGGGGTCATGTCGGGATCGTACCAGAGTTGATGGATCGCAAAACGATCGAGTGTGCGCGACGAGAACCCGCGATGAAGTCGCTCTCGCCGCCAGTAGTCTGCTGCTGTCGCTGTTGTTCTGCTGTACCGACGCGCTGGTTCGCGCGTGACCATCGGCCTCGCCTTGCCGGCGGTGGCTCTCCGTCGCGTGCGCACGGGGAAGGGACGCGCAGGGGTCGGCACGGTTCGGGATTAGGGTTTATGGAGTTTCGATGACTTCCCCTCTCGCGTATATATGGCGACTGCGCGTATGTTTACACAGAGCTCGGGTCTGGGTGCACGCATTAAGCCGGGCTGGTGTGCTTAATGCACTATGGGGAAATTTGCTATGGGGTTTAAATGCTCGGCTGGGCTGGAATGAATTGGGCCACTCGGGCCTGGTTGCTTGGCCTGAGCTTTATGTTGCCAGAATAAAACCAAGTTGCGAGTTAATGTTTTGACTTTCTGTAGTCCAACTGATTAGATATAGGGGAGATAGAAACCCCCATTGGAGATGGCGTGAGCACAATGTGAGCATGCTCACCAGTGATTTGCTGGGCTCGGGCTCATGGAGAGTTCGGGTTGGCTCTTCTGGAGTGTAGGGGATTGGGCTCTCGGTTCTCAGCTTCCTGTTGTGAATAAGGTGGGGAGAGTCTCGGCCTGGGCTGCTACTGCTGGGGCTTGGGCCGAGCTGGTGCCTGGCTGGGCCTAGTTTCCCTATCATTTAATACTAATAACAATTACCCATATATATATATGTATATATACACACCCATTTATATATATATATATATATATATATATATATATATATATATATATATATATATATATATATATATATATATATATATATATATATATATCTATTTATATACGCAAACACTTATACACATTTATATAAATGCCATGTATTATGTATATACATCAATAAATTTTGAATATATATTTCTATGCTTATAATTAAATATGTATATATATACCTATATGACAATTATCTATTTAATTATTTATATACATACACACACATATATATGTATATATTTATATACACAGACACACATACACCTGTATATCTACGACATGTATATACGAATATACATTAATAATTTCTAGAAATATCTATACGCCTACATAGAAATTACTATATATATTCCTATAATTGTATATATATAATTGAATCCTCCTATAACCTTATATAGGTATATTAGTACACACCCCAAACTATTTATATATATAATCCAATATATATATATATATATATATATATATATATATATATATATATATATATATATATATATATATATATATATATATATATATATATATATATATATATATATATATGTAACTCTCAATGACCCTAATAAAATCTAGTTTCTAGAGTAGGTCTTCCACATAAAATGAAATAATATTTATTTACAAAATCTAAAAATCACCATTCGAATAATTAAAAATAAAATATTCCCAAATTTCCGGGAAGGGGAGCTACAAATCTACCCACCTTAAAAATAATTTCGTCCTCGAAATTCTAACTCATAACTATCAAAGTCTACTATTACCTCAATATCCTCAAATTTCATTTCTCAAAAATATTTTATAAACTCGAATACTTGAGGACTTCTACCCACATTTGGTCACACTACTCCCTTAATTCTCATGTCGCTAAACTTTATCATCTTCCAACTAATTGCTAAATAAATTTCTACCCATAGATATCTACTGCCCTTGGCCTCTATAATCCTCTCCTATTTATCGAACCACCTGAAATCTAACAAGCAACAAATTTACGCAAGTAGCTAATAAATATTGATAAATTCTAATAAGCATGACCATTCATCGCTCCGAAGTAGGAAGGACATAAAGATAAGGAAAAACAATCGATAGTAAAAATGAGGTCTCAAGAGCAGTAGATAATATTCAAGGATACAGATGGAAAGAAAGTCTATGAGCCATTGACCAATTTTGCTAGATTGGGCCACTCTGGTCCAGTTACTTGTTAAGTCTAAGAATCCTTCATTCTTATAGGAGCTTGCAATCCGGCAATACAGAAGTTTCGTTCTCAAAATTCTCAACAGTTTCCATAATAGAACGGAATCTGGGAAATCAAGATTGTGATCCTTCCCGTGGCTATTTAAACATACGAGCAAGGGATAAAATGCAATACAAGTTTGTATCGCGACTTCCAGGTAGATGGAATAATGGTTACGAAAGACACCACATTCTAAGAGGTGGATATTTCCTAATAGGTATAGGGACCTATTTTAAATAGTTCGGCTTACAGTCCAAAAATAGTGGTACGTATGGATGGATTTTATTGGGTCTTGATGGGTTCCTCAATTGTACATTGGTTGTCGGTTGGATGAACCTTGGAATTCAATCTATATTGACTGGACAAGATCCAATGATAAAACTATTTCTACTCGGTTAGGGTATCCTAGAACAAGTTTTCACCCAAGTGGTTGAGCTAGGTGCAGTCGGATTGGTTAACTAGGTCTCTAGAGCCCTGAAGATACGCCTTCTGTGACTTCTGTGTTTAAGTGGCACGAAAAGACACCAATGAGGGGCACACTAATGACAATGTGCATAGTGACTTCGAGTAGATCACCATTATATATTGGGTCGAAAGGTTCGAGACGAAGTTGAAGCTCTAATGAAAATCGGAAAGCATACTGGTATTATGGTAAGGGTTATATCTAGTTCCCTTTTGACCTGAAAGCCGTACTATAAAATAGAGTGCAAGGGGACGTGTTTGAGTGGGACATGATATACGTAGATGAAAGTGGACTCGTCTATATCTTACGTGTGAAATTTGTTGGAAAGTAACAGCTGGTCTCGTGCTCCGAATACTAATGGCACGTCCGAGGACACGAAATGATCTAAATGGAAAGTGGGAGTCCAATGAGACACTAACTATCATCCTAATGGAAATCATTCTAATTAATCAGTAATCCTCGTATATCCTAAAATTTTAGGAGGCTTACAGTCTACCCACCTTAGAAGCTAGGTCATGGTCTTAGGAAGGATGAGGTCAGAAGAATTTCCAAGGTTCGGTTATTGTACCTCAACTCTTGTTAACAAGAATCAGGCACGACGTAACGAAATACGTTAGATATAAGTCAAATCAATGATCATTTCTCAATAAATGGGAGACGAGGGTGTATAATAACACATGGTCGATAACATAGAGGAACATACCCATCCATAGTGTACAAGAGTTATCGACGGGGTAACCAGCTCCAAGGTATGTCCTATGAAGAGATTTCTAACAACTGAGTCGTGAATCTCTAGTTGTGTCAAAAACTGTCAGACTATTGTCATAAGGGTTCTAGTGGTATGGGCTGTAGTGATCATGCGTTGTTATTGACAACTGGTATATCACTATTTGACAGGGTATTTAATCTATGGTATTTAGCTAAACCAGTGACTGTGGTGTTCCAACACTAGTTAGGTCTTAATATCAAACATTTACATAACTAGAGTAATATTTGTTAGAAACCAATCTCGGGAGGAGTGTCACGGTAAATGATTTCCCTATTGTCCACTCATCTCATGTCTAACTGTGGGTTTCGGTCGAGGAAGGGTTGGTTCAAGGCTTAAGGGTTGCTAGTTAAGGCAAGCTTCCAGCAATAATTAGAGACTCGCAACCTTTGGTCTCTAAAGAATAGATAGTCTCCTTGGTAGGCATTTCGACTAAGGGTAAAACCCTAATCATTCTTAAATTCAGATGGCTTGAAAGTCCCGATAGCAGTTTGGAGTCGAGAGGAGAACGAGTAACTCGATCATATGGTTGGCTGATGATAACTACGCGGTAAATTACGAGCTTCTGCCTTTCCGAACCAGTGAAAGACAAAAACCATAAAGAGTTCAAGAAAGATGTTACTGAATACAATCACGTGATTCAAGGGCGAACGTATAATTCAAGAGAAATTGTCAAAGCAGTCACGGATGAGATCCTAGATACCTATATATCTCCATCCACGTAGTGTAATTAAACAAAGAGCGAACCAAATGCATCATGGTTGATCAGACCATAATACACTGATTCTGATTAGACAATAAGTTAGCAGGCGTCCCCACTATACATTTGTCTCGAATCAAGCTCGAGAACAGAGTGAGCTTGCAAAACTAAGCTGTGCAAGCAACGTTTGTTAAGGTAGTCGAATACAATTATGCAAGATTTTTTTTGAAAGAAGGCACAAGTAGTTCGAGTTTTGTGAGAATCAAACCTTACCCGGTATTCTTGCTCAAGCATGGACCTTTGTTCTTCAAATTAATGTACAATCACCGTATATTAATATATTTTTTTTACTCCCGCACCACCTCATATAAGTAGTAGACGTGCTCTTAATAATTAAACTACTAATGTTCGTCATGGTCCTAGTTCTTCTCACTAAGTTATTTTCGTCACTGAAGAAGAAAATATAGTAGATGAAGGTAATGACAACGATGACAGTAGTGATGATCTAGTTAAAAATATGTATGATGAATTTTATAATAATGATGATAATGTTGATACTCCTGAATTATTTGTTGGAAGACAATTTGAAAATCATATTAAATTTAGAAGTTTAATTGGTGACATAGCAATTAAGCATAATTTTAGTTGTTCGGCTACTTCGAATAATGCTTATAAGATTATATATAAATGTAACGAATCTAGTTGTAATTAGAGAGTATACGCTAAATCTATTGGTAATATATAGCGAGACATTTGTTATTACTACGTTAGAAAATTGACATTCTTGCTTATGTGGACTTACAACAGGTAGTCATCCATTAGCTACTACTGTATGGATTAAAAATAAGATATTCAATAAAATTAGAGATGACCAGTCGTATAGTCCATCGCACGTTGTCAAGCATATATATGGAGAACATCGAATACGTATCAAATATTCAAAAGCTTAAAAAGCTAGAGAAATTGCTTTAGCTGAAATAAATGGTAGTTATATCGATGCTTACGGAAGTCTTGAACAATATACTTCTACAATTATCGAGACAAATCAAAGTAGCAGATGTTTTATAAAGACTAATGAACACAATAGTTTTGATAGAATTTTTATATGTTTCATCTCGAATTATCGTAAAACACGATCAGCAGGATGAAACATGATGTCTTCGTGATATATTATATAAAATCTATGGAGACTCAAGTTATGGGCTATTCTTTGTATTTCAGGAGCATATTGATACTGTTCATGCGCGTAAGGTTGCCATGTAACCTATTTGATGTCGAAAAAATAATAAGTACTATCACCATAATAAATATTTAAAAAATTAATGACTAATTAACATATTTTACCTCTGTATACTTTAGCGAATCAAATTGCCCCCGATATAGGGAGGCGCTCGAGTGAACACAATTTGCTGGATCTATACAGCTGTAATCCATCGTGAAGCTACTAAAAATTTACCAGCATTGCAATCAATACCGGTCACTGGTCCACTGATAGCAAAATGTTCGTAGGACCAGACCTATTAAAGAAAAGAATATCTTGATATAAGTTTACAAATTGTAACTTTATATAAAATAAACAATAATTTTAATACCTGTATTAAAGTCAAAAATCTATTTAAATTTTTTATAACTTTATTATCTGGTAACACGCGTACAAAATCTGACATGGAGTTGTATAGATATGCCAACATTGATGCTCCCCATGCGTGACAGAGTACTACAGGTATCAAAACTAGCAGATGGATAGTTTTTAGATTGGAAATACCAAAACTAGCAGAGTACTACAGGTATCACTCGTCTTTGGAATAAAGAATTGTTTAAAAAAAATCTTTTCTATTTATATTTTATTCAGTTTAAATGATTTTCAGTTTTTATCGTTCGACTTTGGAAACTACGTCCCGTGGTAACACTAAAGAGGCCGAAGTAGTGATACAATCCAAATTCATTGATTGGTTGCACAAAAATGTGTGTATTTAAATTGTAATATATGTCTCATTTACTTGATGTGGTGCTAGTTAATTGCGATTACTTTATTGCTTTACTAGTTAATTGAAGAACAATGTATGGATGGAGAGCTCTGGCGATACATTAGTGGACCAAGTCGGCAAGCCAAAGCATATATTAAGTACAGGATCAATGGCTACATCTTTTCTCCCCTGAGTTACGACGACAAGGTTGCAACACAAGATAGCGGCGTTTGCATGGATGCAATCACCACATTCAGGGCAAGTTCAAAAGACCAAAACCTTAAGGATGATGATACTACTTGGTATGGGATCATCAAAGAGATAATAGAGGTTGATTACTACGACTTTTACCATGTTGTGTTTTATTGTGATTGGGTGAATGTTGGAGATAAGACTAATGGTTGTAAGTTATGCCCAAACTCTAATTTGTTGATGGTGAATTTAAAAAAGTTGAAGAGCACTGATGGGGGAGTATGATGAGCCAGCAATTCTTGCATTTGAAGCAAGACAGGTTTTTTATGTAACAGACATTCAAAATCCTGATTGGTCGGTTGTTCTTCGTTCTCCAAAGCGAATGACTGATGAGGTTGATGGGCTGAATATACCAGAAAATTTCCAATCCTGTATTATGGAACAACCTCATTTGGCTCCACTATTAACATGTATTGGGAAAAAATGAATATAATACAAGTTTGTTGCTATTTTTGCATTAATTGACTTTTGTTTCCAGACTTTATTGTACAACTGACTGAGTTATATCTATATTACTCTCTTATTGTTCATGTACCATATTAAACTATTTTATTTGCAACCTGGAAGGGAATCATCTGTAGTACATTATAGTACATTATAGTACATTTGTACTGCTAGGTATGTTGTACATTTACTGATCTTTTTCTTTTTTTTTTCTTTTCCATTTTGTACTTTTTTCTTTTAAGTCATTGCTTTACAACCCTAGTCATAGTCTGCCATAGTGCAATATGAGAATGCTGACACGTTTTTAAGTTTCGAGCATCTGATACAAACAGCAGCAAGAACTATCCATGTGCAGTAATCTAGTAGGAGGCGGCTTTATTCCCTTGTTTCTAGTATTATTCAGCTCCTAATGCATACAACTAGATGGATCATGGCCATATATCTCGTAATTCTTTACAGGTTGGGTCATCTTGGCGACTCACTCAATTCAAGGTCTCTTATTGTATCTACTGGTACTCCTGACATATTAATCAGTTCCGTCTTTGACTGGCATCAAAGTCACATAACTATCTGATAAAGATGGATCACTCACTTCTTAGTAAGAACCTAATCTGCCAAGCTGCAATTATAGCTAAGTGGATATTGCATTATCAGCCAGACTCCATAGGGTGTTTAATTCTTTATGGATCAATCTTAATTTAGTTTTGGTCACATGCTAGCATCAGTTTGTTTTCTGCCTTCATCCATTGCTTGCCTTCTTACACTCTGACCATCTATTTTATATTAAACCGTTTACATAATTCTTTTGGTCCATGGCTGGTTACTGATCATTGAGATAACTCGAACGATTCAATCATAATTACGCGGCCTCTTGGAATTTTTGATTAACCGCAATCTGATTAATTGTATTATAAGGATATTACTGAGCCTAATAATCGTGGTTAATCCTTTTTTGTGGAACACTGTTGATCATTACTTTCGCCTCCATTACTTTCGCCTCTATCTCATCTGTGAATTCTGTTTTTGTATGCTACAAACTTCAGATGTTTGCCCCTTTTTGTTGAAATGAAACGAGTACTGATTGGTTTGGAAAAAAAAACTGTCTACAGAATTAACATTTGTAGGGCATGTGACTAGTGACTATCCTATTGCTTTTTTTGTGTGTGCTTATGGTACCTTATCTCTGAGAATGTTTTGTTGTTGCATCAGAAGTAAAATGTTACTTTGACCAGCTTTGCCTATTCGAGTATGGAGTATTAGTTGGATCACTTATACCACAATGGGGAATCACTCCAGACTGCCTAATAGTCTTTTGTAATTGGCTGTACACATTGCATTAGTGCCTTGGTAACAGATATCTTTGAGATTGTTTATAAATTGCCCGATACTGTCAATTTATGTGGAGGAGACTACTTTGCAGGAGGAACAGGTGATTAAATTAATGAAGACGAAAATAACAAATAACTGATGTTTTTGGTTAAGGTGAAGGAAAGAATGTGTGAATGTTAGGCCAGAATAATATCGTGGTTTTGTCTTGCTAGTATTTTTAAGGAGACACATCGTACCTGTAATCCTTATCGGAATAATCTACCCGACAATGTGTTGATATTGTTATTGCTACTCTCCTTGTAGTATTGTTAAGGAGACACATCCTCCTCTTATGCATCATACTACCTGTAGTATTGTTACTCTCCTTGTATGCTACCTCTTCATTTTGATATTGTTATTGCTCTAATGTGTTGATGAGTGCAGAATGTCATCCAATCCTAGTGGAACACAAGCCCCCCCTCCATCAAAAGACAAAAGATACTTGCTCCATATTGAAGCAAATGGTGTAATTAGAGGTAAAGACGAAACAAAATGGAGTAGTAGATGTGGAAAATATATTCGAGCTCACATCCCAATTGGTTATGATGACTGGAGGAATGTGGATAAGGTGTACACTGACGCTCTTTGGAATTCGTTGATGGTAAATCACTCTTTTGTTTTACTTCTTTACATATATTTTGAGCATTTTATGTAATTATTTCAGCTACTTAAAGGATGCCTTATATGCTTTATTGTTGTTGTGGCAGACGGAGTTTGAATTCAATATTGATCCCATCCTTGCTCGACCACTATTGGAAGCAAAATTTTCACAATTTTTAAGGACAATGAAGTATCACCTACGAGCCACAATCAAGAACAAAGAAGGCATATACTTACCGAAACATCTAGCACTAGCTCAATGTCCTGATGATATTGATAAAATCTGGTGGAAGAAGTTTATCGAGAATGAGTACACTCCAAAGAAGATTGAGCAACGCAAGAAGAATGCTGAAAACAAGGCCCAATGTAAAATCTCCCATGCTCTTGGAAGGAAAAGTTATAAAAGAGTATACGAAGAATTGGTGTGTATTATACTATAATTTTACTCCAAAAAAGATTGATATTGTTATTTTTCATGCTCTTGGAAGTACTGTTTTTAATTCTACTTGTACTTGTAGGAGGAAGAACATCCTGCGGAGGGTGTTACACGGTCAGAAGCGTGGAAGAGAGCCCACAAAAGTAAGGCTACTGGAAATGTGCTTCCATGCGCATTGGAGAAATATGTAAGTACAAAATGAGGTTCTATTTGTATAAAATGAGGTTTCATATATGTTCTGGAAATGTGCCACCGGAAGTAGTTTATTCATATTTTTCTTAAATATCAGTTTTTTATATCAGCTTTTCAAATCTTTTTAGCCTCCTTAAACTCATATTTTTCTTATAACATGTCAAATCACAGAATGAATTAGAAGCAGCAGAAAAGAGGCAAAAAGAAGCTGCAAGTGCGAGTGGTCATGATGGTGTGTCAAGCCTAGAAGACCTTGAGACTGACCCTATTGCTGAAGTTTTTGGAGTCGATAAAAAGAGTCGTTGTCGTGCAGTTAGCTCCACATCCTCGGTGGAGCAAGTAAAAATTAGACAAGCAGCAAAGGCAATAGCCAGCAAAAATACCAACCCAGAGGTTCTCCAAAGGTTGGATATTGTTGAGGTTATGTTACGGGAATTGCTCACTCGTGGCGACGCTACACATCAGCCCCAAAATTCAACTTTTGCTTCTGGAACGCCCGAGACAGAAGGGGAGTCTAACTCCGTGCATATCAGTAAAACTATAAAAAATTTGAATCCTGTTTTGAATACCGTCGGTCGTGTCCCTAGTAACAACAATAATAGTCCTGTTGTCCATGGTAACAAAAATAATGGTCATGTTGTCCAAGATAACAATGATGGACCGGCTGGAGGAAAACAAAATGTTATTTTACTTGGACGGGAACGAGAGGATGTAGCCAAGGGATTTATAGCATCTCACACTACCTGTCATGGAAGAAAAGTGCAAGATGATGAGAAAATCGTTTATGTGTCCGAGGTGATAAAGCCAGAAGCAACAGTTTATGATGGTCCACAAGATGGAATATCTTTTCTTTGTGAAATAGCTGATGGAGGTTTTCTTGTCTGGGGAGCCAAATGGCTCAGGTATTTGTGACAACAGGTATATATATACAAACGATAAGTATGTGTTGATAGTAAAGTATTTATGTGATTATATTGATCTTGAGCTTCCTTTATGCAGTATGGAGCACTTCGGAGGAAGGTTGGTGGTGTACTTTTGGAGGTACACTAAATTTGATGAGAAAATATATTTCTAGGCACTTATTACTATTTATATTGCTTTCCAAAGCATTTATATTGCTCTCCGAAGCCTTTATCATAGTTTGAATGTATCATTTATATTGCTTTCCAAAGCATTTATAATTTCGAATGTATCACATATCCTCAGGATTCACACCATAGTATGTAAGCTGCACATAAAGGCCTGGTTTGGGATTGCTGCTGCTGCTCAAAATGGATTTTCAGACCATTTGTAGGGGCTTAACAAGGGGAAAGGTAACTTTATGCAGTCTTGTTTTGCTATATAATGCATTTTTTTGCTTCCATTCATATGCACTTTATGAGTCCAAAACATAAATGGCGATGATGAGTAGATCATGAATGCTTTGAGCCATATCGGGGTATGTTCCTTCATAATGCTTTGAGCCTTATCTGGGTATGTTTCAAGGATAGAGCTAATTAATGTGTGTGATTAATTGGGGATCTTGAATTTTTTTTATGTGTGTGATGAATTGGGGATCCTGATTTTATGGAGTTTGTATTCTTCTTCCTCTTGATTTGCTTCATATATGTTTTGCTTCATACTTTTGGCCACATTTTTCACCTTAGTGTGTATCTTGTAATTTTGGTATCAATTTTTTGAGTTCCACTTTTTAGGCGCTGCAACACAACACACTTTTCTTTTCTGGCACCAGCTGTAGTCTTTCTTGCAATTATTAGTTTATCCACTGCTCTGCACTTGACTAACACTAATAAACAATCTTGGTTAGTTTGCAATGTTAAAGTGAGAGATGCATTGTTTAACATCAGAAATATTGTTTGCAAATGGAGAGTCATATTCAGACATCAGATTAGTCATTAGAGGCAAATGAGGATATAGTTAAATGAGTGATTTAGTCAGGGATTAGTTAGGAGGGGGCGTGTGCTTGTGTATGCTATATTTTAGTGCTCATTGGTAAATTTTACCGCTGCTTTTTCTATATGCATCTATGATACTGAAATCCTATTACTTGAGAGATAAATGTTGACTTATGAGCAAACACAACAACACCAGTAGCAAGAATTTGCTAGGACAGCAATAGTTTGCAGCAGCAGGATAGCAAGTAGAACCCTGCAGCAATGGCCTCTTGGCCATAGGCTCAGTTGGGATCAACTGGCTTTGGCAACATTTTATTTATCCTGGGTATGCAACATTTGGTCATATACTGCTCTGGTTGTTCATATTTGCAGTTATGCATACTTGCAATTTTTTGTACTTGGTTTTTGGCTTTGTGTATATCCTGTAACATTTTTTTTTAGAAAATTCTTGTTGGCTTTGTTCATATATATGCTGGCAATTGGCCATATATATCCTGTAACATTTTGGCTTTGTGTATATCCTGCAACATTTTTTTGTGGCAATTGGTGGCAATTGGCCATATGTACTTCCTGTAACATTTTTGTGGCAATTGGCTTTGTTCATATATATGCTGGTAAAATTTTTTAGAAATTTTTTGTGGCTTTGTGTATTTCCTGTAACATTTTTTTGTGTATATCCTGTAACATATATATGCTGGCAATTGGCCATATGTACTTGGTTTTTGGCTTTGTGTATATCCTGCAACATTTTTTTTAGAAAATTCTTGTTGGCTTCGTTCATATATATCCTGTAACATTTTGATACTTCTTTTTCTCTTACATGCAGGAATTTGTACAGTTTTAGCATGGATGCAAGCACTTTCATTCTTCCTCAAGAGAGCCTCGTCTTGATTATCCAAAAACACAAGAGTTTGAAATGTTTTGTGGTTTGCTTCATGCATCTAGAGCCTTGTTTTGTTGTCATTGAAACTAACAATGGAATGTTTCCTTACTAAAATATTAATGTATGGATGCTACTGAACATCATGTGTGGTTTAGTTGCTTATTTTTCAAATATTATGTGATTTAATTACTAATTTGAATGGTTGAATTGTTATTGCAAATTATGTGGTTTTGTTTCTAGTTTGGAATGGTTGAATTGTTATTGCAAATTATGTGGTTAATTAGTTACTTGCTAGGAATTGTTATTGAAAATTTTGTGGTTTAGTTATTGGTTTGGAATGGTTGAATTATTATGAAGGAAAATATTATGAAATTGGATATGTTGTTTATTGTTTAGATACAAGTTGAATGTAGTTTTTTTTTTTTTAAATAGTCCAATTGTAATGGTTATAACTGTGACAATTAGTGGAGAATAGTGACGAAAAAAATAATGTAGTAACAGTAATAACTGTGACAAAACAAACTAACTGTCACATTAATAACTGTGACAAATGAAACATTAATGACGGTAAAAACCGTCACATCATTGGACATCTCTAACGGTTATAACCGTTACAACATAAAGAATTTGCAACGGTTTTAACTGTTACTAAAACAATTACTTGTCACGGTTATAACCGTGACAAATACAAATATTTGTCACGGTTATAACCGTGACCAAAACAAATAGTTGTCACGGTTATTACCGTGACTAAATAATAACCACGTCCCACTAGTAACAGTTATTACCGTGACGAAAAATTATTGTCACGGTAATAACCGTGGGTAATCGCCTATTCTGGTGTAGTGAATATTTGCTACATCAGCTAGAGTAATAGTCATTTCTCCAACTGGTAGCTGGAATATATTTCGTCCAGGCCACCAACGCTCCACTAGGCTGAATATTAAATCTATATCATGACGTAGAAAACTTATCTTTTCAATGTATTTAAATCCAAATATGACCACAATAGCCTCTTGTTCGCTGGTCAAATTCCAACAACCAAAGTTACGTTCATAACGCCATGTCCCATGCTCTCGCGTTCGTATATTGTTAGGATAACCATATAACCATATAAAAAAATTAATTACTACAAAATGATCATTATTACTACAAAATAATAAAAATATACATAATAATAATTTTTTAGCTAAAATTTAGTATACATTTCCAGAAAATATTAATTTTGAGATATGCATCTCACGTTGCTGGATATTCACGTTTGTGGTGGGTCCTCCAGGAATAAATCCGTCGTTTCGGCGATTCATCTGTTACTAATACTAAATTCTAAGATAATAAACACACAAAAAAAGATCATAATCGAAATTCTTGTAAAAATTTTGCCTCTACTTGTTATGCTTCTTACTCGGCTTTCCTCTTTTCTTATCTTCTGTTTCTCTTCTTCTTTTCTTCTTCACTTCTCTTGGTTTTCTAGTTCTGGAGGAGGAACGAATGCTTCTTATAAACTTAAACCCCACCTCCCCTAGATTTCATCTTCCCACTACCAAACAACCCACCCCACTACCCAACAATTCACACTTCCCCATACACCACTTTCTAATAAACCTACCCTCCTCATCTTCTCCCATTCCCCAACCACAAACACACAACTGAACCACATACATATACAAACCAACCCAACCAACCACCCAGCCCATTAAACCCACCCTTGCAGTCAGCGCGCGAACCTAGGGAGCAGGATTTCCGCCAGACAGACTGGCAAAATTTGGACGCGTCCAAATTCTGCCAGACCGTCTGTCGAAATACACTTTTGTTTGTAAATTTTTCAAACATGTCATCTTCAGCGCAATTTTATCAAAGTTTGTTACTTTATAGCAAATTTTCTGTTGATACAACTCTCTATCCAGAATGGTATCAGAGGCACATTATGTTGATCCCAACATAGTGGTATCAGAGTTGTGATTGACAGAAGATAGTCAAACCGAGTAGCAGGGATGGATGCGAAGTCGGTGCTCATAATAAACCTAAACAAAGTTTCAGTTATCACTATTGGTGGAGCAAGATAAACTATTTGTTGTATCTTTCGACATTTGCTTCTAAGAAACCCAGTGAGAATTTCGAAGAGGACTGAAATTTTGAGCATATACTGGTGTGTAGGTATATCAAGCAATTCATCGACGAGAATATGTATAATCATATCGTCAATATTGATCCTACAAAGTCGTTGTGCATGGGAGAAGCTGGAAATCTTGTATAGGAAAAAGACTGGGATAAACAAATTTTTCATGATCCGACAGATGGTGGGTCTCAGGTATAAGGATAGTTCGTCAATTACGGATCACTGAGTGAATTCAAGGACGTGGTTGACATGTTATCATCTATGAGTGTAAAGTTCGACGAGGAGAGATAAGGACTTTGGTTGCTTTCTATGTACGTTGTCAGATTTGTGGGAAACTATACGAGTGTCTGTACAGTTTTCAAGATATATTTTTGAAATTTTAGATTATTGTGCAAGTAATATCCAAATGTAACACAGGTAAATAGGATGGATTGTATAAGATTTTTTTTAATATTTTCTGCCATATTTTTATCTGTAAGGATAATACATGATAATATGAAATTAATATTAGCTGAGGTGATCCAATTTCAGATTTACTTGTAGAATTTATAGGGCATAAAATGTTAATGAAGTCCAAAATCTCCACCACCACAATCTATTCTATGTGTATCGACTCCAAACTACAAACAAGCAACAATCATCCATATTAATCTACTCGTAGGTAAAATTTTGGACCACGACTTGTGTATAAATAAAATAATCCTTTATCAATATTAATATGGGTATGATCACTTTCACATGCAAATGGAATTAACATTATATTTTTAAGGTTAAGGATGCCGCTAACAGCTCAATTATTAAGAGAACGGAGAAGGAATGCATGTTTTCAATGATCTGCTCGCTAATATTCATAGAATATGGATAAATTATTAGGTAAACTAATTAGAAGATAACCACATGCTACTAATCCAAATTATATATAATTACTGCATAGATATACATTTCATAGCAGATGACCTCTATCCTAGTGGTTAAGAGAGATGCATGCGACCCGAGTGGTCAGGAGTTCGAATCCCAGTGGGAGTGATTACATTTCATAGTTTAGTATATATTCAAGTTTAATTTGATAGTCTTGTAGCTTCATATATATATACAAATTTATAAACATATGAGTAAGTATTACTTAGATATATATGACGATTAGCGAAAGGTTCTCTCTAATTCTCCGATAACTCCTAGTATATATGCAGAGAAAGTTTCATGCGAAAGGTCCCATTTTTTACTTTTATTTTTTTCTAATCATTTATATATATATTCTATGATACCGTTACTAAATTCACTTAAAAAAAGTCTTTCAATGTTCTATTTCCTATAAATTATCACAACAAATTTGAATATCAAGATAACCTTTCTCTTACCTATCTTAATTAGCAGTTGTGAAGAGGGAGACTCCTACTACTACTACTACTACTACTACTACTACTACTACTACGTACTTTCTTTGTTTACAGGTTCTCTATGGACTCCACATAAATTTGACAATTTTGATCATTGACTTACTCCGATAGTGACCATTGATTCAATCATCGTTCCCGGTTGAACTCTGGTCGAACTCTGGTCGATTTCTGTTTGAGTTCTGTCAGGGTTTTTGTAAATTGATTTTGGACTTTTTGAAAAGATCAAGCAGTTAGAAAGTAGTTTGGATTTTTGTAAGTGGGCTTGTTTTTAAAATGAAAGGGTATTTTCAAAACGTTTCTTGGATAGCCTATTTGTCAGTACGATGCAGTTTACATCGTATTCCTAAACTCAATAAATATGAAAAGTACATTGATAAAATAGGAAAATCAAGAGCCCTTTGGTGACGCATTTCTTCAGATATTTGAGCAGAACTGAAGACGCCTTTTTCCTTGACGGCGATCGTCCAAAGATAAACATATCTGGAAATCTGAATACCTTTCGGTGGCTTCGCCCCCGAACCCCCACGGGTGGCGCTGCCCCCTCGATCCATGTCCGCTGACCGGACAGCGAAACCCCCGATGCGAGGCCCCGGATAGGTCGTTAGGCGGTTCAGAGAAATCTTCTTGTATAACGTCGTCTTTGGCCCATCAATAATTCTCCATTGCATATGTCCTGGTTTAACAAAAACTTGATCATGCTTATTACATGTCTACAAGTACATGTTAGACAAACAAACCAATATTATACAAGCATAGCAATATTGATATAGAGAACATTTAGGACAATGATAAGTTTAAGTAGCAACATGATAGTGATTACATGAATATTAGTGATGTCATTATGGTAAACTTAATTGATTAGGCATATTCAAAAATATGATATAATCTTAGGGCTAACACACCTTCATTCGCCAGAGCATGGAGCGCTCTGCGGAGCGTACTTTGACCCCACCACCACCTGTAGAGCCGCAGCCAAGGGTTGGGAATATCAAAGACTTTATGGAATTGAACCCTAAGGAATTTCGGGGAACTGAGGGCATCGTAGTCGCAGACGACTGGTTGGACTCAGTAGAAAGAAAGCTCATCGGAGCTAGACTGCCTGGTGACCTTCAGGTCGAGGCAGTGGGGTTCCTGCTGACAGACTTAGCAGGAATCTGGTTCAAGAATGAGCCAATGTTTGCGAGGGGCAAGGGTACTTGGGAGCAGTTCAAGACCCAGTTCAAGAAGAAGTTCTTCTCGACTACCACCAAAGTTGCCATGGGATTGCAGTTTCAGAACCTGTAGCAGGGAAACCGCTCAGTAGACGAGTATGCTGGAGAGTTTAGCCGATTGAACCATTTTGCCCCTATCCTGATAGCAGATCCCGAGGAGATGGCACGTAGATTCTGTCACGACCCGCTCCCGAATAATCGGACACGAGTCGGACACGCCCAGCCTTCATTGTTAGACACAATGAAGTAAGCTGTACCAAGCTAGGGAAAACTAACCAGATAAACATGAAAGTATAGAATCACAGCATCTAAAAAACGTATCCCAGAATGATCACCATAATCCACAAATCCAGATATCATAATGTACCAGAATCAAAAGGAATGAAAAATGCTATGAACTCTAGAGTCAATATCTAAAAGTAAAGCTAACAGTCTAAACCTGAACCTCAAGCTAAGCCTCATCCAGCTCAGCTAAATCCTGGGCTCTGGCCCATAGAGTAGATCAATGTCCTGCAAGCCTACCTGCAACATATCCTATTCAGGAGCGGAGCAAAGTACAATTCTAGGTAATGAACAAGACATCATGATATGAAAGTACAAGGGAACGTGAAAAGTACAGGAAAGAACATGTGAATAAGTACATGAAAAAAATATGGTGTGTAAAGTACATGAAAGAACATGGTATGTAAGAACATGAAAGTACATGATATGTAAGCACCTGAAAGAACATGATATCATGGAATCACAGGAAATAAGTACAAGGTATATCTCCTGAACATGTGTGTACTATATTTGAAATATAACTAAATATGTGACCGGCTAGGGTAAGCACATGAATGGGCGGCTTAGGACCCACGTGCACGATGCGGGGTCTAAGCTAAACACACTTGAGTTGTTACTTGGGATTGGTCACATAGATAGTATATTTCCCCACCCCAGGTACAAGTAAGAACAAGAGAACATGAGCACCAGAAATTACATGACGTGTTGTAACGTGTCAATCAAGAAAGCACTGGATATAATGAAATGCACAAGACCATAGAATGTACTTGCCTTGCTCCGGTAATCAAGGGTAGGAAGATGATCTGTAAGTCCACCTGAATTAATGGTATAAGTTGGTTATTTTCTAAACAATTATTAATTAGCTAACTAAATTATTCGCTGACCATAACTAGCTATTGATAATACATACTCTTACTATATATACAAATACTAAAAGAATTTATCTAGGATGGCTAGCAACTATACAAAATAGCTAAATAATAAATACTAGATAAGAAGAGAAAATTAATATTAAATATTAAATCAATTTACAATTATTATTTGGAAATTTCTTAGTGGCAATATAATACTAATAAAAAACTTATACTCTATTTAAACAATTAAATTAACCAAAATTAAATATTTCCTTTAATAAAGTAGCTAGTAAAATCGACTTGATAAGAAATATTAATCACAATTAATAATATCATTAATAGTAGTCAAAATAACCAAGCACAACTCTACTCCTAAATTCTCTCATGGCCCATATTGCCACAAGCTTAGCCTAATAGTATACTCAGCTCACAACAGTCCAAAATCTTATGAAGTTAAAATAAATACCAAGCCTAACCAAAATAGACTCGACCTAAACTCCCACACAACCTGTTCAATAAACCAACCTCATGCCCAACGATACCGCCAACCACAACCCAATCTAGAGTTAAAATTAGAATCCAGCAGCTTTATACAAAAATCTCAGCCATACTACTAAATTTACAACCAGTTTAAGTAATTCAATAAGCTTGGTATGTTACTGTTAGCAAACCTTACTCCGATGCACCCCATTGAATAGTAACAAAATATACTAGCTCAAGGCTCAGCAGGAAACCAACAATATAAAAACTTTAGCAAAATTATACAACACCCAACCAATTTTACAGAACCAAACTTAATATAATAGACTACCAACAATTTAAACTCCTTAACGCGCCCATGCTACACTCCAACCCCAATGTTCTCCTGGACCAGACACTTGAACTAGACACCACCAGGTCTGGACACAAACTACTCCGGACACATTTATCGCTTGGACACCACCAAGTCTCCATGACTCCAAGGCTCCATGTGGCTTCAGTCTAGTATAGCTGTTAAGTTCATCATCACTAGCTACTAAATCCATTCAAATATAGGTTCCCACCCCTACTATGCAACGCCTGAGTCCTCTCTCCAACATCGGCTTGGATACCATAAGAACACAGGCTGGAAAGTGTTACAGCTGACATGAACTCGACACAAATATGTCCAACAATAATTTGCATGGTGGAGATTACAAACCTAGAAGAGAAGCCTCTGATTCAACCGCAACTCTGTTATCCTTCGTGTCCGATACGAATCCTGCGTGTCCAGATCGACATAATACTTATGATTCGAGCATTACTTCAAACACTAGGAGTGCAGATTTAAACTAAAGCAGGATAGACTTATACTGATTCTACTATCTCGATTTGAAATAAACACAATTGAAAGAAATTCAAAGAGTATCGCACCGTCCACTCCTAACCTGATCTTGATTGATCTCCAACAATCAAACGATCAATTGTTCCCCAAAATTTACTCATTCCTCGAGGTCTTCGTCGGTTCGGAACACCACTATCGCCGTCGTCGTCGAGTCGGAACACCACTATCGCCGTCGTCGTCGAGTCGGAACACCACCATCGCCGTCGTCAGTGATGACCACCGGTGGACTACGGCGCTGCTGCGGTTGTGAAGGTTGGAGGAACCCGCCTGGTAAGGAATGCTCACCAGCGTCGCCATCGAGGTCGTCGTCTCCGCCGTCGAGATCGTCGCTCGCCGGGAACTGATCCGCGCGTGGTGGAGAGTCGCCATCGTGTCGGAGGAGTCGTCGGAGGAGATCTGCGGTGGAGGACATCACACCGTGGTCGGGAAGAGGTCGCTGCTGGAGGAGCAACCCACCACCGTCACCGTCGCCGTCTTCGAAGAAATTAGGGTTAGGGTTTGGCCACCCAAAATTTGGGAAAGGAAATTTCGGAAGAGAGTCGAGCTGCTCTCATTCTCTCTCTAATCGAATGAAAAGGGAAAAAGTGAACTTTACAATAACCCCCTCCCGCTATCATGTATTTTTGTAAAAGTCCCTTGAATAAAAAAAACTTTCAGAAAGCCCCCTCTCCTTTTCGAATATTACAGAACTGTTGAAAAAAGTAAAAAACTTTATTATAATTATTATTTATTTTAAAAAAAAAACAAACAAGGATGAGGGGACCACTAAATTGGTTATAACCACTTTTGAAATTGAAAATGCTCCTAAATTAAATTCCCTCCAAAATAGATAAATTTCCAATATCTAAAATATTTACTAAAATTATAAATACTCAATCAAAACCTATAATGATTATTAGAAACTTTTAATTTCTCAAAAATAAATGGGGAAGTGGAGTTACAGATTCTGCCATGGCTTGATCCCGGACATCGGCATACTATTTGTGGCGAACGGGACCACCGAATACTATCAGATTCTCGAGTTAGCCCGGGGCATAGAGGAGCGTCTCCAAGCGCTAGGCTTTCCACTTGGGAGAGAGAGTCAGACATGAGGAAGAGAAACTAGGATTCTGTATTAGGATGGACTATATTTGGTTGGATTGGTCTGACTATAGATATATATACTCGTACAAAAATTAAACAGAAAAAAAATATATGAGAAAAAAAAGACAAAAAAAAAATCTAGGAGGGGCTGAAGCCCACCCCATCCATAAGTTGGCTCCGCCCCTGTCTACGGATATAATATGCCATATAATACTTGGGTCAAAAATTTATCTCCATCATTATCATCGTCTGTCTATATAGTGTTTCCAGTGGTCCACATGAATTTTTTTTTTTTTTTTTACGAAAATATGTTTCATTGCATGTTTATATGAGATGGCAAGGAAGCACGCTTCAGAAACTATGCTTAAATAGAGGCTGGACTTGATATAATACATAATTGTTTACTAGTATGCTTCACTGAAAAGCTGGACTTGACATAATACTTTATTGTATAAAAATAGTACTATTTAATAAAATTTTATATTATTATATTTGTAAAAAGAATTGGAGACGTTGCTTCCGAACTTTCTTATAATTGTGTCTCCAGTAAATTGTAATCCTGGATCCATCACTGTATTTTCCGCTATCAACCCCAACATTCTTTTTCCAATGTCATAATTCCGAGAACTAAACGGGATCTTAGTAGATGTACACAGAAAGTTTCATGCTAACGGTCCCATTATCATTTTTTGCTGATTATTTATATCGCATGATGCCGCTACTAAATTCAATTAAAAAAAAAGTCTTCCAATATTTCTATTTCCTAGAAATTATCACAACAAATTTAAAATTTAAAATATCTAGATGACCTTTCTCTTGCCCATCTTTCACGGTTGTGAAGACATAAGACTCCTTCTCCGTCGTCTTTGTTGACAGGTTCTCTATGGACTCCACAGAAATTTGACTGACAATTTTGATCATTGACTAATTACTCCGATAGCGACATTGGTTGAATATCATCTATAACAAGTCGTCCTCATATGCCTATATATAGAATGGGATGGTTCATTCCCTCTAACATTCATCACTCACTCACAGCTCCTTCAACAACTTACTCTTACTCTTTCTATAGCAGCCTAACTATACTAATCAAGATATATGGCATCGAAGACCATCGAGAGCCACCGTGCGGGCGCCGAGGTCTGCCACGGAGACGCCGAGTGCAGGAAGAAGTCCATCGAGCTCCTCGGAGAGCTCGGCCTCCCGAGGAACCTCTTCCCTCTCGTGGACATCCAGGAGTTCGGATACAACAGGACGACGGGCTTCATGTGGCTGGTCCAGAAGAAGAGCACCACCTACACCTTCGAGAAGATCAAGCGCAAGGTGTCGTACGCCACGGAGGTGAGCACGTTCGTGGGGCCTCGGTCGATAAAGAAGCTGAGCGGTGTGAAGACGAGGGAGCTCCTCCTGTGGCTGACCGTCTCCGAGATGTTCTTCGCGGACCCTACCACCAAAGAACTCACCTTCAAGACCCCCACCGGAATCTCCGACAGCTGCGAAGCCTCCGTCTTCGACCTCGAATGAAGTGACCGATCAGTGGATTGCTGCTAGCTATCATTCTCTGCAATGCCAAATCTTTAGCTATCTATAAATATGAAGCATATATGTTTTCGCATAAATTAGTTCCTTATAAATGGAAGCTTACTTTTGTAGGTTCCGCATTCATGTAATAAACTTTTCATTGCAATGGATGGAAGGAGAATTGATTTAACTTCAAAGAAATGTTGCAGATCATGATTTTGCTTTATTTTCGGTTGATATAACTCTCTATCTTGAGCGAGCTTACGAAAGCAAAGAAACAATTCTTATTCCCTGTTAGATCCAATCCATGAGCAGCTAAAGCTGAAATGAAGTCGAGGTTCACAAACATACCCCGAGTACTCGACACAAATGATGCTGACTTCTAGCCTTTAAGATGGACTTTAATTTGATGATCATTAAATCACCAAAACCGAGAAGAGCCAGTCGCAGACACAGAGATTTTGACGTAAAAAAATCTTGCTGGAGGAACCAAAAGCCGATAGGAGTTCAACCTTAAAATGCCTCCACAATGGAATAAAAAATACAATGACTCCTTACAAGTTCATCACCGATCCAAATCGGATCACCAACAACTCCTTGGAAGATGTAAATAATTTACAGAGACACGAAGAACGAAGATTTGTACAGCTCGCCAATGTCCAAACTCAGTCAGCCTTACCGAGCCAAACAGTTCTGACTCCTAGAGACGGAACTTAGCCAGAACTCAGAGGGAGACCGAGTCCGACCCAACCTCTGTCTTCCCTGTACATGGATGTTGTCATCCTATTCCCAAGTTTCTCCGAACTCCGAATGGCACTCATCGTCACCCCTAGCCTCACCTCACCAACACACGGATGACATTCGTTGCACTCCCGAATATTCTCCGCATAAATTGGAAATCACACCCACTCCAACAGATAACAAGGCTGATCATAAATATTGAACTTTAATAAACGAAAATTTTTCTATAGAACATTGAACTTTAGGATAATTGGGCAGTGAGCACTGTTTGCTATTAAAATCTTTTGATTGCAAATTTTAATTACAAACAGAACAGTGTTACAATGTAGGACTTAGACGTAGTCCTTGGAGTACACTTTTGTTTATCTGGGTCCCTTGTGCCGATAGAGCGAGTGGTAATGCCTTGACTCCGTTGACGATCTGACGACGGTTCTCGGTTCTCTGAAGGTATGAGTTGCTCTGGGTGCCGGAGCTTGCGGAGAGAAAGAAGACGTTGAGTGTCTGTATCTGCCTCTCTGTGTGTATTTATAGGTCTGTCTCTGTATATGTCTGTCCGTCTGGAAGAAGGAAATGATCCCTCTATTTATATCTTGCAGGCTGGCTGCTTATGCGCGCATATGTAGGATGTGCCTGTTTGTGGGGATGTCACGTGGTGATTGCTGATAGAGGCGCATGGGAGATGCGCTCTGATTGAGGAGTTGAATCCTTCCTGTTGCCTTTGTGGGCTGCAACCGAACTGACACGTAGCAATGGAGAGAATCTTTCAGTTGCTGAGATCTTGGGTGATTAGCATCCCTTCATAGGCTGAATCGAGTCAAAGGACACGTGTCGTAGGTCCATGGCTTAAAGATCTCGGATTTGGTGGAGAGTGATCAGATAGGATGCGCCTGGGATTGGTCGCATGAGGAGACTTTGGCTTGTAACCTTTAGGAGTCACGAACCAGTCTGGACGCACGACTTTTGAGGCGCATGCGAGGCTTCAGTAGTGACTTTGACTTCTGTCTTTAGGGATCAGAGAAAAGTCTGAGGCGCATGCAGAGATTTGGACGCATGGCTGCGGAGGCGCATGCGAAATGGTTGGGCGGCCACGTGGCTTGTAACCGCTGGAGGAAAGTAATGATGATGCTGACGTCGGCGACGCTTCGTCTTCTGAAAAAGCTGTCAACTGTTCAGTCCTCGGGGGACGTGCTGCCAACTCTGTCAGACTTCAGCATTTAATGTTCTTGACAGGTGATGGACCTTTGAGTGGGCGCATCGATCTGCGTTCCACTAGGCGCATGGGGACGCATGGGGGCGTGTCACGACCCGCACCCACCGTGAGGGTACGAGTACGTAACAGCGCCCATCCTACGCCGCAGTGTTGGCGGTAGAACGTTGTCCTAGGTCAATCATCTAACAATATAAAGGTACCTGTACAGTATATACACTCCGAATGGAGGTGACATAGCAACACAGTCTCAATCACATATAAGGTAGAATACGATAAAGAGATAGATAGATATGGAACAAAGTGAATCCACAGAGATACAATCTGGTAGAAGTCTAAGTGTCTAAGATAACATCTCCATAAACATCAGATGAAATAAACTACCAGTCTCCACAATAATACAACTCTGAATCCAGACAACTACTAACATAAAGTAAGGAACATACTAGACTATCTACACTAAGCATGGATATCATTCTCAGCAGCTTCCTGAACCTCCCCAGGGGTCCAGGTCGCGAGTGTCATCTAGGCAAGCTCCAAAGTAAGGGGTACAAGGTTTCTCATCATCCTCTGTAAAATATCAGCGGTGCCCAATCAGGATAGAGCGAGCACAATACATCTCAACAGATCATAGCAGGTTAGAAAATATAATCATGCAGTAAAATAAGATACAGGAAACTGAAAGAAAGTACAGAATATAAACAGAGAGAGAACTGTAATAGAAATATCTATTATAAGTAGAGAACTAACAGTGGCTAGTGAGTCAAAGTACAATATAGACATGTGAATGGCATAGGATAATTCTGATGCTACACTACGGAATGATTCTGATGCTACACTACTAGGATATTATTCACATGTCCACTTCTACTCTCCCGTACCCCCAATCAATACACAAGGATCCAGCCAGGTTATGTTATGATTCATGTAACGACCTCCGAAGGGTGGTACATGATAGTCCCATAAATGGAGATTCTAGGAAATGCCCATAAATGGGGGATTCAAGGAAGACTCTGTGATCATGAGAGTACATGTCACAAGTGATTCAATGAACCATGAAGCATAGTGATACACAATGTAAGTAAAACGTGCAGAACATGTAGTATCCGATGCTCCCTGAGGGGATAACATCTCAAGAAAGGATCCATATAGTACTAATTCGTATGACCAACGTGACAGCATCAAGTAAAGTAATTTAAAGCAAGAAAATAATTCTAACAGGATATGAAATGATCATAGAATATACTCGTCTGTATCCTGAGTATCTGAAGAATATCTACTGTCCGAAGAGTGGTGTCTGTCTCCTATAGAACAGTACAAGTCACTATAAGTCTAAAATGATAATAAGATGCAATTCAATGCATTCTATATGAATCTAGGTCAATCTAGACCAAAGTCAACTCTTGGTCAACTCTGGTCAACCCTAAAAGTCAAACTAGGTCAACTATCCATTCTAAGTCTAATCAAGGCTATACTAGTCTAACTAGGTTATACTAGGTCTAAGCTAGTCCATACTAGTCCAACAAGCTATTCTA
Source organism: Iris pallida (assembly GCA_029216955.1). Lineage (NCBI taxonomy): Eukaryota > Viridiplantae > Streptophyta > Magnoliopsida > Asparagales > Iridaceae > Iris > Iris pallida. Next base: position 8,961,295 of record JANAVB010028398.1, read on the forward strand.
GGACCCAACAACAATATGCTAAACTAACATCACACATAGTACATATATATTAGACATTCAATATTACATATAGATGTATACATTATGTATATAGGCTACCACCCAATATATATAGGCATGCATCATTCATGTTATATATACATTATACATATATTCATTATACACATTATACATTATATTATACATATAGGCATATGAATCTATATACATATACATACTACATATATAAGGGAAAAGTCACAAGTGTGTGTGTCCATATAGAAAACAGTGTGTATGTGATATGGTGTAGCTACATGTGTGTGTGTGTGTAGACAATTGTGTGTAGAGAGGAAAATGTGTCAATGTGAATTTAGAGTGTGTGGCATGGTGTTCCTGTGACAGTAGAGTGAAACCTAGAGTGTCAATGTGAATTTAACCAAAGTGAGTGTCATATGGAAAACAGGAATTGATAGTTGTGGTGATCCGTTTGGATCGATTATAAGTCTGTAACAGTAAGAAGTCGGTGTATTTTCTTCTTCCATTAGTGAAGACTTTTCAGGGTTGCACTCCAACCGTCCCATGATTTTTTTTCGCAAAAATTTTCTACATGAAAATCGTTGCGTTTGCGTTGTTTGGCTCTCAAAAAACGTTGCTAAAAATTAGCGACGTATTTAGCGGCATTTTAAAATATTATACAAGTTACAATTGAACCTTAAATATTATTAAAAAGTTTTAAAAATTATACTAACTTCTCTGTTACGCCATTCTTACATGTGAAGGTAGCGCGTTTTCTCCGTCTTTCTTGACTGGCTCTCACCATTGACTCCACAAAACTATTGAAAAAGTGATCATTGACTTACTGTTGGTTCAATCATCTACGTATATAATATGCCATATAATCATGGGCGGGCAAATTAAGCTCTATACATTGTGTGAAACTTACTACTTGGTCAAAAAATGTTTCTCCATCATCTGTCTATATAATGTTTCCACTCCGTCAGCCCCAACATTCATTCATCACCCACTCAGCAACTCCCCTGTTAGAATTCTCTAAAGACACCGCACAAGTGTATATTGGAAGAAGACTCTAATTTCTTGTTCTTTACTTTTCTCAAGGCAGAGATCCCATATTAATAGGAATACAAAGTTCTAGAATAAAAACCAGATACAAAATTCTAAAGAAAGAAAAGTTCATTAAGGACTTTAATGACTTACCAAAAACTAAGAAAGGAAAATGACAACTAATTGACAACTAATTATTAACAATCAACCCCTAATTAGTTTGTCTTTCACATCCCGCACTCGAAGTCGCTCCCGCATTTCAACGAACTTGTTCCTTGCAAGTGCTTTGGTGAGTATGTCAGCAAGTTGGTCGTTAGTGTGTACATATTCGACCTCGATCATCCCACGCTCCATGCAGTCCCTAATGTAATGGTAGCGAGTATCAATATGCTTTGAACGATCATAATACACGGGGTTCTTTGTTAGTGCAATGGCTGACTTGTTGTCAATCATAAGAGTTGCCTTGCACCTAATCCGCTTTCGATTATCATCAAGTAGGTTGAGTAACCATACTCCTTGCTGTGCCGCAATCGAAGCTGATATGTATTCGGCCTCGCAAGAAGATAAGGCTACAACCCGTTGCTTCTGCGACATCCAAGTGATGATGTTCCGACCTAGGAAGTACGCAACTCCCATAGTACTCTTCATGTCGTCAACACTCCCTCCATGATCACTGTCGCAGTAGCCAATTAGCTTTTGTCCTCCACGAGCATTCCTCTCATAGCAAAGTCCAAACCGGCTTGTGCCCTTTAAATACCACAAGATATGCTTTACCACCGCAAGATGCTGGGTGTTGGGCTTCTCCATGAACCTGCTTGCTATCCCTACGGCATATGCGATATCCGGACGCGTATTCACCAAGTATCTCAAGCATCCTATTGTGCTTCTATACTCCGTAGGGTCCACCAAAGGATAATCGCCCGTCTTGCTCAACTTGAGCCTTGGTTCCATCGGAACTTGACTAGGGTTGCAGTCTTCCATCCCATACTTCTGAAGAATGTTTAATGTATACGAAGACTGACAAAGGGTAATTACCTGAGGTGTTTGGGATACCTCTATCCCCAAGTATTAGGTGAGCAATCCAAGATCGCTCATGCTGAAGAGCTCCTTCATCTGAGTTTTGAACTTTTTAACTTCCACGCTGCTTGACCCGGTGATAATATGATCATCAACATAGACTCCAACCAGCAGGTTCGAGTTTCCCACAACTTTCTTGTAGACGGCGTGTTTAGTCGGACTTCTTTCAAAGCCTAATGAGGATAGGCTCTGATCGAGCTTGAAATTCCAAGCCCGCGGGGCTTGTCGAAGACCATACAATGCCTTCTTGAGCTTCAACACCTTGTGCTCTTGTCCAGTAATGCCAAAACCTGTGGGTTGAGAGACATATACCTCCTCTTCCAGATCACCATTCAAGAACGCCGATTTAACATCCATGTGATGGATGTCCCATCCCTCCTCCGCTGCTAAAGTAATGAGTAGTCGGACGGTTTCTAATCTCGCCACCGGTGCAAACACCTCGTTGAAGTCAGCCCCTTGTCTCTGCACATAGCCCTTCGCCACGAGCCGAGCTTTATGCTTCAAAATATTGCCATCCGGATCTTGCTTCGTCTTGAATACCCACTTCAATCCGATGGATTTTTGACCACTTGGGAGATTGGTGATTTCCCAAGTATCATTATCCCGGATCGAGGCTAACTCCTCCTCCATAGCTCTTCTCCAGCTTGGATCGTCTTTGGCCTCCTCGAACGTTGCTGGCTCTCCTGTTGCAAAGAGGCAAAGCCCAGCCTCTTCCTGCTGCAAGTCCATTTCTTCGGTCTCGCCGTAGACCTCCTCAAGTGACCGGAACCGAATTGGTCTCACAGTTGAAGAGGACCCGCTTTTTGATGAAGACAAAGAGCCCATAGAGGAAGTCGGTGGTGTAGTTGGGGAGTTGTCGTGCACTGGAGGAGATTCTTCAAAACTAGATTTTGAACTCGCCTCGGGAGTCACGTCTACAGAGGAGGGAGTTGCGGCCGCGGTGAGGGGTTGCTGGGTCGTGGTGGGGGTGGCCAACCCGTCGCCAGGAGGGAGGGCGGGGGATGCGTCCGTAGCGGGAGGAGTTGCTGCTCCTTCTGCTGTTGGCAGAATTTGATTTGAGACAGAGAGCTCATCTCTAATTTTTTCTTTCCAATCCCACTTCGCTTCTTCGTGAAAGACAACGTCCCGGCTGATTACTAGCTTCCCGGTTGATAGATTGAACAATCGATAGGATTTAGAGCCCGTCTCATAGCCGATAAACACCATCCGCGTGCTTCTATCCGCTAGCTTCGCGAGATTTGGCTTCGTTGTTTTTGCATACGCAAGGCAACCGAAAGTGCGAAAATGGTGTACTTTCGGTTTCCTTCCGTAAATCGCCTCGTAAGGCGTCTTTCCCACCACACTTTGAGTAGTCGCCCGGTTGAGAAGATGCACTGCGGTTGCCACTGCTTCTCCCTAAAAATGCGTGGGCATGCTCTTGCATTTTAGAAGGCTCCGAACAGTCCCCATGACAGTTTGATTGCGGCGCTCCACCACACCGTTCTGCTGTGGAGAATAAGGGGCTGTGAGGAATCGTTTGATCCCGACTTCCTCACAGTAGGCGTTGAACACCTTGGATGTGAACTTCCCACCTCGATCGCTACGGAATCCCTTCACTTTGAGTTCCGTCTCCATCTCCGCTTTTGCTTTTAGTCTTTTGAAAGCATCCAAGGCCTCGTCCTTGGACTTTAATAACTCCACCCACATAAACCTGCTGTAATCGTCTACTAGCAAGAAGAAATATTGTTTACCTCCCGGGGTGGCAGGATTGATGGGTCCACAAAGATCCCCATGCACCAATTGAAGAGAGGTCGATGCACGGCCCGTTGCAGCCTTCGGAAATGATAATCGTCTTTGCTTTGCCACCAAGCACCCATCACAAAGCTCTTGCGAGTGCTCAATAGAGGGCATCCCCTCCACCATCTTGAGTCGCCCCATATCATGAAGTGCTCGAAAGTTGAGATGTCCCCATCTAGCGTGCCACATCCACGCCTCGTCTTTGTACTTTTCTGCTAGCAGAGCCACCGGAGCGTCCGTCTTCATGTTGAGAATATAAAGTCGATTCTTGGACCTCTCCACCTTCGCCAAGAGTCGCCTCTCTCGATCGAACAAGCACAATAATCCGTCCTCCATGACGATCTTGCATCCGTTCTCCTCCAACTGTCCCAAACTCGTAATATTGGTACGAATTTTTGGGATATAGTAGACGTTGGTGAAGACTTTGTGCTTCTGTTTTTGGTCTTTGAGGAAGACTGCACCCCGACCACAGATCTCCACTGAAGAGCCATCGCCGAACTTCACCTTCTCTTTCACTGTTTCGTCTAGATCGGAGAAAAAATCTTTGCACCCCGTCATGTGGTTGCTAGCTCCCGTATCAAGGTACCAACATGATTTCTCCAAGTCACTAGAAAAAATACTTGGTTGTACATTTTCTTCATTTAAAAGAAGGTTCGAGCATACCAGAGATGATTGTACTTCTTCGCTTTCCGCCATTAGAAGAGCCGGTTCATTGTCTTCAAATGCCTCGGCCATGTGCGCTCTTTCTTCGTTTTTCTTCTTCAAACGACATTCCGCAGCATAATGGCCCATTTTGTGGCAATAAAAACACTCGAATTGTGTTTTATATTTACCACCTTCGTCACGATCTTGACCTTCTCGACGGTCGTTGTTGCGTTGTTGTTCGCCACGCCCTCGTCCGCGACCACGGCCTCTTCGGTCGCCGGTTTGGCATCCTCCACCATACGAGAGCTTCTTATCACGAGCCATCAACTCCTTCATCATCAAGAGGAGTCTATCCTCTTCTTTGTTAGCAGTCCCACCAACGCGCTCTTCGTAGGTCTTTAGTCGACCGACGACCTCCTCCACGGTCATCGTCGTGAAGTCTCCAAATTGCTCTATCGTCGAAGCAATTTGGACGAACTTCGAGGGGACGGATCTCAAAAACTTCTTCACAACAGTAGCCTCCGCTACCGTTCCTCCCAACGCCCTTTGTGTGTTGACGTTTGTGGTGAGCCGCATGAAGAAATCGTCTATTGAATCCGTCTCCTTCATGCGAAGCGTATCAAACTCTGACTGCAGAGTTTGGATCTTTGCATCCTTGACTCGGTCCGAGCCTTGGTACATGGTCTTAAGCATGTCCCACATCTCCTTTGCGGTTTTCTTCTCCGCAACCATCTGGAGTGCGTCATCAGGAAGTGCTTGTTGGATGGCCAAGTAGGTCGCTTTGTTCTTCTTCTTATCAATAGTCGTTGTCGGATCGTGTGATTCTACAGCCTCCAATGCATCTAGGACATCGAGGATACCCTTCATTCGGATGGCCCAAATACCGTAGTTACTTCTCGCAAGCACTGGGTATTTGAAACTCCCATGGTTGTGGCCACCAGATTTCAAAGGTGACTCTGCTGAGTCGTTCACGCTTGAAGACGTCGACATGAAGAACCAACAAATTTTGGCTCTGATACCAAATGTTAGAATTCTCTAAAGACACCGCACAAGTGTATATTGGAAGAAGACTCTAATTTCTTGTTCTTTACTTTTCTCAAGGCAGAGATCCCATATTAATAGGAATACAAAGTGCTAGAATAAAGACCAGATACAAAATTCTAAAGAAAGGAAAGATCATTAAGGACTTTAATGACTTACCAAAAACTAAGAAAGGAAAATGACAACTAATTGACAACTAATTATTAACATCCCCCACCTCTTACTCTTACTCTTTCCATAACAACGTACCAAAGCTATACTAATCAAGACATATTATGGCATCGAAGACCGTCGAGAGCCACCGGGCGGGAGCCGAGGTCTGCCACGGAGATGTGGAGTGCAGGAAGAAGTCCATCGAGCTCCTCGGAGAGCTCGACCTCCCGAGGAACCTCTTCCCTCTCGTGGACATCCAGGAGTTCGGCTACAACAGGACGACGGGCTTCATGTGGCTGGTCCAGAAGAAGAGCACCACCTACACCTTCGAGAAGATCAAGCGCAAGGTGTCCTACGCCACGGAGGTGAGCACGTTCGTGGGGCCTCGGTCGATAAAAAAGCTGAGCGGAGTGAAGACGAGGGAGCTCCTCCTATGGTTGACCGTCTCCGAGATGTTCTTCGCCGACCCTACCACCAAAGACCTCACCTTCAAGACCCCCACCGGAATCTTCGACAGCTACGAGGCCTCCGTCTTCGACCTCGAATGAACAGATCGATCAGTGGATATAAATATGAAGCATATATGTTTTCGCATTTAGTTTCTTATGAATGGAAGTTTACTTCTGTAAGTTCAGCATTCATGTAATAAACTTTTCAAGGCAATCGATGGAAGGAGAATTAATTTAACTTCAAAGAAATGCTGCAAATAATGATTTTTTGGTTGATATAACTCTCTATCTAGAGAGAGCTTTAACCATTTTAGATGATCGATCTATGACGAAAGCAAATAAACAACTCTTCTTCCCTATTGTATCCATGAGCAGCTAAAGCTGAAATGACGTCAAGGTTCACAAACTTACCTTGAGTAGACTTTTGGATTTTTATGGAGTTTAATTTGGTGATCATTAAATCATACTAATTGCAAATAAAATTTTCTTTGCTAAAAATGTTGAATATAAATATTCTAGTAGAATAATTTGTATTATAGACCAAGAAACATGGGGTCCTTCTATGACTAGGGGTGAACATTTGGTTGATTCGGTTTCAAAGGAACCGATTCCGTCGAAATTGAATAAACTGAAATTATAAAAATCCAAACTGAAATTGAACCGAATTTAGCCATAACCGAAAGGATCTTTGATTCTTAGAACTAATGTCATGTTTACTCTTCTCGATCGGTTCCTGGGGCACTGAAAATTGCTCGACCTAGGAGTGATTGGGACACCAAGAGTCTTGTACGTCCTCGCGATCAGGACGTGTCACGCCTACTAGTGAGATAGGCTTGTAAATCCCAACTGCTAATAGTCAAGTCCATTAGTGAAGAGCTGAACCATGAGTCACAGCTTCTAATACCTAATAGGCTTTACTATTAGTAAAAAGCTGAACCGTGAGTCACAGCTACTATTAGTCGTGCCGAGTAATGAAGAGCTGAACCGTGAGTCACAACTGCTAATCATGAAAAGTCGTCCATGGTCTACCATCATGTAGTAGGTCGCATGCTAGAATATCATTGTTTGCAAGCCTAACAAGTTTGGTCCAGGAATGAATAGTTGACCGTGTAATACCCCGCTCCGTATGGTACATTATGCTGAGTTGTTGACTTGAAGAGTTGCGTTGACCAGATTTAAGTATCGATACGAGAGTACGTTGACCCAAGAAATGTATCGAGTTGGATCAATGCAAATAGTTACGTTGACCCGAAGAACGCATCGAGTAAGATCGATGCAAGTGTTAAGTTGGCCCGAGAGAAAGCATTGAGTCTGTTCGAAGATTCTAAGAAATCGAATCAACGCATGGCATTAGTCCGATTCGAACAAATATTAATTTTAGTTGGTTTTGTGTGCAGGTTATACGTTTACGCTAAAATATAAGAGATTATCGTTTTGCCTTATTTACAACGGGGTTCGCAAAACCAAATTACCACCTCGCAATGGACTGAGGCATAGGCATGGTAAGCCAAATCGGTCGTATAACTCAGTAAAACATAAAGTGCTCGAATGGCTAAGTCAGAAGAGTTGGCCGTGCAAATAAAGCTATAAAATTGAGCCGCATCGACTCGACGAAACGACAAGACGTATCGGCTTAAGGTGGGAGGACTTTGACTTCTCTTTCCTACTCCTTCATGCCTAAGTAAAATATATCATTGTATGCTAAGTTAACCTATCGAGACTACGGGCGTGACTCGATCGAGAGATGAACATAGTGCGTGTCAAACACTAGGTAGAACAATTGAAATAAAACATACATCAAATGTACGAGTCGCGATAAAATATTGAATATCGCAAAGACGAGCGCCTTGGTACGCAAGCCATATGAACCTGGGATAACTATATCGACAAGTACCTTTGCGCACGAGTCACTCAGTGCCCACGCTCACGAGTTAGTATGCTAGAACATTGAAAGATTATATCGATGCGAGTGCCTCAGTGCACAAGCTAAAGAACATTGAATATCCAATCGAGGCATGCCTCAGTTGCACGAGTCAGAGGGAAGGAACATACATTGAACATTAAGGCACAGAACATGAAATTATGGTATCGAGGAGTGCATCGCATGCATGACTCGAAGAATAGAGAACAATCGTGTCAAGGCGTGCGTACGTGCACGAGAATCATAAAAGATGGCTTCGTTGCGAAAAAATAGTTGTGTTATGAATGTGACGGAACTGTCGGATGTGAAATAATGTCTCGAAAATGTTCGGGACCTTCGGGTTGTAACTCCACATTTTCAGTTTAAAAAAAATAAAAAAAATAAATAAACATATATATATATATATATACATGTGTTTATATTATTTGATAGTTTAGAGTTGTATTTTCTATAAATAATTATTGTATGGTAATAATATTAATTGCATGTGTTTGGGCTGCACCCAGCCCAAGTAACTTGGCCCATGGCCATTTCTTTGCTAAGAAACCAGGAGAAGCTATTTTATAAGGCAAATTAAAAGGGCACAGCCTTTTTTACTCGGGGCTATCCAGGATTAGGGCTAGCCAGGCTTTGAGGAACTTTTACTCGGGCTGTCCAACGTTTTCACTCAGGGGCTGTCCAAACCCCACAGGCCCCCCCAAACCCGAAACTCTGTAAGCATTTGAAATTTCCCCTCTCTCTCTTCAAAAACCCTATTTTCCTCCTCCTCTTCTTCTTCTTCTCCACGATTTCCCACTCCTCTCTCTCCATTTCTCTTACGCAATTGTCACGGTTAGGGTTTTGATCCTCATCTCCGCCATTTCCTTCGTCTTCACCATTTTCCAACATCTCTCCCTACGATGGCACGCAAACGTTCCTCTCAATCAAGGTAAGAAACCTAATACGTTGTCAATTCCCCCCCCCCAAAATCCTATTAATTTAGTTCGAACAACCCAAGTCGGTTCCTCTCGACTCGACGACGACTGCCCATATTTCTGGCAGTCCTATGTACTGTTAGGACTGCCAGAGAGAGGGGCAGTCGACTTGTTCAGCAAGTATTATAAAGGACTGCCGCACTTTGTGGCAGTCCTATACGCATAAAGGACTACCACAAAGTTCGGCAGTCCTTTGTAATACTTGCTGTACAAGTTGACTGCCCCTCTCTCTGGCAGTCCTAACAGTACATAGGACTGCCAGAAAGAGAGGCAGTCCACGTATACAGCAAGTATTACACAGGACTGCCGAACTTTGTGGCAGTCCTTTATGCGTATTGGACGGCCACAAAGTGCGGCAGTCCTTTGTAATACTTGCTGTACACGTGGACTGCCTCTCTTTCTGGCAGTCCTAACAGTACATAGGACTGCCAGAAATAGCGGCAGTCCTAAATTGGCAGTCTTGTTTGATTTTTGCTAAGTATTAATCGATTGATATTAAATATTCGTAGTCACGACCCGACTCCGAAGTCGAAGGACGTTGACGTCGAGGGTGGAAGAAAACAACCTACCGCATCGGAGCGGAAGGCACGTGAAGCTGAGCGGGTTTGTGAAAAACCAATAACGATAAGTGAACCGGCGGCACCCTCTCAGACTGCACCACGTCGAACCAAACATGTTGCAAGTAAATCGAAGCAACAGAAGACTCGTCCTGATTCCCCCTCCTCCGATGAGGATTTGTCCATTGTTCCCATTGTTCATAGAGGGGGGGACGATGGTTCCGGACCTTCTGACGCGAATGCCGCTTCTGATAGAGCTGATCCGGAAGTGAGGCCAATCGGTTGCTCACTATTGACGTTCCTGCCTAACCACATATCTTACCAAATTTGGAAGGATCCGGCAAGTTCACTACCTTAGATATTTACATTTCTTTTGTAAAATAGTAGTTACATTTTATATTTATAGTTTGTTTATATTGTTTTATTTTTAGAAAAGTTCGCGTATCTTGCGGGTCATTAACCACGCTAAGATGTGCAGTACATGGAATTTTGATAATTTGAAAGAAGGTGTGAAGGCCAAAATCATCCCAACTGGGTTGCAGTATATTGCGAAACACTCGTACAAGATCTTGGATCATGCACTGATCTCTGCGTTTGTGGAGCGGTGGCATCCCGAAACAAACAGTTTCCATTTCTCTTCCGGGGAGTTGACGATCACTCTCGACGACGTCCACCACATTTTGGGACTTAGAGTTGATGGTGGTCCAATGCTCATGAATTATGATACGGATGACTTTGAGCTGTATGACGAGATGGTGGAATTGGTCTCCACTGCACTCGGTATTGAGGCAGGGAATTTTGTTAGACTCCCCGAGTTTAAGAAGTTGTACGGATTTCCTTTGAGTTTTCTTAGGAATGCACACATTGATGATGATGACGATGAAGACGATGAAAATGACAATGAGGATGACGCCAATGACGATACAGTGGCCCGGGCATACATGTATTTCATCTTGGGAGCCGTCTGCATTCCGGACAAGTCCGGAACCTCGATTCACGCCAAATATGTTAACAATTTTATGAACTTAGGCACTGTGGATCAAATATCATTTGGAAGCGGTATACTGGCTTATCTCTACCGCGAACTTGGCGCTGCATCTAGAGTCGGATCGAAGACTATAGCTGGTTGTCAAACTCTGCTCCATGTGAGTCAAGTAAATCGTACTTTGTTTATAGTTTAAATAAAGTTAGGTCGATTAATATCTGTGTCATCTACATTTCATGTACAGGCATGGATATACGAACATTTCCCGACGCTAAAGAGGGCCACTGTTAACAAAGACTATGATGAGCAGCTACCTAGGATGTGCAAGTGGAATCCAGTTAAGATGGATAGCAGACACCCGCATACTTTAGCTTCCCTGCGTATCGCACTTGAAGATATGAACGAAAAGGAGGTGAGACAATGCTAACTTACATTTTTATTTACTTAGGATTTCATTATAGTGTAAAATAGTAACTTCTTTGGTCTTGATTACATATACTATGATGTAGATTATTTGGCATCCTTATAAGGATCTTCGAAATAGTTCTCGTCCGTTGCAAGGAGTTTTACTATTTCAAGGTCTGATATCCTGTCAAGAAATTGAGGAGCCTCATATGCCAGACAGAGTGCTTCGACAGTTTGGCTGCGTGCAAACTGTACCAGGCACTTTGAATTTGAGGACTTCATCAAAAGGGAACAAAGCATCAACCTATGTCCCGCCGGACTACCGTTGGGGCTCTTACTTCTTCACTGAGTGGCAACATCATGTAGTTGGTGAAACTTTACGACATCCGGTGGAGCAGATGTGGGATTGTACTGATGAATATAGGAATTATTATGTAGAGGCCGGACATGGTATGATGTTGAATCCAGATACGCAAGGGAATGAAGTGCCGGTAGCTGCTCCTCTACCAAACAGGGCAGGCCTGCTTGACGCAATGCAAAAGATGGCAAGTAGTATTTTTTGAATTAATGTTTACCAGTATAGTAACCTGGCTAATTTGGACCCTTAATTTTTCTTTCAGGCTTCGAAAGTAAGAAACTTGGGAAAAAGTCTACTGCTGTGCAAGGGAGAGAACTACGTCGACGTGGCTAACCAGATGCAGAACATCGCATCGGACTATCCGTTTCTCGAACAAGAGCGACGGATTAAGATGCGTCATGAGAAAAAATGACTTGTGTGTACTTGTTTGAACAATTTGTGTGCTCCTTTTGTTGAACTGTGTTTCGAATACTTGTTGACGTCTTGGTTGTAATATGCTTTGAAGACTTAATAGTTTTTGAACAATTTGTGTGTACTTGTTTGAACAATTTGTTGTAATATGCTTCTGATGTAATAGTTTTTGAATACGAAATGTCGATCACCTACAGGGAGTCCTATGTGGTTGTCAAAAGAAATGTAATGAAGAAGAAGGAAGTTAGCTTTTGCTAAGACATTTGAGTATCAATTTTACAGTTGAGTATCACATTAACAAGGACTGCCCAGAAACCTGGCAGTCCATCGTGAGTGAAAGACTGCCAGGGAACTGGGCAGTCCACTTTAGAACTTGCTGTGTACTAGGACTGCCCAGTTTCCTGGCAGTCCTCGTTCACAGCAAGTTCCAAATTGGACTGCCCAGTTCCCTGGCAGTCCATCGTGAGTGAATGACTGCCAGTGAACTGGGCAGTCCACTTTGGAACTTGCTGTGAACTAGGACTGCCAAAAAAAATGGGCAGTCCTTATTTACAGCAAGTTCCAAATTGGACTGCCCAGTTTTCGGGCAGTCTTTCACTCACAATGGACTGCCAGAAAACTGGACAGTCGTAATTGGAACTTGATGTGAACGAGGACTGCCAGGAAACTGGGCAGTCCTAGTACACAGCAGGTTCCAAAGTGGACTGCCCAGTTCCCTGGCAGTCTTTCACTCACGATGGACTGCCAGGTTTCTGGGCAGTCCTTGTTAATGTGATACTCAACTGTAAAATTGATACTCAAATGTCTTAGCAAAAGCCAACTTCCTTCTTCTTTATTACATTTCTTTTGACAACCACATTCACAGATATAAACATCGGCGTAGGACCAAATATTTACATTTCTTTTGGCAACATGCACGTTTCTAGTTACAAAATGTGACAAGACTATATCGGTATAGACGTAAATGTTTATCCTTCTTTTTAATTACAAAATGTGACAAAACTATCGGTGATGCTCCCCACTATCAGTCAATCAATACATCGTAGTGGTCTTCCGGCATTGGCTTAGGTTCCACGTAGTTTGTTTTCACCTTGTAGGCATTGATCGTATCGGCGTACAGCGTCGTCCAAGCGATCGATTCTTCCGGAGCATGTTTACACCAGACTGGATCGGGAGGGGGAATAGGACTGTGCCCGATAAACCGCGAGATGACGAAGTGATTATAATCAAGTCCAATGGCATGTAGAGTGCACATAGTGTAGTCTGCCGGAGGAGCGGTCATTGAGAAGAAAGTGTTGTTACTTCTCTTCGACAGAACGATAAGTGGGATCTTGTACCTGTAGGCGAATACAAATGCAGTATATTGTACCTGTTAGCAAATAAATATGCAGCAGAAGGAATATCCATGTAATGTGTAGGTATATTATACCTGTTAGCAAATAGATATGCAGCAGAAGGAATATCCATGTAATGTTCCTCTCCAGTAGTCTGATCGGCGCAGGGAATGCTTGTCAATAATTCTCCAGCTGTATCTGGGCTTAGTAATTTACTGTAGAAGGGAAGATGAGACTCCAACTCCTCGTACAACTCTGCTCTAACCTGCCTCCATCCGTCTTTAACGGAGTAGCCTAGATGTCTTGCAAGGACGTGGTACCCATAATGTCCATCTTTAGGCACATCTTCAATAGACCAAATGTACTCCCGTATTGCAGGATTAAATATATGAATGTACATGTCGAAGGTGACACCAACGCTTGTTTTCTGTTTCTACCGTTGAATAGGAAGCTTGTCGCTCCACTTTGGACAAACGAACCTTTCCATGCTTTTTTCAATATGCTCAAATAATGATAGTTCTCTTATAGTGGACTCGAACTTCTTCTTCTGTGTTCTTGTAAGTCTTCTTGCTGGTCTACCCTTCGGGGCAACGACAACAGATGGCTCCTGCACATCACTGCTTGCCGGATGGGCAAGTTCTCGAATTTTACGTTCAATAGACTTTCTCTCAGGTTCTAGGGCAGCACACCATCTTGCATGAAGAAGTTTAACTTCTGGCAAGGAAAAGAAATCGTCGTGACTCTCCACCATAGGCATAACTGACAATTGTCTCCAACGTTGATCAACGACCACTACTGGAATAGGTCTGCCTTGACGTCGATATTCGTTGATCTCATGAGCACAAGGAAGGCCGAGAGAATATCGATGTGTACAACCACAGGGTTCAGTATCAACACCAACTGAATTTGCCCGAGCAATCTCTTCAAATATAAACCCCAAAGCATAGTGAGACAATAGATGGAATAAATCAGATAGAAGCTTCTCTTTCCTATGTTCATGCTTTACAATATTCAGGCTCTGCTCAAATGAAGCCTTGATCTCGTTCACCGTCGAGTTGGTCATTAGATTAATCGACTGCCAAACTGACACAAAACCGCCGACCGATGAACGTATATATTTCTTCAGTTTTGAGTGTGAACCTTCGGCACGGTTTGTAGTGGTCGTGCCGTAATGCTTCACCTTATTCGTCCATGCTAAGACGAAATCTTCTTTAAATGGATCAACCCATGTGTCTTTAATATAAGATATACATGGCTTGTTGCTACTTTCCTACTTCCCCTTGAACTCCAACCACGCTTTGTCAAAAGCGTCTACAGTACTTGCTCGCTAAACAAGGCCCCAATCGTCGTAGAATTCTGTGAAGCGGTCAATATCAAGTTTGCCGTCTACTTTTTCAAACCGGCTCTTGCATTGTGCTTGAATATTTCGATTAATATGCCATGTACATAGTAGTCTACGAGCATGAGGAAATACGATATCGATAGCATTCATCAATGCATATTCTCGATCGGTGACAAAAACGGACGGCTCTTTGTGTCCAGTGTAAAGTGTCTTCAATTTGTTCAATGCCCATGTATAATCATCTACTGTTTCATTCTTCAAGAAACAAAATGCAACTGAAAATGATTTACCCGTTGACGTGAAGCCGACAATGTGGAAGAGTGGCATCTTGAATTTGTTAGTCTTGTACGTGTAATCAGCCACCAAGACATCGGCAAAGGACCGTGCCAAATGCGTACACTCCGGATGCGCCCAAAACATAGAGGTAATTTCATTGGACGGCGGATGTCTTCTATGGTACTCCACATAGTGATTGTTGGCAAGTAACTTCATAACTTGTTGCATCGCCATTCTTCCTCTTAGGGTATTTGTCCTCGATCTCGAGAGTGCATTGTAGATTGTCCTCATTGTTGACTTGTTCTGTTCATTCTTCTGGCGCACCGCGGAATAAATTTGCTTCGGGGCGACTCCGGAGCAGGACATTTCTTCAACTAACTTCTTCTCCTGTTCGTTCAACCTTCCGGCATAGGGATGACCGGTAAGTGTCTCCGCCACTGCATGATTGTGCATCCCATTTCTGACATCAACTGTCCACTTTCCATCCTTTCTTGAGACAAGCACAATCTTGAAAGGACAACCGCACTTTCTGGACCCGACCGCCTTTTGCGGGACTTTTTTTCGGCCACATTCTTCTTTCTTTCGATGAAGCCTAAATGTCCCACCTCTTTCGCATCCAAGATCAGCAGTTTTACGACACGACGGGCCTCGTAATGACCGTAAAATGACAAGGACTGTGTTTACTTGCCTTCCAACTTGTCTGCACCATTCTAATGCTTCTTCATAAGATTCAAATGCGACATCGGTTGAGAATATATTACTCAAGCTAACGGAAATAGGAGGTGGTGGGCCCTACATTTAATTTCAAAAAAAAGATTTGCCAATCACAATTACAACCAAAATTACAAGGAAAATTGCCCTTCCTTCAGGACTGTACAACAGGACTGCCAGACATTCTGGCAGTCCATCGCATTTTGTAGACTGCCAGAAAGTATGGCAGTCCTGTTTTACACTACTTCTTAACAAAGACTGCCAAATTTTGTGGCAGTCCTACGTGTTTAAAAGACTGCCAGAAAGTCTGGCAGTCCTACTTAACACTATTTCTACACACTGACTGCTGAGTTATGTGGCAGTCCTACGTGTTTTATGGACTGTCGGAATGTCTGGCAGTCCAACTGTAGAGCATTACTACATATAGACTGCCGCATAATCTGGCAGTCCTCGTTACTTCTTGGACTGCCATGTTTTGCGGCAGTCCTATTTTACACTAGTTGTACAAATAGACTGCCACGTAATATGGCAGTCCTTTCTGTTCTATGGACTGCCAGAAAGTCTGGCAGTCCTCTTGTACACTCGAATGCGTAGCAGTCGGTCGAAAATTTACCGAGAGTTCTTCGGGTGTTTTGTTGTGTTGTTCGGAAGATCGGGGTTCCTCGATTGATAGACGTGATCCACTTTCTTCCATAATTTCTACATTGGGACAAAATATAAGATTACTAAAAAAAAACTCAGAAATTTTGTCGTTTAGCGGACGTCATCGTACCGAATATTCTAGGAATCTTCCTTGGAGAATCTTCTAGGGTTTGGAGAAATGTGGGGTTGGAAAAAGTGTGGGGACCAGACCTAGAGTTTGGAGAAGAAAGAGGGAGAGAGAATGGAGAGTGAGGAAGAAAAGGAAAAAAAAAAAAGAGTTAACTTTTATACCTATAACTTGGATAGCCCTGAGTAATTTTTTCAGTGGCAAACTTGTAAATAATGAAAAACAGTCACTTGGACAGCCCCGAGTAAAAAGAGGTGTGCCCTTATAATTTGCCTTTTATAATTGTGTTGATAACAACTGACTATGCATCACTTTGGAAAATTCTAATTTTCCCTCTCTTTCTAACCACTGTTAAATTCGAATTCCTACTCCACTACTTCTAACGGTCTAACGGACTGGCATCTCCTATTTAAACTCAATTCTTCCTTCCCTCTTCATTCCTTCATCCATAGTGACTTCTCATTCCTTCTTCTTCCCGAGAGCGCGTGATCCTGGCGAATTGGAGTTGAAGAGCATGGCGATTTGGAGTTGAAAATCATGGCGACTAGAAGCTGGAGAGCACCTCTTCGAGCGCAACATCTCCTTTCTCCGGTGCCGATTCCTCTGTAAGTTCGCAGCAGCAACTGCAGAGCCATTACTTGAAGTGAATTTTTACATTCCAATCTTTTCTCGACGACGACGACGGTGAAGTGAACTCATCGTTCTTGTTCGTCTTCAAATTGGTGAGTACCTTAACTTGTGAGAAGCATCTGCTCATTATAAGAATTCATTCGCCTCTGATTCATTCCCTCTACTTCGTTGGTTGCGAGCTCAGATCTGGAGCATTCTGAATTGCTCGATCCTCTTCTTGAAGAATCAATTCTTTCTCGATCAATTGATCTGGTGAGTGTTGATTTTTCGATTGATTGATCTTGATGTTCTGTACGCATGATTGTTTGAATGTATGTTTTTTGTTCTTGTGATGGGAAGGATCTAGGTGTCGATCGATGAGATTAGTTGGTTTTTGAACAATATCAACTGGGACAATTTTAAGTGTGAGTGTTGATTTAGTGTTCTGGACTCTTTGGATTATTTTTCTCAGTTAAAGAGATTCAAATTTATCTAAAATTTTTGTTTGATTTTGATGCTCGAGATCTGTTCGATGGAATGTCTCAACAGAGATTGATTATTTTTTTTGGACACGTGAAGCTCGTGTGCGATCCTGTGGGGAGACTTAGTTTCAGCTACGACTTATTTCAGGTAATTTCGATACTTCTCGTTTTTGGAAGAATCCATAATAGTGTTAGTTTAATATTAGATCTGGACTGATTGTTAGAAGACTAAATTTTATGTCTTACTTGCTTTAGATAATTATATATCTGAAATTTTAAAGTATCAGCTTATTACTGATACTGGAATTTATATGAACCTACTAGTTGATATTTTGTGAAATGTTATAACAGTTGTGGTTTGGGTTAGTTTAGCCGAATGATAGCAGGTTTATATGTAAACTGGTTGTGTGTCCATGAGGATTGGGGAATTTCTTGTTCGAACCTCTGATTTTGGTTCAAAGTATCAGATAGTCAGATTGGGTTGGATGTTTCCAACAGCAAGTTCCCATGTCAACTTGTTAAAACCTTACCTTATTGATGCATAGGTGGGCCTGGGTTATTCATAACCTCTTTGATTCTTGACTGTGTGGCTCTACTGATTGGCTAGATTCCATTCTTAGAATATGGGGTTTTTCGAATTAGGTATAGGATGCTTTTGTTTCTATCAGTTGGTCATCTGAATCTTTTGTCTGATCTCAGTTAAGATATTAAGTTCAGGTTGGATTCAGATCTTATGCTTTGAATTTAGTCCTGTTGTTGACTGTTGGATAGTATGGCAGGTTAGTCTATCTCTTGAGTGTTCAGGTGGCTGCCGGGACAGTTGTGGACCTGTTTTAGGAAACTAATAAGTTGGTGTGGACTTATATACAATTTAATAATGTCACATTACAGCCATACCTGATTTGTTAGGAAGGATTAACCTGAACTGAAGGATTGGATAATTTGTTCATATTTTGGAAATGTAGTATCAAGATAGTGAAATCAGTGTTCATGTAACACCCAGTTTTCTAAATGAGGGTAATTTTAAAATTTTATGATTTTAATTATTAAATTATGATATTTAAATAATAATATAATTTTTGGTGATTTTTAATCATTTTAAAACTATTTAAAAATTATGACTTGTGATTTTGATGTGCAGCTAGTAAAACCCTAGAGACTGTCTACCCTAGAGCCTAACCATGTGATTGGAATATCCATTTATCATTTTTATCCTAGGGATAATGTGGTCATTTTTGACTTATTAGAATTATTGATTTATTTATTGGATTGACGGTTGTTGATTTTGACTTTTGCTAGTTAAGACTTTGTAGACTAACCTAGGTGTTGACCCTAACTATGGTGACTAGGTTAGCATGGTGAGACCCTAATCTAACTTAAGTCGTCTTGGTTTTGACTTGAGTGATTTAGCTCTTGAGAAAATTAGGAAGGATTTTAATGTTGGAATTAAGGTTAAGGTAGAGAGCCCATTGCTCATGTGACTTAGCCCAAAGTCCACTAACTAGAAACTCTAACCCTAATTTTATCCTTTATGACCAGCTACTAGGTCATTCCCAACCCTATAAAGTCATCTCCTCCATGTTCTTGCCTCTTTTGTAATGTTTCAACATTTTGAAGAAAGAGATAATGTCATTTCTTCCCCAATCCCTAGATTCTTCAATTTTAATCCTTTTTCACTCTAGTCTTTTGTATATGATCCTAATCTAGCCTTATTTTGTATTCATGGAGAGAAATCTCAGGTTCAAATCAATTTGAGGATTTTGGCTAGCAAGGAGAACCCCCCCATTTGAAGCTTCTCTTGAGATTGACACCGATAGGTAAAACCCTCATAATCACCATTAGATTTTGATTTCTTTGCATGAGTGCATAGCCCTAGGAGTCCCCTAGCTGCTAGCATAGGTTTGGTGTCGAGTCATGTTCGTTTCGTGTCCGTATCGGACACGTATCAGCGTTAGAGTGCATGTGTTTGATGGAATGCTTGAATGAATAAAATCTTCTTATTTTAAAATTCTATTTGAATAGATTTCTAGCCCTATGTGTGTGATTCACGAATCCCAAGCTCTGAGCACATTTCGAGCCGTGTCCGTGTCCAAATCGGACACGAACTCGCTGCACGACGCACGTACACTGTCCCTTGCTCACGCACCCCTCGTGCTCGCTACACGCGCCATGTGGCGGGCTGCCACTTGGCATGTAGGAGGGGGCACACACTGACAGACCCCTCCTCGAGTTTCATGACACGTTGTGTCGTGTCCCACACGAAAATACGTGTGCACGGGTCTTACACTGTCACACACACGCACAGTTTTGGCTCTGTTACGGCCTCCAAAACTCTTGACACGACCCTTGTGGACACAGTGCAGGGTGACACACGTGTAGCCCTATGTTGGGCGAACACGTGGACACGTGCACGTGGTCATTGGTGTCGCGTGTCGTGTCCACGAGAGCCTAGACACGCTACACGAGCATGTCTGTATACACTGGCTGATGCACATTGTTTTGAACAATTTGGACACTTCGTGTCCATTCGTTTGGACACGTGGTCACCCCCTCGACACTTGTACACGTGTAACTCACCTATGAATGAACAAATCTGGGTTTTTGATTTTGGTTTGGTATTCGAAATTGGGTTGGGACTAAAATTATCAGTTTACTGATACTCTTTGATACTACATTCAAGTATATGAAACCTGATATTGTTGATGTTGAAAACTGAGTTTTGAATTGAGATATGATAAACTGAACTGGGCTTTGGGTTTTCAGTTGAATTTGGAGTTCGAATTCATTTTCTTATAATTGAATTTGGAGTTCGAATTCAATTATCGGAGGACTGTACTTTTACTTCACGTTACAAACTCGCTTGTACAAAGAAAGCCTAGGGACGAAAGCCTAGGGACGAAAGCCTAGGTACAGCAGTCTAAGTACAATTGTTTATTTTAGATTCTGGGGGGTGACGATAGAGGCTCGGAAAAGCGACGGCCGCTCTGCCTTACTCCTTGGACGATCGGTATGCAGCCTTGGCTCCAGAAGATTGCTCGACGTTGAAGAAATGCTCTCTTTGCTCCCTGTCCGTTTTTTCTCTCCAAGTATTCTCGTGCTCTCTGATCTCGAAAAAAGGGTCCTCTTGCAAGGGAATGGCACCTTGCTATTTATAAGAAGGGAATGCAATCATTAGGGTTTGCAGTGATTGCCCCTTAGAGTGGCGGCGGCCTGTTGATTGATCAATCTGGGCCATTAATCTTGAGTATGATGAATCTGGACCATTTAGTGTAGATTGCACCAAATCCTATCAGTAATTAATGCTGATCGGAATAAATCTCCATGATGATGATTTGCTGATGTCTGCGAATCTGAATGAATAAATTTAATTCATTCTCCTACCACGTGTCCCAGATTATTGGGATTTGACCCAATCTTTGATTGCAGTAAATTTGGAAAATTGATTGACTTTATGACACGTGTCCTGGGAGTCACTGAGCCGCATAAGGATTAGGCTGCATAAAGTTTGACCCGCATAAGCCTGGCCACGTGTCAGGGCATCTTGGGGAGTGGCCCCCGAATCTTTGAACCACATGATAATCTAGACCATATAATGGGTAGTGAGCCGCATGGAGATGATCCTTGTGAGCCGCATAGGGCGGTTTCGATCTGGGCCGCATAGGACAACTTCGGCCTGAGCCGCATGGGGAGTCTCCACTCGAGCCGCATATGACTGTCCACGTGTTTAGGCTGCGTGGCATTTTCTGGATTTCGGGGGATTGTGCCAGAGATTTTCTTTGATTTTCTAGGATTCTGTCATTATGACAGAGTCATAATTGCCTCCTTGTGTCAGACCTGTCGTTTCGTCAGAGCGACCAGCCGTCAAAGCAATTAATGCAGTATAGGGCGGAGGGGAGAACTGTTTGCAAGCCACGTGTCTTCTCTTCTGAGCCGCATGGAACGTCTTGAGTCGCATAGTCCCTTGTGCTGCATGAATCTTTTAGCCGCATGGGCTATCTGAGCCGCATGGGGTTCCCTGGCCGCATGGATCTTTCTTCATTATTTTCCATGCTTCTACAAGACCCCCTTCAAAGTTTTCAATTTGCAAAATTGAAATACTTTGAATAAGAAGCATGGCTGTGTGCAAGCTCTTCTAGCCGCATATGAGGTCCTAGCCGCATAGATGTCTTGGCCGCATGGAAGTGTCAGCCGCATGAACTTTCGAGCCGCAGAGTTGTTTCAGCCGCATGGCCAGTTGAACCGCATGAGCTCTTTACCACGTCATTATGCCATGCGTGCAAATCTTTTCGGGGCAGGATCCCAAGAGTTTCTAGTCTTTAATTAGCTAGTTTGTCTCGATAGCCGAAGAGTCGACTACGTTGTACGAGGCGTCGGTTTTTGGTCCTCCTTTCTCTATAAATTGAAGGGTATTTGGACGGACTTCTCTCTTAGAATCTTCTTGACTAAGATTTCCTGTCTTGTATTCTTCCTCTGACCGGCAGACAACCATGGCACCTAGGGCTTCCAAGGCTGTGAAGAAGGCTGTGGTGAAGAGTAAGAAATCGGCTTCGTCTTCGACTGTCGCGCCCCCCGTTCGTCTTGACGTTCATGTTGCCATCGAAGGTAAGGACTGTGTAGAAGATTGGGTACTTTGAAACCCTAACAGAGGCTGCTCTGCTGCATGCTTCGTGCACAATCCTTTGATGTGAGCTTTTCAAATTATATGGTCCGCATACACGTCCCATGAGCCAGCCGCATGGGGTATATCCCATGTCCGAGCCGCATAAAAGTTGTCTTTAAACGGGCCGCATGAACATCTCTGAATATCTTCTGACTGTTTTCATCATTCATCATTTTTTTTGTCTTTGGTTCTTGCAGTGTCTCCACCGAATGCTGAGATTGCAGTGACAGAGGAGCCGCCGACTCCTGTCATCAATCAGGGGTCTTCCTCTGTTAAGGAGGAGGCGATGAAAGAAGAACCGGCGCCTGAGAGGGATGACATCCTCCCAACTATCGAGACTGCTGAGGGTGGCAGCGCTGGGAATTCTGATTCTCCTATTCTGGACGAGGATCTTTTTCAATTGCATCCCTCATATGTAAGGTGGTTGAGGGAGTGGTATACGCGCTTCTGCAACTAAGGTTTAGAGGTTTCTCGTATATGTCTATCTGTAGTCTTTGTTTTGTTTTACTTTTCTTCTTGTCTGCATGAAGAACTTTTTCCACTTGCTTGTAGTCGTATGGATGTAACCGATTTTCAGAGGTACTAAGGACATGGTGAGCATGAGAGTTTCTTTGACGGGGCCTTCCTGCTCAGAGGTAATGAGGACATGGCAGGAGTGGGCTCAATGAAGAGGGGGTACATAGAACGACTCAGAGGTAATGAGGACATGGAAGTTCTATGTAGGGGGTGATTTATTTTTGGCGGAAGTGAAACGACTCAGAGGTAATGAGGACATGGCCGTTTTGGCAATTTGTGGATTGATTACCCTTTTTGTGCACTGGGAGTGCGGGTATTAGATCATGAGGGAGGATCTCTTCCAGGAAGAAAGTTCAGAGGTATGATCATACATGACTTACCATCTGAAAGAGTGACCGGAATGTGAGTTCAGAGGCACCAGCGGGTACATGACTCGATATTGTGAAAGTGTGAGTTCAGCGGCACGAGAGGGTACATAACTCAAAAATCTGAAGAATGGTGAGTGTGAGTTCAGCGGTACCAGCGGGTACGTGACTCGAAAATCTGGAAAATTGTGAGGGTGAGTTTAGCGGTACCAGTGGGCACATGACTCAATGATCTGGAGAATTGTGAGGGTGCGTTCAGCGGTACCAGCGGGCACATGACTCGATAATCTGGAATTTTGTGGTTGTGAGTTCAGCGGTACCAGCGGGTACGTGACTCGATAATCTGGAAAATTGTGAGGGTGAGTTCAGCGGTACCAGAGGGCACATGACTCAATGATCTGGAGAATGTCGTTTAGACATAATATTTCTTCAGGAACTTGCCGTTGACGGGCAACATGAGCAAGTCTCCATTTTGCTTGGCGAGGCGGTAAGCACCGCTGGAGAATACAGCCTCGATGATAAATGGACCTTCCCATTTTGGCTGGAACTTGCCGGCGATCTTGTGTGTCATGACCATCGGCCTCCGGACTGCCAGAACGAGATCGCCCACTTTGAATGTTCTGATTTTGACCTTCTTGTTGAAGGCTCCGGAGATGCGAGCTTGGTATAGCTCGATTCTTTGCTGAGCCAGGAGGCGCTTTTCGTCTAAGGCCTCTAACTCTTGTAGTCGGCGTCGGTAGTTATCATCCGTCGTCAATTGATAAGTGAGGGCGACGCGGAGTGAGGGTATTTGAGTCTCCAATGGGAGAACTGCCTCACTCCCGTATACCAGGGAGAATGGTGTGTTTTCGGTAGCTGTTCGGACTGTAGTACGGTACGCCCATAAACATTCACCAAGCTTCTCGTTCCAGTCGCGTTTGTTGGACGATACGAACTTCTTGAGTAACTTGATGATGGTTTTGTTGAATGCCTCTGCCAACCCGTTTGCTGTCGGGTTGTACGGTGTCGAAGCAATATTCTGGATGCGATGCTTGTCGCAGAACCGATAGAAGGCGTGGCTTGCAAACTGCGGACCATTGTCGTGGATGATCCTTCGGGGCAGTCCAAAGCGATAGATGACGTGATGCTTGAGGAAGCTGATTACGTTCGAAGTTTTGACTTCTGCAAGCGGGATAGCTTCCGTCCATTTAGAGAAGTAATCCGTGATCGCAAGTATGAAGCGATGTCCACGGGAGGAAGGTGGGGTAATTGGACCGATGATGTCCATTCCCCATGCTTCGAAGGGCCAGGATGCCACTGTCGGATATAGAAATTCGGATGGCTGGTGAATGAAGTCCGCGTGGACTTGGCAGGCTTTGCACCTTCTTACATAGTCTATCGCATCTGCTACCATTGTGGGCCAGTAGTAGCCCATCCGGTAAAGACAGTCTTGCAATTTAGGACCAGGCTGATGGACCCCACAGACACCGTCATGAGCTTCTCGTACGGCTTTTTTGGCTTCTGCGTTCGACAGACACCGAAGCAATACTCCATCATAGGATCGGCGATACAACATTTTCGTCTCTGTATCGTAGAAGAATCTGAGAGAACGCCGTCTGATGGAGGTGGCTTCCTTTGGGTTCTCGGGCAGGATGTCGTAGACGACGAAGTCAATGAATGGTTGTCTCCAATCTGGGACATCGTCGATCGTCTGGGCGGAATAACTCGCCACGAATTGAACGTTGTCCTTGGGGCAGACCAGTTCGTGGCCTATCACATCTACCGATTGATAAGTATGATTTGGTACTGCTAGGGAAGCGGCCAGGCCTGCTAAGGCATCGGCTTCGATATTTCGGAGTCTGGGAACGTGCTCGATGAAGAACCCCTCGAACGACGAGATGATGTTTATTGCTATTTGGTGATAGGGGATCATGTCTTCGTGGCGAACTTCGTATGAGCCCCGGATCTGATTGACGATTAACTGAGAATCGTCGTATGCTTCAAGATATTCTACCCCCAGCTCTCTTGCAAGTTGGAGGCCAATGACCAAAGCGTTGTATTCGGCCACATTGTTAGAGCAGGGTTCTGTGAGAGAATAAGCGCGGTTAATCACCAATCCGGAAGGGGAGACTAGCACCACCCCGATTCCGACGACGATGTTGCCCTTGGGTCCAGTTCTCGAAGCACCGTTGAAGAACATTCGCCATATATCATCATGAGAGGTTGCATGCGAGTCGGCGACCTCATCTGGGATTTCCTCATATATCCTGGACGACTCCGAGCCCGGGTGGGCTGCTAAAAAGTCTGCCAGAGCTTGACCTTTGACAGCCTTTTGCGGGACGAAGATCATATGATAGGGGGATAGCAATATTGCCCATGTAGCGAGGCGAGAGCTGAGTGCCCCTGGTTTAGTCATGAGGACACTGAGAGGATTGACTCGTGAGATCACATGTATTGTTTGTCCAGTGACATAGTGCCGCGTCTTCTGAATGGCGAACACTAGGGCAAGGCATTCCTTCTCTACCGCGGTGTATCGGTGCTCTGGCCCAATCATCATTCGACTGAGGTAATATATGGCTTGCTCATGGCCTGCATCGTTGTTTTGTGCCAGCAGAGCCCCGAGGGAATGTTCCATTGCCCGTACGTAGAGCGGGAATGGTTTTCCGGCAACCGGGGCCACCAGGACTGGAGGGTTCGACAAATATTCTTTGATGTTGTCGAAGGCCCGCTGACATTATTCGTCCCATACGAATGAGACGCCTTTCTTCATGAGATGGGTGTATGGTCGACATCGCCCGGAAAGGTTAGAAATGAACCTCCTGATGTAAGCTAGCCTCCCTTGAAGGCCTCTGAGTTCGCGAAGATTTCTTGGGGGACCCATCTCCATAATTGTCTTTGTCTTCTCAGGGTCTACATGGATACCCTGGGTGGTGATGATGAAACCCAAGAACTTCCCGCTGGATACGCCCAGGAAGGACTTCGTAGGGTTCATTTTCAAATTGTGCGCTCGCATCAGGTCGAATACCGTCCTTAGATCCTGCAGATGGTCTCCCTTACAGCGACTCTTGACAGCGATGTCATCAACGTAGCACTCCACCGTCTTGCGTAAGTGGTCTCTGAAGATGATACTCATGGCTCTTTGATATGTGGCGCCAGCATTCTTTAAATCGAAAGACATGACTGTGTAGCAATACGTGCCAATCGGTGTTCGGAATGATGTGTGCTTTTCGTCGTCAGGAGACATCTTGATTTGGTTGTACCCCGAAAAGCCATCCATGAATGACATACGTTCAAAGCCGCAGGTATTGTCAATCATGATGTCCGTGATAGGGAGGGGAAATTCATCTTTGGGACATGTCTTGTTCAGATTACGGAAGTCGATGCAGATTCGAATCTTCCCATTCTTCTTGAGGACTGGTACTATGTTGGTGACCCAATCCGGATGTTGTTCCTCACGAATGAAGCCGCTGACTATTAGTTTGTTAACTTCGGCTTCGATCGCATCCATGATGCCTGGGCGGAAGCGTCGCTGTTGTTGCTTGACTGGCTTTGCATCTGGTCGAATGTTGAGCTTGTGAAGAGCAATATCGGGATTTAACCCCGGCATGTCTTCATAGCTCCAAGCGAACACATCAATATATTCTTTGACAAGCTCCAGCAGCGATTCTCGCTCTTCGTTTGTTAGGCTTTTACTGACAAAAATTGGTTTTGGAGAAGATTCGCTGCCGAGATCCACTTGTATGACCTCATCTTCAGTAGGAGGTTCTCTCTGTTCGAACCGCTTTTCCCATTGTGCATCCAGCTGTTGGGTCCACGGCTCTAGCACAAGGATTTTAGGGATGTCTTCATCTTCTTCATAAGCGTCGGCGAATGCCATGTTGACTGATAAGACTTGTCTGAATACATCTCCGATGCTGGTATCCGAATCAGAAGTTGGTGACCCGGTTGAATGTGAATGCCAGTCACATTCTTCATCTGAACTCTCAGGGGTCGTCGTGGGTGTAACATACCCTAACCCACATCGAGTCTTGCTATAGTAGTCCCGTGGTTTGCCAGCCGGGACCGGTGGCTTCAAAGGTAATCGTCGTCCAGAACCATAGTTCAAGCCTGGCGTCGTCTCCAGATCATACCCCTGTTTCTGCATGAGATATTTGGATTGGGGACTGTAGAGATACAGAGGCAGTTTCCCGGCATCCGATCCAAGGTCGAATTTTTCTATGGTGAAGGGATGCGGATCGTCCTTCCGGCCGAAGATGATTGGATGGTCCCCTCCCTCGATTATGCGGTAAGCGTCTTCTACTGGAGTAAGCTGGATTGCGGTGTACACATTTGTCACCTGTGTGTGTAGGTGAGTGCCTATACCGTGTTCCATAGCATACATTGTACAGAGCTTCTTAAGCTCGAGGTAGTTCAAAGATAGCCCTTTATTGATGAAGTAAGGTATCTTTTCTAGGGGGATTACATCATCTGCGGAGGGAACATCAGTGTGGGCAGCCACATACTTGGCTAACTCCGGTTCCTCTTCGGCTACCCCCTGCATAAATGAGGACTGAGAGGACGACCTGGGCAGCTTGATCGTCAGGGGTTCAGCTGGTGGAGCAGAACGGGAAGTTGTTGGCAGGCTAGCGACCCCCGGTCTGGTGCTCGATGCTTGGCAGGGAGTGGTTGGTTCGCTAGAAGTTCCAGATCTTGCATCGGGGTGACGACCCTTCTTGGGAAGGCGTATCGTCATTGGCTTGTCGGAGGGATTGAGCTTCTCCGTCTGCGGCTGGCCGACTCTCGGTAGCCTAATTGTCAGTGGCTCCATTGTGGGTCTTGGCACTTGGCCAGACCTTGGCAGCCGGATTATCATCTGTTCTTCTTGTGCCGAGAGGCTGATTGCGTCCTTATGCAGAGTGGCTGTAAGGGGTGCAGACTTGCCAGGTTTGCGAGCTTGGAGATGGATCATCAGAGTTTTTTCTGATCCTGTGGCTGTCTTGGTTCGAGCTTGCACATCTCCTTCATCAAGGTGCTTCTTCGACTTTTCGTATAGGCAGGAGTCTGAGTAGTAGGATTTGACCCCTTTGAAGGGATCGATATCAGCAAATTCTGTCCTCACGAAGCCGTGTTTGTCGACATATTTGAAGCACTGGTGCAGCGTGGAAGGCACGATCATATAATCGTGTATCCACGGGCGCCCCAAGAGGATGTTGTAAGAAGTGTCTGCATCTATGACGTAGCAGATGACTTCGGATTGGAGATCTCCAATTTGACACTTCAGACGAATCTTCGCAATCGGGTAGCTCCTGCCTGAATTGAAACCGCTGATGGCGGTGCTTGTAGGCGTTAGGCGATGTATTGGGATGCGGAGATGATGTAGCAGATCCTTCGGGATAATGCTTATGGAAGAGCCAGGATCAATGTGCATCCGATCCACTTTTACGTCGCCGATGTATCCAGTGTAGTATAGCGGGCGATCATGCAGGTTGGTTTTGATGAGCATGTCCTGCGGAGTGAAGACAATGTTGGGCATCGCTCCCGTGCAGGCGCTGTCTTGGAGATCTGCAGGCGGGTTTTCTCCTGTGAGGTTGACTTGCGCCAGATATTCATCGACATTTTGGAGTGCACCGCTCAAAGCCGCACGAACATCCTTGGAGAGTCTCAGAAGCTCGTATAATGACAACTTGGCCGATGTGTTGGCCAATTGTACTAAGATGTCGAAGTTGTAGGGCTTCTCCAGCCCTTGTGATGCCTCTTTTCGGAGGGATTTGTCAAAGCGAGTCTCCCTCGGCCTAGGCTTGTCGGTCGTCGGAGGCTGAGCCGGTCCCAGAGCATCAGTTGTAGCGGGCTGATGATCTTCAGCCAGATTGTCAGCCACAGGTTGGGATTGTGCCCCAGACCGCGTGCCTACGGCTGTAGCTTCTTCGATATCTGCCGAGATTGTGCGGCAGGACCTTACTTTTCCACTCTTCTTCTTGCCAATGGAAGATGGTGTGGGCTGATTCACTTCTGACACCAAGTCTGGATGGACCCACATGACCTCCCCTCGTGATGTGGTGAGGGGTACTAGACCAGCAGCCTGATCTCGGGGAGGTGGAAGATTAGCGATCTCCATTGTCGCCAGAGGGATGGGGACCACACCGTCTTAGGTTTCCGTCGGAGGGAAGCTGCCGAATTGTACTGACACCATGTTGGCTGCCACTGTTACCTCTTCGAAATCGATAGCCAGAGCATTCGAATCGATGAGGTTTTGGATGTACCGTTTTAGCTGGTAGCAGTCGTGTGTAGCATGGTGGACGTAGCGATGATAATGGCAGTACTTTGGGTTCTCCATCTCTGTCGGCCGCGGTTCCCGTCTTGGTGGAGGAAGCTGAATTCTGTCTCCTTGTATGAGCATGTCCAAGATGGGCTTGACGTGACCGTCTTCGAAGGAGTAAGTGATTTGCGGCCATTGTTTGTCTGCCGGCTTTGGCTCAAGTTTCTGTGCTGTATCAGCCACCATAGCCTGCTTACCCCTGCTGTCCCGATTGTTGGAGGGGCTACCCCCATTGTCGTTGTTGGGACGCTTGCCCTTGTTCTCTCCGTCCGAGATGTGCAATCCCAATTGGCGAGCCTTCTTCAACCGTTCTTCGGCGCTTGTGGCGCTGATGATGAACGTCTTCCAGTCCTTGAATTGACTTTCGCCCATCCAGAGACTGATTGTTGGGAGTAATCTCTTTTGGCAAATTTCAATCAAGGAGGAATCCGGATTTCCAGATGGCAGCTTCATTGCGGTTTGGCGAAACCGCTCGATATAGTTTCTTGTCAGCTCTTTCTCCCCTTAGACGACGTCCATGAGGGCGGACATTGTGATATCCTGCCCTACTTCGTAGAATCTCTCCAAGAACATGCGCTTGAAGCCGACGAAGGAGTGGATGCAGTTGTCTGGCAGGTTGCGATACCAGTCGAAGGTGACCCCTTCCAATGCCCCGATGAATAATCGTGTGAGAATGGCATCGTCATGGGGCAGATGGTCGGTGGTGACCTCGAAGTAAGTGATGTACCGACTTGCTGAGGTCTTGCCATCATAAGGATTGATATTAAACGGCTTATATCTTGGCGGGAAGGGGACATCCCTCCATGCAACAGGGTATGGTTGCCGTATTCTGAGGTCTTGAGAATTTTCTCGAGCGTGAAACATGGCTCGGAGCTCTTGGACCTCTCTTCTTGCTTCTCGGGCTTCGTCCACGGCGGTGGGGGCCGTTGTTTCAGGAGGATCGTTGCCCGGGTTCGGTGCTGCTGAATTCGAGTCCGTATTAACCGCGGGACCCGCGCTTGTTTGGCCAGGCGTCCCTCCTTGTAGAGTTGGAAGGGCCGCTTTGATCTCGTCCACAGACTTGACCAAGGCGAGCAATATGGCTTCGAGCGTGTCGATGCGTTGGCGATCGCTGGAACCGCCTTGGCTGCTGTCTGTCATGAACACCGTCTTTACATGAGGAGAGATGGACGGAGCGGTGGAGGAAGCGCCCTCCGAATCATACCCCTGTAGTGAGAAGTCGTCGGGGTATGTAGGAATGTTCTCTTCTGGTTCGGACTCAGAAGGAACGGTACCCCCAGTTTCCGAGTTCATCTCGTCTTGGGAGTTGTGGACGTCCTCGGGGACGTCAGGGTTTGCTGCATCTGATGGGAGAGTTGTCTCCCCCGGCTCGTCTTCTTGGAATATCGGATTGTTATGGAGGTTTGGAGGAGTGCTACCCCCAGTCCCAGCAACCCCCTGTGTTATGGATGACGAATCTCCCACTGTAGCAGATTTTGTTTTAGAACGGGTACCTTGGAAGACTCCGGTGGTGAGCGCCCGCTTAGACGACAGTCTCTTAGTCATAGTGGTTGATATCTTCGTACTAGGAGCGTTGGTCTTCTTCCCTTTCCCGTCGGCGGGGACTTTCTCAGCAGAGTTGCAGGAGACGACGGAAAGTGCCTCGTCTTCTGAAGATGGCTGTTGCAGTCTTTGAAAGACGGACTGCCGGTCTTCTCGCTTTTTATTGCAGCAGCAGTTGACGATGACTTGGGTGCAGTAACGCCCGTGGGAGGACTCTTTGCACCCCGATGCATTTTCTCTTTCCTTACGTTTGTGGAGGACGGCCTCACGCAAGTCAGATGGGTCTGGATCGACCATGTTTGCTCTCGGGATTTTGGAAGACTTTTGCGAACCTCTCTGTCCGTCTGCCGTCGGGGGATGGACTCGAGTGGTTCTGTATAACTTCCCATCCGAGGCCCGCGTAACAGTATGCGGGACGCTCGGATGGTCAGAGATCAGATCAGCGGACCGAACTTGCCAGGCTCGCGCTGCCTTAGACTTCTAAGCTCTAGTGCGTAAGGGCACATAGTAGGAAGAGTCTAAGTGATACTAGAGAGAGTCAGACATATCTTCTTGGGAGTACAAGAGATCAGGACCATAAGATAGACGATCGAAGACAGAGCCACGTGGAGTGGGTGTCATGCTGCTGTCATCGACAATCTTCATGCGGCTGACAGATGTAGCCGCATAGGCGTTCTTCATGCGGCTGGGAGTCTCAGCCGCATGAGTTTTCTTCATGCGGCTGGATGATCTGGCCGCATAGCCTTTCTTCATACGGTTGGTAGATTCACCCGCATGAGCCTCCTGCATGTGGTTGGCAGATTTGGCCACAGGAGTGCTCGGCTTCTTCTTGGGGCGCATGGAATCACTCTTTGTCCCTGCAAGTCCAGCATCGTAGTGCTTTTCTTTGTCGGACTTGGGGACAGCAGAGTGCTCTACGGCTCGAGGTGGAGCCGTATGAGAATCGCCTTCGCCGTCTTGGGTAGCAGAGAGTACCCCGTCCAGAGCTTGCGGGGGAGCAAATGATTTTGGCCTCCACTCGCAGCGAGCTTTCTTTGTGCGGGTTCGCTTCTGGATCGGGCCAGCACTTCCTTCAGAGAGCATTTCTTCAAACGCCTGTTGGTCGAAACGGACGACCATCTTCTATTGCGTAGAGCCAAGCTTGGCTGCATCCGATTGCGTCACCAACTCCTCAGCCGTGGAGAAGTTTGTCCCCAGCAGAGTCGCCATCGTGTTTGCCATAAAATATAAAAAGCAGAACAATTATCGGAGGACTGTACTTTTACTTCACGTTACAAACTCGCTTGTATAAAGAAAGCCTAGGGACGAAAGCCTAGGTACAGCAGTCTAAGTACAATGGTTTATTTTAGATTCTGGGGGGTGACGATAGAGGCTCGGGAAAGCGACGTCCGCTCTGCCTTACTCCTTGGACGATCGGTATGCAGCCTTGGCTCCAGAAGATTGCTCGACGTTGAAGAAATGCTCTTTTTGCACCCTCTCCATTTTTTCTCTCCAAGTATTCTCGTGCTCTCTGATATCGAAAAAAGGGTCCTCTTGCAAGGGAATGGCACCTTGCTATTTATAAGAAGGGAATGCAATCGTTAGGGTTTGCAGTGATTGCCCCTTAGAGTGGCGGTGGCCTGTTGATTGATCAATCTGGGCCATTAATCTTGAGTGTGATGAATCTGGGCCATTTAGTGTAGATTGCACCAAATCCTATCAGTAATTAATGCTGATCGGAATAAATCTCCATGATGATGATTTGCTGATGTCTGCGAATCTGAATGAATAAATTTAATTCATTCTCCTGCCACGTGTCCCAGATTATTGGGATTTGATCCAATCTTTGATTGCAGTAAATCTAGGAAATTGATTGACTTTATGACACGTGTCCTGGGAGTCACTGAGCCGCATAAGGATTAGGCTGCATAAAGTTTGAGCCGCATAAGCCTGGCCACGTGTCAGGGCAGCTTGGGGAGTGGCCCCCGAATCTTTGAACCACATAATAATCTAGACCATATAATGGGTAGTGAGCCGCATGGAGATGATCCTTGTGAGCCGCATAGGGCTGTTTCGATCTGGGCCGCATAGGGCAACTTCGGCCTGAGCCGCATGGGGAGTCTCCACTCGAGCCGCATATGACTGTCCACGTGTCTAGGCTGCGTGGCATTTTCTGGATTTTGGGAGATTGTGCCAGAGATTTTCTTTAATTTTCTAGGATTCTGTCATTATGACAGAGTCATAATTGCCACCTTGTGTCAGACCTGTCGTTTCGTCAGAGCGGCCAGCCGTCAAAGCAATTAATGCAGTATAGGACGGAGGGGAGAACTGTTTGCAAGACACGTGTCTTCTCTTCTGAGCCGCATGGAACGTCTTGAGCCGTATAGTCCCTTGTGCCGCATGAATCTTTGAGCCACATGGGCTATCTAAGCCGCATGGGGTTCCCTGGCCGCATGGATCTTTCTTCATTATTTTCCATGCTTCTACACCCCATACACTCACACACACATGCCTACACTCTATGACACTACACACATGGACACACAAATCTAAGAATGAGTTCACCTTGACACAACTGTTACACATATCACATTGTTTACCTATGAGTCTTTACACACACTACAGCATGAGGATTTAAACACTGTTTCCCACATAGCCCTACACTATTCCTAAGACTGAGTAACACCCTAGCTACACCACTGATTTGCCCATTCATGAACACATTGATATTGCACACATTACAGTGTTTTCTTTACTGTCACATTGACACAGGTGCACTGATCCCAGATTTCATTAACCTACATGTTGTATACACACTGTTTTAGGGACACACACACAAAACTGAGATTTGTTTATTTCAATAACTGAGTTTTGGGTTCATGATTTGATTTCAATTTGGTTTGAGCCTTGTTTTCAATTGGTTGTTATATGTATACAAAATCTGAACAGATATATGTTAACTGTCTATTAATCCTGAAATACAAATGTAGGTTAACTGTCATGTACACACATATATGCTACACACTAAAAACTGGAAACCCCTGTTCCTGAACACACAATTGAGACACTGTTTTCTTATATAGCTTACACACACACCCTACTGTCATTGCCATTCCTGAGAATCACATTGAACGACAACTACACACACCCTCCTTAACCTATGTAATGTCCTGAGAATTTCCCTCTTCCTATGCATTGTTCTCCTCACTCACATTTATTTCATTCACATGCTTTTCACTCACTGTTATTCACTACTGTTCCTGTCACTTGACACACTCAACACCATGCACACATGACACCACACACACACATGATTACATGTATTATCATTGACACACAAAAGTTAGTAGACACTATACACATTTCCCCCTCTCTATTTCACTATATATTAAGTTCATGATTATATATATATATATATATATATATATATATATATATATATATATATATATATATATATATAGTACACACATGCATGTATATATATATATATATATATATATATATATATATATATATATATATATATATATATATATATATATATATATATATATATATAGTACACACATGCATGCATACAGCTAGTTAACTTACTTGTTTCAATGTATGCATAGATATATGTTTTGTGTTAGCATGCTTGTTATGTAATTAACATATAGATAGTATATCCTATGCCTTCCATTTCACCACCATGTTCACACACATAGACCCTTGCATGTAAATTTCTCCCTTTCTATTCACATTTGTATGTTAATGTTGTGTATATAGGTGCAAACCTATATATATATATATATATATATATATATATATATATATATATATATATATATATATAGGAGATTCATGATAAATAGTTAAATATGATGTGCCTTGATGTGTGGTTGTGTTGGCTTGTATAGCCTTGTGATTGGTGTGTGATTGCTAGACTAGACTGGTTAGGCTTAGTGAGACTTGTTTGGGTTAGACTTGACCTAGTTGACCTAGTTTGACTAGTGAAGTTGACTAGAGTTGACCAAGGGTTGACTTTAGTCTAGATTGACCCTAGACAGCATGCAGATGCATTGTACATTCATTTATCACCCCTTGTATACATCTTGACTTGTGTTGCTCTAATTAGGAGTCAGGTACCTCATCTCGGACAGTACATTTACTTCAGATATTCAGATACCAGGCGAGTACATTCTCTGATCATTTCATAACTTGCTTAGAATTATATTCCTGCTCTAGTTTACCTTATTTGATGCTGTCACGATATTATCACGGATTGGTACTATATAGATCTTTTCATGCGATGTTATCCCCCTCGGGAGCATCGGATACATCATGTCGTGTGTTTCATGTACATCGTGTATTCCTCGCTCTCATGTTATTCATGTTTCTTATGTGCTTCATGCTCGTTCATGCATGCTCGTGTACTCTCATGTTCGGTCATGTTTCTCATGTATCTCATGTATAACCTATACTTCATGTGCACTCATATATAAGCCCTCATGTATACTTCATGTGCACCCATTTATGGACTTTCATGTGAAAATCATGTGCGTAACATAACTTGTCTGGATCCTTGTGTATTGATTGGGGTATGGGGGAGTATAAATAGTCATGTGAACAATTTCAAAGTAGTATAACCATGTGTGCCTCTTTAGTATATTCATGTGCAAATCCAGCCGTTCATATGTCGACTTTGTACTCTAAATCACTAGTCACTGGTAGCTCTCTACTTATAGTAGATATTTCCATTACAGTTCTCTCTCTATTTACATCATGTACTTTCTTTCAGTTTCATGTATCGTACTCTCTTACATGTTTTTATTTTCTAACCTGTTATGATCTGCGTGAGATGTATTGTGCTCGCTCCCGTCCTGACTGGACCTATTGAAAATTTTACAAAGGATGATGAGGAACCCTGCACCCCTTACTATGGAGCTTGCCTAGATGACACTCGCGACCTGGACCCCTGGGGAGGTTCAGGCAGCTGCTAAGGATGATACCCATGCTTAGTGTAGATAGTCTAGACTGTTCCTTATTTTTATGTTAGTAGTTGTCTGGATTCAGAGTTGTATTATTATGGAGACTGGTAGTTGTTGAGACTTATGTTATTTCATTTCTGTTGTACCTCAGTTGAGGATTTCTTTATCTATTCTATCGTGCTATATTCTACCTTAGATTGTGATTGAGTTGTACCTCTGTGTTTGGCCTCCTTTTGGAGAGTATTTCATGTTATGTTAGTTATAGTTCATGACCTAGAACAGCGTTCTACCACCGACACTGCGGCGTAAGCTGGACGCTGTTACGTACTCGTATCCTCACAGTGGGTGCGGGTCGTGACAGTTCAGTATGGTGGATAGCTTACTATAGATAGCTAACTTGAATACCAAGCTCAAACACCAGTTTTCTCTAGGACAATTGAATAGGTTTGATGAAAACTAGAGTACATCCCCTGTCTCTTTCTAGAATAGTAAAATTGAATAGGCTTGTTGTGCTATTTGCCTTGAAGCAATCGGCACCACAAAATCTGCAGGCGTCTTCATCCTTGTCGTCCTTATAGTACAACATGCATCCGTTGCGACATGTATCAATTTTTTCATACCCCATCCAGAGCGATCTCACCATTCTCTTGGATCGGTAGAAGTCTTTAGGTAACTTGCCACCCTTCGGCAATATATCTTTAATTAACTCCAGGATTCGGTTGTAGCATTCTTGAGACATGTTAAAATCTGATTTTATGCTCAACAATCTTGTAATCACCTCCAACGGTGAATGGTTATCACAACCAGGATATAAAGGAGTCCTTGCATTCTCCAGCAACTCCATGAACTTTGCAGCATCGGCATTCGGTGCCTCCTCAGCTGCATATTGATTGTTCGGATCAAAACTAGGCCCCGCAGCATCGAAAACCATGTTCGTCTACCCTTAGTCGTAATCAGCATGCTCGTGGACATCTACATAAGGCTCCACATAAGGCTCCGGCTCGGAGGCTAAAGGCATAAGTTCTCCGTGTGCGGTCCACTGATAATAATTTGGCATAAAACCCTTCGAATACAAATGATATGTCACATCCACTTTCGAATGATATTTCAAGTTGCGACATCTCACATATGGACACTTAATTCTTGTATGGTCCATGTACTGAGGGAACGCCATAGCAAACTGCAGGAACTGTTGCACACCCTGTATAAATTTATTCTGTACACCACACATGTCATCAGGATGATGATTGTACATCCACAAACGGTTCCGCAGATAGTAATTTATATCCATTTTAAGATAATTCTGCAAAGATTGACACAGATAATAATTCATCAGGATGACGATTGTACATCCACAAACGGTTCTGCAGATAGTAATTCATATCCATTTTAAGATAATTACTGCAGAAAGTGAAGACCGACATGAACTGACGCACGAAAGTGATGATTGTACAACCATAAGTTTTATGTTCTTCAACGATATATTTCACATGCATAATTGCCAAGTGTGAGAACGGATGGCTCAGAACACAATCCAAAATTTATTCTAGCATACATTAGTGTGAATCATCTATGTTCTGTGTCACGACCCGATCCCAAATAATTGAGTCGAACCGGATCATGCCCAGCCTGCACCGTTGTGAGACGGTGGCAGTAAGCTGTTCTATATGCAGGTATTCACAACAACATCTATACATTTGTCACAACTGAATATACGGAAATTTTAAAACTTTATTCAATATTTGAAAAGTACAACTGGAATTAAAAGGACTGGAATAAATGCTGAATTCGAATTAACAAAATTCCA
The DNA here is from genome assembly GCA_029216955.1 of Iris pallida. Lineage (NCBI taxonomy): Eukaryota > Viridiplantae > Streptophyta > Magnoliopsida > Asparagales > Iridaceae > Iris > Iris pallida. The sequence goes on from JANAVB010028398.1 coordinate 8,998,727, forward strand.
AAAACAAAAAAAATGGAAATAACTAGCTAAGCGTTCGGCTCGTCGGCCTCAGGTCCTGCGTCCTCCAAGGGGGACTCTGGCAACACCAAAGGGTACAGAACCGGGTCATAATAGCTATTGTACAATAGCTCAGCATCCTCAATGTCACCTAAAAATGTTGTCTCTAGTCAGGAGGGAGCAAGTACGAATATGTATCTCATATTTCAAGTAATAATAGAAAAGTGCAGGCTAAACAGTTGAAACAATATTTTTCAGTAATTCTACGATTAAAAACAATGTGATTTGAATGTGTAATCGTCTATGACCGGCTTGGGTTATACAATAGCGTCCTAGTGACGCGATACGGCTTATCCCCGTGTGTAAGAGGGGTAAGCTCGCACAATCATGCAATATGGGGGTATTGGCCATAAACGTTACACTATTCCCCTAATTCCCACAATCAATATCAATCAGTATCTGAACCCTAAGAGAGGGTTCCGTGTAGCAATGTGGTTTAAACATGCAGCTAGACAATTACTAAATAAAATACAAGAAAATATAACCGTAACTTGCCTCAATTTGTATGACTGGAGTAGGATGACGGTTCCAGAGAGAAGTTAGTACCGTCCTTGGAAATCCTACCGTTGGAGAACTTGACTTAGAACCAAAATTGTAGCCATTCTAGGTGTGCTAGTTACAATCTCTAGTAGTAATGTCCTAGTCGGATTTTGAGTTCTTTTATTTAACCTACTGTAACGCTTTACGTCGCAAACTACGTGCGTTGTCAATTAGTTTGTTAAACCGGTTAATTGGGAAAAAATAGCAATTACAGTTTAACTTAGGAAAACTTTGTATTTTTGTAATATATATATATATATATATATATATATATATATATATATATATATATATATATATATATTTTATATATATATATATAAACTAGTTTTCTTCTAATGGTAAAACATGAACTTGTTATCTTGCTAATATTTTATTTATTTAATTAACTTGGAAAATTTTTTATTAATTTTATACAAAATAATTAATATCCTAATTATAATTTGCGCGTCCAAAAAATGGAAACCAACCCAGAAAGGAAATGAAAATCATCTTGGAAAAGAAATGAAAAACCTAGACTACACAATACAGGGGCACAGATAACAAAATAGAAATCTGGGCTTATGCCCTTACCAACTTTACATAAATAAAATTAGAGGAAAATTAGTGAGCTCTGAAAAATGTCCCGTATTTTAAGTACTGAAAACAAAACTAATAAATAAATTAAATTAAATCTTAGGAGTCTCATACTTGGTCCAATCGTCACTATTTTTAGCTAATGCCTCAACGTCCGGGTAAAATCGGTTTCGTTTGCATTTCGCTAGGGCCCACAGACCGGTATAGTTGTTGCCCGAAAATATTCGAAAATCAACGCAATAAATATTTTTGCAAAAATAACCGATTTTGAAAAATATACTAAAACTTTAAGAAAATTTGGGCAGCATTTCCTCTATAACTGGGACAACCCAATCCTGGGAAAAGTGCCAACACCACCAAAATAAAAGTCCCAAACCAGGGAACACACCAGATATCCCCAAACCAGGAAAACCCACCGAATAAACCATCATTCACCAAGTAAAAATACAATAAAATCGCAGAACGTTCCCGAATGAAATCGAAAAAACCCGAAAATAACCACAGAACCAGAGAATACTAGTTTCGGAATTTCCGAAACTAAACTAGGAATTCCAAAACACAGAACAGAACTTTTCTGAACCAACTCAGAAAATTTTGAGAAACCACAGGAACAACCCAACCAAAACTAAGATAACTAAAACCACAGAAACTTTCCGAAGAAAGTTCCGAAAGCTCGAAATCACAAACGTAATCCTCAAAACCGATTCCCGTTTATGGGATCGGGGACCGTATCATCATCGACACTAACGGAGGGACACGGGGACACAGAAATGTACCTCAAATTGCTCGGCTAGAGCTCTTAGATGATAATAATAGATAAAAGGAACACGCGGATAGTGGATCGGCTCGGGACAGCGCCTCGCCGGGGTACGGCTGTGCTGGACAGCAGGATCTGGAGATCGGGGCACGGAGAAGCACGGACAGCGGGTCGGAAAACCCGCGTGGTCGGGGCGACGGCGTTGGGAGCACGCTGGACGAAGGAAGGGCTGCCGGACGGCCGGTTGCTGGCCGAGAAGGGGCCGAGAGGGGTACGCTGGCGAGGGGAGCTGCCGGAGGCCGGCGGAAGACGGGGCTGCGGGCTGGACAGGCCGGCGGTGGTCGCGGCTTGGGCGCCAGAGAAGGCGGGCCGCGGTGACGGGCGTTCGGGGAAGGCTGGGGTCGCCGGAGGGTCGACGGGTCGGGCGCCGAGCAGGGAGAGGGGGCGCGGGCGAGGGTTTGCTTTGGGGAGGAATTTGAGAGGGAAAAAAAGATAGTGTTGGAATGGGAGTGCTGGTGCTTTTTTGAGAGAGGGAGTTGGTTTAAGAAGGAGTGGGAGAAGTGTAGGTATGGAGGAGAGGGAAAAGAGGGGAGTGGGAATAGGGTGCTGGCTTGGTCGTCGTGGGAGACCAAGCCAGTTGGGCTTTGTTTTATTATTATTATTTTTTTATTTAACAAATAAATAATAAGTAATCAATATTTTAAAAGAGGGGAAAAATATTGATGGGTTCAAAAACGGGATTGGGTTCGGGTTCGAACTGGTCCAGGCTCGGGTCTCGCAAACAAAAACCATTTTATTTTGAAAATAATTTCGAACCTACAATAATAAATATAATAATGATTTAATTTAACAAAGTGTATATTTAAATATTGCGACAAAAGAAAATTCAATAATTTACCAAAAATGCAATTAAATCTAATTAATCCAATAAATCAGAAATGCGGGTTTCACATTCTGTACATATGGTGTAGTATATGTTCTTATCGAATATAGTATCTGAAGGATGTAACAGAATCAATAAGATGAACACACAAAATGTAATACTAAGACATTATCTACTACTAAAAGATGTAGTGATAGGTTGTCGTATCATCATTGCCGAGTGATGGGGGTCGGAGGACAGTCAACTTTATCTACGGCTACATAATTTCTGCCTCGCCAGTCGAATAGCTGTAGGGACTATGTCCTGATCACGATGTCGTACCGTAGATTAATGCAAATTCCTTATAGCAAATGTCGTACATAGATTTCTGTCTCGCCAGTCGAATAGCAGATAAAAAGGTTATATTCGATTTTTTGTCAAGTGTGAGAACGGATGGCTCAGAACACAACCCAAAATTCATTCTAGCATACATTAGTATGAATCATCTATGTTCTGTACATATGGTGTAGTATATGTTCTTATCGAATATAGTATCTGAAGGATGTAACAGAATCAATAAGATGAACTCACAAAATATAATACCAAGACATTATCTACTACTAAAAGATGTAGTGATAGGTTGTCGTATCATCATTGCCAAGGGATGGGGGTCGGAGGACAGTCAACTTTATCTACGGCTACATAGTTTCTGTCTCGCCAGTCGAATGGCTGCAGGGACTATGTCCTGATCACGATGTCGTACCGTAGATTAATGCAAAGTCCTTATAGCAAATGTCGTACATAGATTTCTACCTCGCCAGTCGAATGGCTGTAGGGACAGTGTCTGACTTGGTGTATCTCACCATTTTCCCAAAATGCCTGACATTCAAACTCAGAAAACAGTTGCTAACTGATATCACTGTTCAGTTAAGCCTATTCTCAGGTTAATCCTTATTCCAATATCATTTTCCAATAGGAATTTATCTAAGTCCATATCAATAGACAAATTTTCTTTGGGCAACATGAACTAGCCAAGCCATCATACCTAGGTATCCAGTCTCTCATACAGGACCTACCTATCTACCTTTAACATAAATTATACAAATCAAACTAGTCTTAAACACTGGTACCAACTGTCTGAACATGACAGTCCCTAATTTGTACTGGATTTATCCTACCTCTGAATGTGCAAAGCACCTGAGTGCCCCTCCTAAAAACCAAAAAAAAGTGGAATCACCCAAGAGGAAGAAAAAGAAAGTTGGACAACACAGTCCATGCTTTCTTTCTTTCTTCCTTTCTTTCTTGCCACTAGGAAATGATGGGAACTTGATGGAATTGGATACCAAGACATGGGCAAAATGCCAGGTTGGTGCGCATGTGACATGAGTGGGGGATGCTTGGTGGGGGGAGAGAAAAAGAAGAAGCTACTCCTTATGGGTTGTGGTCACACACACTACACTAGCAAATGTAGATGGATATCATACATAAATTTGCAATATTATCTCCACTGTTCTGAAACCAACCAACCAATATTTGCATGTTCCTGTGAACCTCTTCATAACAAACTAATTATGAGACAAGACATCAATCACCAACAATACATCAATCCCCAACGAATTATGTGTTGGGTCATTCTAAGATCAGAAAATTGCATATATATAGCATTGAGTTTCGTTAAAATTGCTCCCAAAGTAAAGAAGTTCTAAAAATTATCATGAAATACACAAAACGCTCTTTTAAAGAACATTTTTCATAGAAGTTATCATGAGAACCCTAAATTTTTTCTAATATCAGTAAATAGGGCTCGAACCCTAAATTGGATATATTAACATTTTTTCCAATATCAGTAAATAGGGCTCGAACCCTAAATTGAAATTCCAATCCAAGAGGAGGAGGGAACTGGGAAGCGGGGACAGGGGAGAGTGTGTGTGTGTGTGTGAGAGAGAGAGAGAAAGAGAGATAGGGGAGCTACCTGAGGAGGAGGAGGAGGAGGCCGAAGGAGGGAGATCGCCGGAGGAGCGCCACGGAGGAGGAGGCCGGAGGAGGGAAATTACAGGAGGAGCGCGCGCGCAAAAAATTTGGGGGGGGGGGGAATTTATGAATGATCGAAATGGAAACCCTCGCAGCCTATATGAAACATTTAGCGACGTCCGAAATGGACGTCGCTAAACGTCGCTGACATTTAAAAAACGGCGATGCCGCTTAAAGTACGTCGCTACACGTCGCTACATCAGCGACGTGTACCGACGAACTTGCGACGCAGGTTCCCAGTTAACAAATTGCAGTCGCTAGACGTCGCTGTTTGTCGCTGTTGGCGACAAACATCGACGTCTTAGTTAAACGTCGCTAAACCCCCAAAAATTAGCGACGTTCTATCTTGGAGTCGCTAAATACGTCGCTGATATGACTTATTTTGGTAGTGGCTGGTCTTGCTGGGAGTTCGGCGAATATGATGCATGGAGGGTATCTTTTACCGCTCTCAGGTGAACAATGGCAGAAACTGATGAGCTTGCTGGATATCGACAATCCTTCCAACCCTGGTTCTTCAAACTCTGATCGCCTGTTGGGTAAGAACTCTTCTGTCCATTGGATATTCGATACTGGGGCTACTCTTCATGCGACAAGTTCTCGTGACTGTTTAGTTGATTGCTTTGAGGGCCCTGTCTGTCCTGTGATTTTTTCTGAATGGACACTACTAAAATAAGCTATATTAGCGACGGAACAAAATACCGTCACTAAATATGTAATATAGCGACGCCCTTCTATTGACATCGTAAATCGTCGCTGAATAGCGACGTTCAGCGACAGTAGATAAATTACGTCGCGAAATAGCGACGTTCAGTGACATATTATTAAAATATGTCGCCATATATTAAAAGGTTGCGACGTTTAGCGACGTTAATTGTTGACGTCGCTAATTTTTTTACTTAGGCACAGTTCTGTTTCCTTTTTTCCCCTCACTCGAAAATTTCATATTTTTCGACTCCCTCCTCCTCTCGGCGACTCCCTCCCCACTTCGGCGACTCCCTCCTGCCCCGACGACCCCAACCCCCTCGAGCTCCTCCTCCTCGAGCTTCTCCTCCCCCAATCCGAGCTGCTCCTCCTTCTCTCCGATAAACCCTAACACTCCTCCTCCTCCTCCTTCTCTCCCACACATACACACACACACACACACACACACACACACACGGACACACGGACACACACACACACGGGGACACGGACACACACACACACACGGACACACACACACAACTATTGTGTGTGTTTTGAATCCATAGGTTCGATTTTGAGGCTCTTTTGAGTCCTCATTAGGAAGTTAGGATGGGTTTGATATCACCCATGGAGAAACTCCGAGAGTGGCTAGGATGGATTTATGTCCAATAGGATTAGTAGAGGGATACTAACATACTGTTAGTGCAATAGGCAGCGGCAGCGGCAACGGATGTAACAGATGTAACAAATACATGTATCACAGAGGAAGAGAGTGTGAGAAGTATGAATGTATAGGAGAGTTACCTGTGTTAATAGGCAGCAACTTAATGGCAGGATGGGGTGTGACAGGTTTAGTGGCCATTAGACCTGTGCATTGGATGCACAGGAGAGTGCCCCATGGTCGAGTGCAGGTGTTTAGATGGGTTGGTTTATAGGAAACCATATGCATGTGTGGCCTGCAGTGCTTGGGTTGGCATGGTTTGTCTTGACAGATTTTGGCTTAGGCATTTGCCTTTTATTTGCTAGTTGCCACAGAGCAGTGGCCTTGGCTAGGTACTGCAGACAATAGGCATGAGGCAAGGAAAAGTAGAGTTTGCTTTGGCTACTGCATTGCCCTTGGCTCTGCCACAGAGCAGTGACAGTAGCAGGGAACACCCTCCTTTTTGGTGATTGCCCAAGTGGCCATTGACTCGTGACACTAGGCCATAGGCATGGGGGTTAGCCTTGGTATCATGTATCAGAGGGTCTAATCCATAGGGTGTCTAGTATGTATCAGAGGCTTGGGGTCACTTGGTTAGTTGTATCAGAGTTTAGGGTATGGGTTGTAACCATAGGTGAATAGGAAGTTTTTGAGATACTCACTTGAGTATCAGTAAGTTTGGTATCCTTGTATGTTAGGATGTTGGTAAGGGATATGCATATCAGGATAATATGGTATCAGATAATAGAATGTTAGTCTAGGTTCATGTGAGTGTTGGTGTGAGTGTTAGATTAGTGTAGTAGAGTTCAGAAGCCATAAAGGCAGCAGGACAGTAGCTTACCTTGGCCACAACTCATGGAGAGATGTGTGTCTCACTATATACAAATGAAGGAATATGTATGTGATAGGTAATTGAATATGTTTAATTCTTGAAGACAAATACATGTATCACATATTCCAATTCATAGAGGGATACTAACAGTATGGTAGTGCAATAGGCAGCGGCAGCGGCTAGTTCCTATATATATGTGTTAGAGATAGATGTTAGGATATCTAGGATACATAAAATGTTAGAGGATACGTTTAGTATCCTAAGTTAGCTAGTTAATATGTTAGAGTTAAGATAGTATCCTAGGATTCTAAGTAGTATCTTAGGATATTGGTTGATATTATATTCAAGTCTTGTCAATAATGTCTTTGACTTTGTCATGGGATCTTAGATATCGGTTGTAGGTGACATTATATATATATGGTCTGGCGATATCGAAACGAATATAGTGTGTCTGAATGAGATATCGGTTGTAGGTGACATTATATTCATGGGGTCTACTTGACTTTGTCATGGGATCTTAGATATCGGTTGTAGGTGACATTATATTCAAGTCTTGAAAATTGATGTTAATTAAGACAATTTTCAACTTGATCCTGTCGATATCGAAACGAATCTAGTGTGTCTGAATGAGATTGGCATCAGTAAGAATCGATAGCATATGCGTACTTGTTGGATGCACAAAGAACTTATGTGCGATATAGCATGGTTATTAGTAACCGTCCGCTACTAATGTGTGTCCCATAATAAGACATAATATACGAATTTGTGCCTATTGGATAATGTGTGTCCATCTTTGCAGAATTATTTCCAAATGGATATGAATTACTACTTACGAAATCGTTCATGGATGTCCAATCGTCGTCCTGATGATATATTTGGTGTGCGAGATGAATACATAGCGGGAGTAGAGCAGTTCCTGCAGTTTGCTAAGGCGTTCCCTCAGTACATGGACGGCACCAAAATTAAGTATCCGTGTGTGAAATGTTATAACGTGAAATATTATCCAGAAGTGGAAGTGACATATCATTTGTACTCGAGGGATTTCACGTCTAATTACTATCAGTGGACCGCACACGGAGAACTTGTGTCGTTAGCATCAGAGTCGGAGCCTTATTGTGAGCCGTATATGCATGCTGGACCTAATTTTGTTTCAGATAATCATGCATATGACGACGGGTGCATGAACATGGTTTTCGACGCTGCGGGGCCTAGTTTCGTTCATGATGTAGCTGAGGAGGCACCGAATGTCGATGCTGCAAAGTTCATGGAGTTGCTGGAGAATGCAAGGACTCCATTGTATCCTGGTTGTGAGGATCATTCACCGTTGGAGGTGGTTACAAGACTGTTGAGCATTAAGTCAGATTTTAACATGTCGCAAGAATGCTACAACCGAGTGTTGGAGTTGATTATAGAGATCTTGCCGGCGGGTGCTAAGTTACCTAAAGACTTCTATCGGTCTAAGAGGATGGTGAGATCGCTCTGGATGGGATACGAGAAAATCGATTCTTGTCGTAATGGGTACATGCTGTACTACAAAGACGACAAGGACGCAGATGTGTACAGATTTTATGGTGCTGATCGCTATAAGACAACTAGTACAGGAAGGTCTACCGGTGCAAGAAGACCGACCGATTCAATACACTACTTGCCTTTAACGTCACAGTTGCAAAGATTATTTATGGTGAAAGAGACGGCCGAAAATATGAGTTGGCATATGCGAGAACAGTTTGAAGGAGTATTGGATCACCCATCCGATGGAGAAGCGTGAAAGCACTTTGATCGAGTGTATCCTGATTTTGTTTCAGATCCGCGTAATATCAGGTTGGGGCTATCTTCTGACGGTTTTACTCCTTTTGGTCTTTCGGGATCCCAGTATTCGTGCTGGCCTGTGATTGTCACTCCGTATAACCTACCGCCTTGGATGTGCATGAAGACTCAGTACATGTTTCTAACCGTTATAATTCCTGGTCCGAACAATCCCAAGAGGAACATTGATGTGTACTTACAGCCTTTGATAGATGAGTTGAATCAGTTATGGGAAGTAGGCGCTAACACGTACGATGTTTCCAGGAAACAGAATTTTCAGATGAAGGCAACCCTTATGTGGACCATCAACGACTTTCCGGCCTATGGAATGTTATCTGGATGGAGCACTCATGGCCGTCTCTCATGTCCGTATTGCATGGACCGTAGTAAGGCTTTCCGCTTGAAACACGGAGGAAAACCGTGCTTCTTTGATTATCATCGGCAATTTCTGCCAAAAGATCATCCGTTCAGAAGGAACATGAATGCATTCCATGCCGGCGTTGTAGAGAAGGGTGATCCACCACCAAGGTGGTGCGGAGCCACGATATGGGAGGAGGTTAGAGATTTTCCAAGTGCTATCGAAGATCCTACAACTGGGTACAAGTGCGATAGATTTGGTAGAGATCATAACTGGACAAAGAGGAGCATATTCTGGGATCTGCCATACTGGAGTACCAATCTGATCAGACATAATCTTGATATCATGTATATTGAGAAGAATATGTTTGATAACATAATTAATACTGTGATGGACTTAAAGAAAAAAACGAAAGACAATCCCAAGGCCAGGTTGGACTTAGAAGAAATATGTAAACGCCCTGCGTTGCATTTGATAGAGCAGAATGGAAAATAGTTCCTGCCGAAGTCAATTTTCTCACTGGACAAGGAAGATAAAGTGAGACTTTGTCGGTGGTTCCAGGGCCTAAAATTTCTAAATGGATATGTGTCAAATCTGAGAAGATGTGTCGATCCGAAGGAAAAAAATTGATGGGTATGAAGAGCCACGACTGTCACGTATTCATGGAGAGGTTAATTCCGATTGCATTTCCGAAATTCTTACCGCAGGCAGTTTGGGATCCATTGACGGAGCTTAGCATATTCTTCAGGGATCTTTGTTCTAAGAAATTGCTCATTGATCATCTTGAAAAGTAAGAGAAGGACATTGCGGTAACACTGTGCAAGCTAGAGAGGGTGTTTCCTCTTGGATTCTTCGACTCTATGGAGCATTTGCCGATTCATCTATCCTATAAGGCACGTGTTGGTGGACCCGTCAAATATCGATGGATGTACCCGTTCGAGCGACATTTGAATCATCTAAAAAGAAAGGTAAAAAATAAGGCACGGGTCGAGGGTTATATTTGTGAAGCCTATGTTCTCGAGGAGATTACAAACTTTTGTTCAATGTATTTTAAGCCTCATGTTGCAACTAATAGAACGAAAGCTTCCAAAAACGACGACGGAGAACATGAATGTAATGATACAATACTGAAGGTATTCAATGCTCCAGGAAAGCCATCGGGTAAAATGAAGAAGAGATATCTGAATGATGATGAGCTAAGGGCTGCTTAGGTGTATGTATTACTCAACTGCGACGAGGAAGAAGTAGAGAAACTGGAGGGGTAAGTAATTAATATGTCTATATTATTTTAATAGTGTTGATTATTATACTATTATATTAACTGAATGTTGTTGTTTTCAGCATATTTAATGATGATGTGAGGTCAGGTAGGCCACACATAATAGAAGAAGAACTATAACAAGAAATGAGGCATTATTCTCCATAATGATTGAGTGCATATGTAAGACTTGAGAACTCTGTAATTACCTTTCTGTATATGCACTTGATTGAGAATGAGCTTAATTTCTTTTTTCGTGGTAATTTAGGTCGATCGTCCATACGCAAGACTTGAGAATGAGTCTATTAGAACGCTAGCCAAGGGACCAATTTATGCTGCAAAAATATAGCCAAGCTACTATGTTAATGGATTTAGGTTCAAGTCAACAACTTGCCCGATCAGAGACAACTTTGTGGATCTCGACTCCACCAAAAACAGCTGTTTGTGTATCAGATCTTCGAACTACAAAGATGTTAATGCGGACAACGATTTCTATGACGTGCTACGGGAGATCGTGGAGCTGATATATAGTTATGGAATAGAGCCTGCTAAGATTGTGTTATTCAGGTGTGATTGGTTCGATCCGATTGAAGGTCAAGGTTGGAAAGTAGACAAGCACGGTCTTGTGGATATAAACTATCGGCGTCGATATCAAGCCTATGAACCATTTGTCCTATCAAGTCAGGCTCAGCTCGTGTACTTCACAAGTTATCCTAAACGGGGAACAACAAGGTCGGACTGATGGGCAGTATGCAAGACCAAAGCTAGAAATACCTTTGAGGTTGACGATATAGCTTATCAAGAGGATGAACTACCTCTTATAACAAATATTATAGAAGTGGACATGACTAAAGTTCCTCATTACACATCTAATTGTGTAGAAGAAGTAGAATTATCTGAAAAGGAAGATGCAGATGAAAGTAAAGATGTAGAGGAGGATGAGGAGGAAGAAGAAGAAGAAGAAGAAGAAGAAGAAGAAGAAGATGAGCTAAACGAACTAGATGAATTTTCAGAAGAGGATTAAATCTGTACGTTTGTTTTATCATCATATTTGACACTTTAGTGGCACTTTTATCATATAAATATGTGACACTTTAGTGACACTTTTATCTGTGACTATGATATTTTTCAAAAATCTGTGATGTCTATCATATAAATATGTATTTTTGTTTTTTGTCATATGTTATTATCAGGTATGACTAGACCATCTGGACGACGTGGAGGATTTTATATTAGGCAGTCCCGTCTGTCTCGGACAGCTGGAGATGGAGATTCCGTACCCTCATCCTCATCTTCGAGTACGCCATTGTACCGTTCTGTTCCCGGTCCATTATCGGGACAGGGCAGTTCCAGCAGGTTGACGACTCCTCCCTCGTCGTCCAGCGTTCCTGATCCCGTATCCAGTATTTCTGATCCCGCGTCCAGCATTCCTGATCCCGTATCCAGCATTCCTTCTGTTGACGGCTCTATGGGGGGAGCCGACGCCGAGCATATGGAGGACGGCGATCAGACTGATCCTGTCCAAGCAGAAGGTGAGAGCGACCCTCCATGCGCTCCCCCGGGCGAGACACGTATGGAGATTTGGACGGACGGGCCTACGAAGTAAGTTAATTAGTTAATATATATTTCTCAAATGATTATATGTACATATATATTCATGAAAATTATTATTGTATAGATATCGGCCACCTGCACTACAGAGACAGCTGGGGGTATTTCTGAGGCAGAACTATGGTGGGCCTTGGATTAACTACTCAGATGCTTCCGCAGATAAGAAGGCCTTTTGGTTCGCCCACTTCAAGGTAAAAATTTTGTTTATTTTTAAATTTTAATAATCATTTGTGTAAATTATACAACTTTTCTATTTTACTTCTTGTAGAGGACCTATTTCTATCCACCACACCGGGTGGCGAAGATCGAGGCCCAATTTTTTGCCGTCGCAGGCAAGCTCATCCGTGATGCGATCCACGACCAGAAGTCTCGTGATCGCTCCGGAAAGCCGATCCATGGTTAGATCACGTCAGAGCAGTGGACTGCGATGAAGGCTAGATTCGGCGAGCCCAGGTACCAGGAGTAGTCTGACAAGGCCAAGGTGGCACGGTCGAGCGCCGATAAGTGGTGTGGTGGCTCCATTCCGATGACGGAGCATTTTTGTCGTCTGGTACGTTTCCTATGTCGTCAGGTAAAAAAGGGTAAGGACCCCAACATGGTGGCCGTCTTCCTGGTCACCCATCGGAGGGCTAGGAAGTTCATTGAAGAGAGGGCGACGCAGGCATATGTACGCTCTATACTTTATATTAATTTACTATAATTTAGAAAACAAGAAAATAGATATCAATATAGACTTTAGCAAACACTTATATGTTAGCAAACATTGTTCTAGGCCAAGTTTGTTCGGCTACAAGAGGAGACGGCTGCTGCTGCTAGTACGCCAGCAGAGGGAGGGCCTGGTACTTCCTCCCAGCCGCCTACAGCTCTATCGTCGGACGAGCTCTGGATGACCGTCGTTGAAGGTCTTCAGAAGGGTACGTACTATGGTACGGGATCCTACGGCGCCTATTTGGCTTCAGAGTCATCCCGGGCTCCCTCTGTCAGTGCGTAGTCTCCAGCTTTGCAGGCGTCATCACGAGCGCAGGATGTGTACAGACAGCTCTACGAGCTGCGTCACGAGTTATAGCAGCAAATTTCTGAGGCAGCTGGGGCAGAGCGACGATCCGACGATCCGATGATCACCGGACGATTTGATGCGGTCGAGCGTAGTATACAGGAGTTGATGAGTTTGCAGCAGGCTACAGCTGCCAGCTTGCACACGCTCACTGAGTCTACGCAGCGCACAGAGCGTAGACAGGTCGAGCTGGAGGGATCGCAGAGGACCGTGGCTGCCTCACTCACCCAGCTACATACTTCTTTTGAGGAGAGTACTCAGAGGATGGTGAGTATCCTTGCTGCGCATGGTGACCGACTGCGAGAGCTGGAGCCGATACGTCCTCCCGGTCCATCGATGGCGTCGACTCCAGACGTTGCACTGCCTCCTACTGCCCCTACGGTGCAGCTCACACAGGAGCAGTATGAGTACATGCTATCCCAGATGCGCGGCAGGGGTCCTCAGTGATCCAGTAGATTTTTTTTATCATCTTTGTATGTATTGGCCCTATGGGCCCATTGACCGTTCTGTACACTGATTTTCATTCTTATTTGCCTTCCATTGTGGACGTGTATGTTTGTTGGATATTTACTTCGTGATATTTACTTTGTTGGTATTTTCATTTTGATATTTACTTTGTGATATTTACTTTGTGATATCTGCGACGGGGATGACAAATATACCTATGCTGGGTTATAAGCGATGATCTGATATAGAAAGGAGGTGCTGCCCAAATTTTAAAAAAAATATAATGTGTATTTTTGTGATGATGTGTGTCTGTGTTTACAGTGTATATGAAATACAGTGTTCGAAACCATCGATAGTTTCGATTACTGTTGTTTGTTTTATCTTGGACAGAAAGAGCAACTGTTCAGGGTGTACTTCTGAGAGCTTCATTTTCACATCCTTCACTCTTTCGGAACGTCGTACAGGATCCCGAGAAGGTGAAGGACGTGAAGAGGAAGCTCTGAGAAGTGTATCCTAAACTGTTGCTCTTTTTATCCAAGATAAAACATAGAACAGTAAGCGAAACTGTCGATGGTTCGAAGACTGCACTTCACACACACTGTAAACACAGACACACAACATAACAAAAATACACATTATATTTTTTTAATATTCTGTGATGTATAGCGACGGATAGCGACGTACATGTACGTCGCTAAATGGCGGCGTTGCATCGCTAACCGTCGTAATCCATCGCTGCACTGTAGAATACTGACGTCGTTAATACGTCGCTGTACGTTGCTAAGATGCTGACGTGGCAGGCATGCCATGTCATCACATAAATATAACTGGACGTCGCTAATACGTCGTACTATGTCGCTAATTTTGCGACGTCAATGTTCGTCGCCCTCTGTCGTTAATTTTGCGACGACACAGCGACATAGTGGTGACGTCGCAAATAGCGACGTAGGGCGACGAATGTGTCATCTGCGACTAGGTTTTTTACGACCTTCATTTTTCGTTGCTAAATTCATCGCTAAATAACTTTAGCGACGTATATACCTTAATTAGCGACGTATCTGGACGTCGCTAATTTGGCTTATTTTTGTAGTGGGAGCACTATTGAGGCTGTTCTGAGAGACAAAGTATTTTTGACTGCTTCATTGGTGTTGATGGATGTTCTTTATGTTTCGACATTGACTTGCAATTTGATCTCTGTCTCACAATTGATTGGTGCCAGAAATTGTGATATCTTATTTACTCCTGATTTTTTTTTCAGGACCGAAGTACGAGGATGGTGATTGGAGAAGGTGAACAAAGGGATGGACTTTACTTCTTGGGTGAGGTTTCAGCTTCTTTGGCTTCGGTGATCCTGGCATGCCGAGAGAGTGATTCCGAGGTTTGGCATAGTAGACTGGGGCATCCTTCAGATAAAGTGATGCAGACTTTACCTTTTTTTCTCTGGTAGTGGTGTGTTTTCTCATAAGGCTTGTGATATTTTTTATCAAGCTAAACAGACTCGTGATGCTTTTCCTGATAGTAGTAGTCGTGCTTTGAGATGCTTTGAACTTATACACTGTGATCTGTGGGGACCATATCGTGTTCCGTCATCTAATGGGGCACGATATTTTTTGACTTTGGTGGATGATTTTTCTAGAGCTGTTTGGGTTATTTTATTGAAGGATAAGTGTGCTGTTTATTCTATGTTTCTTAAATTTATTGCTATGATGAAGCGTCAGTTTGGAGCTGATATACGTCATGTGCGGAGTGACAATGGCACTGCATTTAATTGTTTACGAGATTATTTTTCATCTCAAGGTATATTGTTCCAAACATCCTGTGTTAGGACACCTCAACAGAATGGAAGGGTGGAAAGAAAACATCGACATATTTTAAATGTAGCCAGGGCATTGAGATTTCAAGGTTCTCTTTTCGTAGATTTTTGGGGGAAATGTGTTCTGGGTGCATGTTATTTGATAAATCGAACCCCTTCTAGTATCTTGCATTTTAAGTATCCTTATGAAGTTTTATATGGTTCGGCTCCATCGTATGATCATCTACGTATTTTTGGTTGTCTATGCTATGCGTATGATTTGAAATCCCGACATGATAAATTTGCTAGCAGGAGCAGAAAATGTATCTTTGTTGGTTATCCACTTGATAAAAAGGGATAGAAACTGTATGATTTGGAGACTAGTAAATTTTTTGTATCCCGTGATGTTACTTTTTATGAAAAAGAATTTCCTGGGTGTGGCTCTGCTAGCGAGATATCTTCTGCGATACGTCATACATCTGTTGTGGTGCCGGGAGACTATATAGAGGCTTTTGGGATGGTGCCGGCTACGGTAGCTGAGGCCAGAGTGGTTGCTGGTGGCTCGGCACCGCGTAACGAGGATGCATAGGTAAATGTAGAAGTATTGACAGGAGAGTCCGCTGGAGGTGATGCGGATACTAATGCTGATACAGGAGATACAGTGTTGCCAGAGGTGCCCGACGAGGTAGTATTGGGAAGAGGAATGAGAAAAAAATCACAGCCAGTACGATTACAGGATTTTGTGACAAATGCTGTTCGAAGTAAAAGTCCCCCCTTCACCACAGTTCATCTGTTTTCGTCACTTCCTTAGGTACTTCGTATCCTCTAACACAATTTCTAAGTTATGACATATTTACTGTTGGACACAAAGATTTTTTTGCAGTTATCACTGCAGGTGTTGAGCCTACTTCTGTCACGACCCGCACCCTAGAGTAAGGGCACGAGACGTGGGTACGTCTAGCCTACGCCGCAGTGTCGGCGGTAGAACGCTGTCCTAGGTCACAACATCTAACAATATATCTCTAAGCAGTTTATACTCTCCGAATGGGGGTGACATAGCAGTAAAACTCAATCACAACTAAGGAAGAGATAGCACGATATGAAATAGAACTCAAGGAAATAAATAAATGACAAGTAGTCTAAGATAATCCCAGCAATATCCAGAAGTACATGGTCTCAGATACAGAATGAAAGAATATATACAACTCTGAACTCCAAATAAAGTCTAGCTAAAACATGCCTCAAGACTACATAAAAGAAGATAAGCCTAACTAATCTAGTCTAGGCAATCGGGGTGATATCCTCAGCTAGAGCTGGGTCCTCCTGAGGGTCCAGCTCGCAGGTGTCATCTAAGGCTGCCCCGTAGTAGGTATCCAGGCAAGCCTCCTCCTCGTTCTTTGTAATATTTTCAACAGGTCCAGTCAGGACAGGAGCGAGTACAGAACATCTCAACAGTTTATAGCAGGTTAGAAGATATAATCATGCAGTAAAGTAAGATACAAGTACTGAAAGAAGTGCAGTATGTAAACAGAGAGAGAAAGCTGTAATAGAAATATCTACTATAAATAGAGAACTAACATGTGGCTAATGAGTCAGAGTACAATATAGACATGTAAATGGCATAGGAGATTCTGATGCTACACTATGGAAGAGATTCTGATACTACACTACTTGGATAGTATTCACATGTCTATTTCTACTCCCCCGTACCCCCAATCAGTACACAAGGATCCAACCAAGTTATGTTATGATTCCACGCAAAGCCCCCGAAGGGTGGTACATGGAAGTCCCAAAAATGGGGATTCTAGGAGATTCTAGGATACCCAGTGAATGGGATAAGAGATTCTAGGAGACTCTGTGATCATAAGAGTATATGTCACAAGTGATCGAAGAACCTGTGAAGCATAGTGATACGACATATAAGTGAAACGCACAGAACATGTAGTACCCGATGCTCCCTAAGGATAACATCTCAAGAAGGGATCCGTATAGTACCAATCCGTGTGACCAACGTGACAGTACAAGTAAAGTAATCTACTGCAGGAAATAATTCTAAGCAGGATATGAAATGATCAGAGAATGTACTCGCCTGGTATCTGAGTGTCCAATATGAAAGTACAGTTCGAGGAGTGGTGTCTGGCTCCTAATCAGAACAGCACAAGTCACAACAAGTCTAAAATGGCAAAATAAAGTTCTACTATGCATTCTACATGATTCTAGGTCAATCTAGGCCAAAGTCAACTCTTGGTCAACTCTGGTCAACCCTAGAAGTCAAACTAGGTCAACCAAGTCTAATTTAGGTCAACTAGTCTACACTAGGCTACATTAGTCTATACTAGGTCACCCAACCTATACTAGCTAGCACACAACACTACTAGGCTATCTAGACCAATTACACAAGTTATATGGCAACCTACATAATACCTATACAAGCTCATACATAGGTTATAGGCAATTAATAAGAACATCACATATATTATACACATATATATAGCTTAACCAATATATGTATAGGTAACATTACATATATTATATATGTATACATACTATATACATAACTATATGAAGGCTATGGAATATATATATATATAGAGGGAGAGTGTACAAGTAAACTGTCAAGGAGTAGGTAATGATGTGTGTGAATCATGAAGGCTGTGTGTGTCAATGCAAGGACTTGTGTGTGTGTGTGTGATGGAGTGGACAATACAATGTGTATGAGTGTGTTAAGAGTGGAGTGGTGTGTGTACATAGAATCTCAATATCAGGAATTGACAGTGTTCAGGGAGACTAGTGACAGTATTCAAGCATTCAACAGTATGTGTGGCCATATAACAATTCTCAGGTTTAATGTAACAGTGTATGTGTGGTGAGTGAATGTGAGGGTGTATGATGTGTACACATGAAGGCAAAGTGTGTGTTAGCAGTCAACTGTTAAGGAAATGGGGAGGAAAATAAATCATTCCCAGGTTTCAACCACAGGAGGAAATCCCAGATTTCAAATCCTACTCTCAGATTTCAGTTGGAAATAAAACCCAAGCTTGAAGGGAAACACCAACCCAAGTTCATAATCAAGATTAAAATAACATGAAGGAAACATGGCTATACATGGGGAAAATTAACAGGGATTGGTTAGGAATTAACTGGAACCTGGAAACAGTCCCAAACTGATTTCTCAGATTTGCACAAATAAAGTAAGGAAACCAATTACCAGATTAACAGTGAATCTTAGTTAATGAATGGTGAAGTCTCATGTAGCAGTGAATGCTATAACAGTTAGTAACAGTTGAAACCAACTCGAATACTAAAATCCATTTCTACACATCCCAAGCCAATCTCGAATGCCATATACTCAGCTAACATGATTTGTAACATATAGGGACCATAATCAGTGAACAAACTTAAACAAAATAGGGAATTAAATGAGTTTGAAAAACTGGAAGTACACGTTTCAGAGCATGTATCAGGAAATTACTGTTCGAACCCATTCGAGCCAAAACACAACATTAAACCTAAACTGATATGCAAACCTAATATAACAGAGATTAACCATCATGTTTAGGATCTAACTAATACTTAAAACATAATTTTAAAACATTAAAATCGATTAAACACATGAATATAATCTCAGAACATACTCACACACAGTGCACGACACTTGCACAGGCAAATACGTGTTTGACACGACACCATAGGTCATGCCACTTGGGGAGCATCGTGTCAGACACTGCCCCAACGTGTCCAGTTAAAATCACGTGTTCTAGTGTCGTGTCCAGTGAGCAATCGGGTTCGTGCAGCAGGGGAATGAACCGAACTCAAGCCAGTGTGCACAGCAGTGTCCAACCCGATTTGCACCCGACACAGACACAAAACCACCATGGTCCCTTCACAAAAATCGAAGAGCAAACCTAGATCTACATTCCTCTTCAAATAGAATTTTAAAACAGCAATATTAATCTCTTAGGGACATTTCGTCGAACACCCTATATACATGACTGATACGTGTCCGAATGGACACGAAACTCAAGACACCCGACACAAAACCTATACTGATACTTAGGGGACTCCTAGGGCTCCCTAATGATGAAGACAAATCGAAATTTCATGGAGATTTGAGAGAGTTACCTAAGCTTGAACTTCTCAAGAAAACCCCTCTTTGTGAGCTCCTCTCTTGATATCCCAATCAAATCAAAACAACCTCAAACTGAGATGAGACCTTAGCAACAGCAAGAATAGTCATATTAGGATCTAATGGAATGAATTAGAAAGAAAAAGAAAGAGGAAAGGAGTTCTAGGAATTAAAATATAATAGAAACTAACCTTTCTAAAGCTTGAACCTTCCTAAGAAATAGGCAACCCTAGATTTTAGGAAGGGTTTTATAGTGGAGGAATCCCAATGAGGATAGGGGTGGCCGGCCAAGTGGGTCTAGGGATTAGGGTTTGCTAATTTTTGGGCTTTGGGCCAAGTTACATAGGCTATGGTTGATTTGATTAATAAGGACTCTAAATCATAAGCCATGACTTATGACTTTCTAATCTCTATTGCTAATTAGGTTCTAATGACCAAACCAAACATTAGGCTAGGTTAGACTAGAGTCATATATCCTAACCAAACTCATACTAACTAGGGTTAGCTCCTAGGTTGGTCTACATGGGTCCAAACTAGCCAAAATTAATCTAGTCCAAACAATTCCAAAATAATTCCTAAAAATTCCCATAAATTCTAATAAAATCTAATAAATTTAAATTATCCCAAAAATGACAAAAATACCCTCACACTAGAAATGTGGTAGTGACAAATCTACCCTCCTTAAAAGAATTTTGTCCTCGAAATTGAAAGGCGAAATACAACTGATAAGAAGGATAGAAAGCATACCTCACGGTCCAAAAAGATAAGGGTAGCGCTCCCGCATCTCATCCTCCCGCTCCCAGGTAGACTCTCCTGAAGAATGATGCCTCCATGCGACGTGCACCAAGGGTATCACCTGGTTCCTCAAAACCTTCTCCCGTCGATCCAGAATCTCCACTGGCTGCTCTGGATAGCTGAGAGAAGGCCCAACCTCTATCTCTGAATGATCGAGCACATGGCTAGGGTCAGCCATGTACCGTCTCAACTGTGATACATGAAATACGTTGTGGACCCCTACTAGTACGGCGGCAAGTCTAGCCTGTATGCAACGTCACCGACTCTCCCGCTGATAACGAAAGGGCCGATGAAGCGCGGGCTAAGCTTTCCGCCTCTACCGAAACGTATCGTACCACGAGTCGGAGATATCCTCAAGAAAACCTGGTCTCCGACCTAATCAAAAGCAAGGTCTCAATTAAAATAATAAACAAACATGATCAAAAATCACAAACAAACAAACCTAAATCTAATCCTACTCTAATCTGTACCTCAAACTCCAATGGCCTCCGGTGGCTATCGGCCCAGTGCCGATGTCTGTCCTGCGCCACGCGAAGTCTGTCCCTGATGAGCTTCACCTTCTTGGCTGCATCAAGAACCATCTCTGGCCCCAGTAAAGCTCGCTCACCAACGTCATCCCAAGATAAGGGTGTACGGCACCTACGCCCGTACAGAGCCTCGAAAGGTGACATCTCAATGCTGGCCTGGAAACTATTGTTGTAGGCAAAATCCACCAAATGAAGATGATCCTCCCAGGAACCTCCAAAGTCCAGGACGCACGTCCGCAGCATATCCTCAAGGGTCTGAATAGTCCGCTCTGACTGTCCGTCCGTCTGGGGGTGGTATGCAGTACTAAACTTGAGCTGAGTGCCCAAGCTGCTCTGCAGACTCCTCCAGAAATGGAAAGTAAAATGGCTATCCCGATCTGAGACGATATTGACTGGAACCCCGTGAATCCTGACTATCTGCCGCATATACATCTCCGCCCGCCTCTCTGTAGACGTACCCACCTTGAATGGCAAGAAGTGGGCCGATTTGGTAAACCTGTCAACGATGACCCAAATCGCGTCTTTCCCTCCTGGTCTGCGTGGCAATCCTGATACGAAGTCCATAGTGATATGCTCCCATTTCTACTCGGGAATGGACAGCGGCTGCAACAAACCATCGGGCCTCTGTCTCTCTGCCTTGACCTACTGACAGACCAAACACCTAGCCACGAAGCGAGCCACCTCCCGCTTCATCCCTGACCACCAAACATGCTCCCTCAGATCTCGGTACATCCTGTTGGCACCCGGATATATAGAGTACTGAGATCTGTGGGCCTCCTGCATAACCTGCTCTCTGAGATCTCCGCTGGGCACACATAATCTGGAACCGTGCCTCAAGGCACCATCCTCCGCAAGAGAAAACTCGTCCTCCAGCAATCCTGCTCGAACCTGCTCTCGGAGACACCGCAGAGCAACGTCCTCAAACTGTGCCGACTTGATCCTCTCCACCAAGTCTGACTGAATCTGCATCCCCCATAGCTGCATCTGCACTCCGGGCACGATCACCTCAATCCCAAGGCTCTCCAAGTCGGCAAGCAAATGTCGATCCATGGTCAAACACATGGCTGTCGGATACCTACTCAAGGCATCGGCAACCACGTTGGCCTTCCCGGGGTGATACTGAAGTAGGATGTCAAAATCCTTCATCAACTCTAACCATCTGTGCTGTCTCATGTTCAACTCCTTCTGAGTGAACACATACTTAAAGCTCTTATGATCTGTGAAGATCTCCACCCTCTCACCATACAGATAATGCTTCCACAGCTTCAGAGCAAATATCACTGCTGCCAGCTCCAGGTCGTGGGTAGGGTAGTTCTTCTCATGGGGACGCAATTGCCTGGAAGTATAGGCAATCACCTTCCCATGCTGCTGCAAGATGCAACCCAGCCCCTTTCCTGAAGCATCACTATAAATAGTGAAACCACCTGATCCTGAAGGCAATGTCAGAATCGGAGCTGTCGTAAGCCGCTTCTTCAACTCATCAAAAGCTGTCTGACACTCCTCTGACCAAACATATTCAGCATCCTTCCGGGTCAACCGAGTCAACGGCTCTGCAACCCTGAAAAAATCCTGCACTAATCTCCGATAATATCCTGCCAGCCCCAGGAAACTCCTGATCTCTGTAACTGAAGTCGGCGCTGCCCATGCCTCAACTGCTACAATCTTCTTGGGGTCAACTGAGATACCATCTCCAGTCACCACATGCCCCAAGAAATCCACCCGATCCAAGAAGAACTCACACTTGGAGAGCTTCCCGTAAAGCTGCTCCTTCTTGAGAGTCTCCAGCACGATCCTCAAATGCTCCTCGTGCTCCTCCTCAGTCTTAGAATATATCAAGATATCGTTAATAAACACCACCACAAACTGATCCAGATACTGGTGGAACACCTTGTTCATAAGGTTCATAAACACTGCTGGTGCATTGGTTAGCCCAAACGGCATAACCAAAAACTCGAACTGCCCGTACCGTGTCCTGAAAGCGGTCTTGGGAATATCCTCCCTCTTCACCTTCACCTGGTGATATCCCGACCTCAGATCAATCTTGGAAAATACCCGAGCTCCGCTCAACTGGTCAAATAGATCGTCGATCCGCGGCAGTGGATATTTGTTCTTGATCGTGAGGTTGTTGAGTGCCCTATAGTCAATACACATGCGTACTGACCCATCCTTCTTCGGCACGAACAACACTGGTGCACCCCATGGCGACGAACTCGAGCAGATGAAGCCCTTGTCCTGTAGCTCATCCACCTGCTTCTTCAGCTCCACCAGCTCGCTGTTGTTCACCCGATAGACATGCTGAGAGATGGGTTCCGCTCCTGGAACCAAGTCTATCGAGAACTCTATGTCCCTGTCTGGTGGCAATCCCGACAACTCCTCTGGGAAAACATCCATTTACTCTGCTATCAAGGGGTGTGGAATCGTCTGCTCCTCGACCGAAACTCCACAGAAGACTCCGCTGCTCTACTCTGCCTGACGTCTGGAATACTCAAACTCTGGCTTCCCCGGCACTCTGAAGAGAACTCTACCCCCTCTGCAATCAATGCTGGCGTGGTGCCTGCTCAACCAATCCATGCCTAGTACTATATCGTAGTTCGGCAATGGCATTACGAGCAGGCTCACCTCCAACTCACGGCCTCCCAAAACTACTCTCCGACCCTTACAAACATCACTCACGAGGATAATGCCACCCCCGGTCGTGATCTTGTAAGTCCTAGGCAACGATTCAGCTATGATACCGTGTCTAATCGCAAAAGATACTGATATGAAGCTATACGAAGCACCGGAATCGAATAATACAAATGCTGGACTGGAGTCGAGAAGAATCGAACCTGCAATCAGCTCTCCTATCACCTCTACATCTCCAGCTGCCACGGCGAAAGCTCGCCCCTGCTGGCCTTCACTGGCCTGCTGCTGGTGCTGGACGAACCTCTGCTACTGCATCGGCAGTGCTGGTCCCCTCTGCTGGCCTGCTGGAGCTCTGACTGCTGCTCCCTGTGCTGCTCGTCCCATACGGCACTCCCTCATCTGGTGGTCTGCTGAGCCACACACCAGGCACTGGCCCAGCCTCTTCCGGCACTCATTGAAGGTGTGCCCAGGCTTCTTGCAGTAGGCACAAGTAACACCCTGTCTCTGACCCTGCTGATGCTGTCTCGTCTGCTGCTGCTGATGGACCGGCCTCTGCTGAATCGGCTGCGGCTGAAACTGCCTCAGCTGCTGATGCTGAAAGTGGGGCCTCTTGTCCTGGCCTTCGCTGCTGCTGCTGCCTCCAACTGGGTCTCTCCCCCTCTTGAGCCTAAGCTCAAGATCATCATCTGCCAACAAGGCTCCTGTCAAGATCTCCTCGAACATGGCATCCCGGTTGCCCTTGGTCAAGGACTTGACCTCCTTGACTAGCACTACACCAAAATAAGGTTTTACTAACACACATTTTTTTCAAATCCTAACAGTTTTTTACCGTTACAAATTTCTAACGGTAAAAAATCGTTAGAAAATTAAAAAACCGTTAGTATAAATAAACAAAAAAATAAATTTAATATTAGTAACATATGCTATTTTTTTCCAACGGCTAGAACCATTGTTAAGGAGAAAGAACATGTCACGTGAGTTTCACATGTCATAATAAGTGTTATATCCTTAGACCTAACCCTTCTCCAAAATCTGCAGCCCCCGCAGTCATCACATTCATATCCTTCATCTTCTATTCCTCTCCCCCTCTACCGAAATCCCTAACCCCTAAGGCTCCTCTTCTTCGTCCTTGAGCACATTTTAGATCTGGAAACCGTCCATCGCTCGTCTCCTCGCCATTATCGTCATCTCCACCTGTAGCCACGGAGGAAGACGATGACGTGGAGTCGCATGGGGAAGTCGGCCCGATCCATGGCGGCTCATGGCTGCCTCCTCTGCTTCACGATCCTGCTCTCGCTCAAGATCGACGCGCAGATGACATACTCTGAGTGGTCAGTCAGCTCTTGTTCTTCACTCACTCTATTAACATCTCTTTTGGTTGGTTGGTTTTGATTCTTGAGATTAAAACTTTGTTGTTGCTATTTGTTTTAGTGACTCCTGAATAAGCACACAGGTTTGAACCATTTAATGGCATGGCACTTTCTAATTTGGACCATGATATTGGGACATGGACTCAATTCTTTTGCCCCTTTTAGAAGGCATTTAACAGAGGTAAGGGACTTCTTCTTCCCCTTTTTTCCTTCCGTCAAAAGTTTATCAATTCTTTTTTTTTTCTTTCTAGATTCATCCGAAAAATCCTTTTTTTTAATGAACCCACCAGTCAAAGTTTAAGTTTTGGATGACCCAATGATCAATATATGTCATTTTTGTGGGTTCTCTATTGTATAATTGATGTTTGACCACCAGAATTTTTGCCATTTGTAGGCCTATCCCAATTGTATACGTAATTTAGAGAAGGACCAATCATTTTATTTGTTGGATTATAGAAATTTCTGTGTTGCTGATTGTTTGATTAGAGTGCAAATGATTAAGTTATGCTATCAGGAACTGCCTCTAGTTGTAAGAGTCTGGAAATTTGGTGGCAATGAAATGACTCAATATTTCTTTTGGTTTTGTTATAATATGTTTCAAATATGACATAACCATTAAATCTTTTCAAATTTGTGTTTCATGTATAGCTGAACTTTACATAATGCATAATGATTTAAGCACCAAGTTATGGATACAGTGTTTTATGTTGATGCTGGAGAATGGACTCTCATTTTGCATTCTTGGAAAGTATTGAAGGAGAAGATGGAATCTTGCTCATATTTATTTTACATTTTTTTGATATATTTTATTCACTGTCAGAACTCAGCCAAAACACTTCTTTATAATAGGTAGGATGATAGTACTTGCATTTTATTTCCTTCTTAGATGCAAGAAATCTAGAGCGCCAATTTCATTGCCAGGGTACATGGAGGGTCCTCTCTCTATAAAATTATACTGACACTTGACTCATGATTCTTGATGTGAAACATTGAGGCATCCAATATACTGTATGAATAACAATAGAGACAGAGAGAACTTGATATGAATAGAAAACTTAGAGAACTTGTAGATGAAGACATATATGAATAAAGAGCAAAAAGCATTTTTTTTTCTTTTACGGTTTTGTAAGACATGGTTTAGTCCAGTGATGTCAAAGAGCTGCAGAATGGACCGAAAGTTTTTGTGCATCATCCAGCAGTAGACTGCCCCCAGTAAGACACCAAATGACTTGTAGGTGGTATTCCATATGACTATAAAATCCATGGACTGAACTAGATTTTGAGCAACTTCAAAGCCAGCTAGGAGAAATATTGTCCTTCATGTAGGTATGCGAGATAATTTCTATTTGCTTGCACTTTACATTCTTGAGAGCTTGTATTGAATATCATTTAGAATGAGTTCTGACTGATGTTATGTTAACTACCTTCTTTCCTTTCTACATCTTATAAAACATTCACATATGGCCAACAGTTGAGACATGTAGATGGATTGCATTCCACTACCACACTACCACATATTACATTATGTTATTGCTTTAGTAATATATTTATGTTGGTGATAAACCCAAGAACCATAACTTTAACCTCCTAGCCTTGTACCTCAGTATTTTTGGTATCAGAAGCTTTGTTAGCAGCTTTCTTGTACCGACGATCGATGGGGTGAGCAGAAGACGGGTGAGAGTTGGTTCTCTGACAAAAGAAGCCCAACTTAATATTCAACTGCAAATATTTATAGTACTTTGGAGGAGCTCTGGATAATGAACAAAACCACTATGAAATTCTAGTGCAAACAGCAACAGTGAGATGCTAAGTTCAATACACTAATTTCGAGTTTCCCAAAAGATGTTGAAAATTTAAAATTCTTATTGTTTTACTGTTTACCAAGCAATCATGTTTAGAAACTGATGCTCTATAAAGTTATCTTGATCAACAATCACAATCAAATTCATTTACACATTTTGACGAGATTAAAAAAGCTTCTTATTTGGATTTCCTGGTATCCCGTTGGCATGTAGACGTATGACATTCCCTACACTTTGTATATTGTACAAAAAAATAGGAAAAGTGGACAACATATCGGATGTGGCCTAGTTCCACCTCATCCGTGCTTAAGAAACTAGTGTTACAAAAAAAAGGGCACATTTGTAGCCCAGATTCAACTGACTTCTCTTGAAGCAGGGCATCGAGACATTTGGCACTTTTAGTAGAAAAGCAAATTGATATTTTTGCCAATGCTATTACTTGCATTGACTAAGAGTTTTGAGGGAGGATTGGTAAAAGCCTATAAGGTAAATGGATGCAATTGGCTCGGATATGAATGACAACATTCAAACACTTCTTAGGCAATGCTGGTATTACAATTGGTGGTCATCTTCCGCAGGAGTAGAGCTTCCAGCACTCTGTTTGTAGCATTGGTTCTACTTATAATTTCCCTACTTCAGGAAATCCTAATACTCACCCTACTACAGGTGGTCCATTAAGCCAAACTAGATTTATGACTCAGGTTTGTTGCTATGGTTTTAATTTTTGACTCAAATCAGAAGTATCATGATCTATGCTTACTTTTCTCTTTTCAAATAGGTATGTATTAGTCTAAGGTCTTAGTCTAACATTCCTTGAAGGATTTTCTTTTGCTGGCATGTCTCAGGTATCTGCGCTCATGGATTATGTAGTTCTTTTCTTTTTCTGTTTTCTTTTTCTTTTTAGTTCTAGTACTCGGTATATGTAGTCATAATTTCTTTTGTTTTCTAGGATTTCCTTGGTGATGACTTTAAAAGTCAAGGATCACATGTTGCATATAATGTTGCAAATTTTTCTACACAGGTGCACATGTCATCTTTCGTTTTTTTTAACTTTATTTTTCTATCGAGGCAGCAAATGCTTCTTCGGAATGACACTCTATAGAGAGTATTCTTGATTTGAAATATGCCTCTTGCAGATAGTATACATACTTATCTCTCCCTTGATATGACTTATTTTTGTAGTATGACTTGTCATACTGAATCGTTTGTTCATAAAATTATTTGGATCCTTGAACAATATAATATTGGGAGAAGCTCAAATAAGTAGTTTATCCTGCTATCTATCCTAAATAGATGATAGTTTCCCCCTATTCTCCGAAATTGCTACTGCTGCAGTACAAGTATTCTGTAGCTACTGCTGCACATGTATGCATATTAGCCTGTAGTTGCTGCGTATCTAGGAACCCCTACTCATTTCTTCATCAAGGGTCTAGTCTCCTTAAGTTCACACACGAATGGTGGATATGAGTTTTATTTTCCTAGTTGGTTGACTAATCTATTACTCTTTGTGATTGCACTTGTAAGAAGTAAGAACTGATATGGAAATATCAATATGGTTTTGTATGGCTTCAGGCTAGAGATGTTCCTATTCAAGTAGGATCAACATAAGGAAAAAATACTAGCAATTTGGTATGATTAGTCCTAAAACCATGTATTTTGGCTAGAGAGTTCTGGGGATCAACTATGTATTTTGGCTAAGAGGAGACTGTTAACATCAAACCAAACCTATATTTGATAGGTCTTTTGTTGGTGACCATGAGGCTAAGAAGCACACAGTAACAATAGGTGAACCTCCAGGACCGACCTACAATAAAGATCAAGGGAGACAACCAAAACTAGCTCTGGATAGGACAACCCAACCCCGAGGGAATCATCTCTTGGCTGGGTGTTTACGTCTTTGGACTTTGCACAACTCGATGTTGTTCCTCGCGCTCCTCCCCAATGCCGCGGCTGTTGAATGTCGCTCATATGCGCGTGCCAGCACCTGGATATTGGATATGTCCTGAACTGAAGAATTTACTGATACAGGTAGAGGAACAGGTAACTTGGTCCTCTGTCATGCTCTATATCGGTCTAGTTATTCGCGTGCGTCACGAAGACAGGGGAAAGGGCAACTTGCCGGTGGGAAAATTCGTCATGGTGGTGACTGGGGCAAGTGAAAAGGGTCCGGAGCAGTTATCGGTGTAGTAGTTAGAACAGAGGGAGAGGTAATTCAGATTAAAGGGATATTGTTGCATCAGGTATCACTTTGCCTGGTTTTCCCAGATACGGAACCATAACTTATCTTGACTATAACCTGCCAACTAATGTTATTTCCTACTTGTGTCCGCCTATGTATCCCGTATCAGTACATAGTCATCTCGGATTTGTTCCTAACATCTCATTATTGTGGCTAAATTTTAACTTGATACTCTCAACTATTCAAAATTTTCAACTTGATACCAAAAACTTTAATATTGGACAACTTAATACCTCAACCATAATCGTACAACTTAATATCCTAACAGTGTTAACGAAAAATTCAAAATTACAAAAATACTACTCTAATTCGTGATCACTTCAAATACCCCTAGGAGGAGGATGGAGGTAATTTGGTCAAAAAAATAATACTTATTTTTGTTGAAACGAAAAAAATAACCCCTAACTGGTGGAGGGTATCGACTTGAAAATATTCAATAGTTGAGGGTAGCGATTGAGCAGTTTACACCAAATCCAAGATGGATAAATCTCGTGGCAGAAAACTTTTTTTATTATTATTTCAGTTATTCACATTGTCAAGATGGGAGAATGTGTTTGTTTTCATGGAACAAACAAAGGATACTATGCCTAGTTTCGGCATCTAGAAGGAAAGTGAAAGTCTGAGCTTAGAAGAGGGTGTATAAGCAAACACTTTGAAAGCTTTTTTGTTTACATTGCAAACTAACATAAATCACTCAGTGGCCGCAGGGTTTGACTCTGATTTCTAACGCACTTGAATCCCAAAATTTGTGCTTGTCCATATGTAAGTCATATAATTGCAGCAGAGGGAGATTCTAAAATTTATCATCGCCATTGGCTGTTGGATTGTTCGGATGAATCCATACGATTAAAGACTCGTCTCGTGGCGGCAATCTGCCAAACACTATAAACTGAGATAATTGAAGATATCAAACCAAACCTATACTTTTGTTGTTCCAATGTCACTAATATGTGAATTACAGCACTGGTAATAAACTATTGACTGCTAAAATCTGATTCCAATACAAGTGTGCATCTGAACTATTGCAGACTTTTATTAGTAACAATTATTTTCCTATTGGCATAACATCTCTCTTTTTAATATATTTTTTAGTTTGTATTATCTAATTTGGACTGAATGTTACTTTGTTATCATGGAAATGCAGCTCTAATTGAAGCGACGTAAGAGAGACAAAAATGTTGCATCCAACACAGCAAACTCCAATTGATCATAATATCCATGATGACGACGTTGCTATCCCGGTCGTCCCGACCAACAATGTTGGATCGCCTACCAAAGGAAACAAATATGTTATGTTACTTTCACAGAATTTGAAGGAGGAGGTGGTAAAGGGATATCTCTCAACACACAAGACAGAGAGAATGTTGTTTGGGTGAAGGAGATAATAGATTCGAAAGCACCGATTTTTGGTCCATAAAATGGCAATTGAAAACTTTGTGATATAGCTGATAGTGGCTTTAGTTATTTGTCCTAAGTATCCTGCGTAAAATATGTAATTTTTTTTTTCTTCTTTTGACACTTATTCCAAACTTTATTGAACTTTATGTTATTTATATTTGTTTAATGTTCTATTTTAATCAAGTTATATATTGAACTTAATTTTCTTTGATGATGTATACAATATGATTGATAATCTGGAGTGAATTACAGGTTTATGGATAAACTGGAATGAATTAAATGTTTATGGCAACTCTATTGTTAGGAAATTTATCTTTCCAACGGGTTTTTACCGTTATCAAATTTATTTTTTCTAACGGATTTTATCGTGAGAAAGTTTTTGTTAACGGTTTCACACCGTTAGGAAATTAATAATTCCAACGGTTTTTTACCGTTAGGCGAGTGAATTTTAGAACGGTTTTTACCGTTTGCAAAGTTAATTTTCCAATGGTTTTTTTTCGTTAGGAAATTAATAATCCCAACGGTTTAACTGTTAGGAAATCGACTTTCCTAACGGTTTTTTACCGTTAGGAAAGTTATTTCCCTAACGGTTTTTAACCGTTAGCAAAATTTTCCACACCGTAGATCCAACGGTAAAACACCGTTAGTAATAATTTTCCTAACGCTTATAGTCGTTAGGAAAAGACTGTTTTGGTGTAGTGTAGGCCCTTCCGGAACCTCTGGGCCTTCGCCGTCTCGCTTAAGCCCTCCACAAACCTGCCGAGGCGGCCAAACTCCCCGGCGTACTCCTCCACTGAAAGGCTCCCCTGGACTAGGCTCTCGAACTGCGACTCCAAGGCTCTGAGTGCTGAATCTGGGAAGAACTTGTAGCTCCCCTTCCCGAAAATTTGGGAATATTTTATTTTTAATTATTCGAATGGTGATTTTTAGATTTTGTAAATAAATATTATTTCATTTTATGTGGAAGACCTACTCTAGAAACTAGATTTTATTAGGGTCATTGAGAGTTATATATATATATATATATATATATATATATTGGATTATATATATAAATAGTTTGGGGTGTGTACTAATATACCTATATAAGGTTATAGGAGGATTCAATTATATATATACAATTATAGGAATATATATAGTAATTTCTATGTAGGCGTATAGATATTTCTAGAAATTATTAATGTATATTCGTATATACATGTCGTAGATATACAGGTGTATGTGTGTCTGTGTATATAAATATATACATATATATATGTGTGTATGTATATAAATAATTAAATAGATAATTGTCATATAGGTATATATATACATATTTAATTATAAGCATAGAAATATATATTCAAAATTTATTGATGTATATACATAATACATGGCATTTATATAAATGTGTATAAGTGTTTGCGTATATATATATATATATATATATATATATATATATATATATATATATATATATATATATATATATATATATATATATATATATATATAAATGGGTGTGTATATATATATATATATATATATATATATATATATATATATATATATATATATATATATGGGTAATTATTATTAAATGATAGGGAAACTAGGCCCAGCCAGGCACCAGCTCGGCCCAAGCCCCAGCAGTAGCAGCCCAGGCCGAGACTCTCTCCACCTTATTCACAACAGGAAGCTGAGAACCGAGAGCCTGATCCCCTACACTCCAGAAGAGCCAACCCGAACTCTCCATGAGCCCGAGCCCAGCAGATCACTGGTGAGCATGCTCACATTGTGCTCACGCCATCTCCAATGGGGGTTTCTATCTTCCCTATATCTAATCAGTTGGACTACAGAAAGTCAAAACATTAACTCGCAACTTGGTTTTATGCTGGCAACATAAAGCTCAGGCCAAGCAACCAGGCCCGAGTGGCCCAATTCATCCCAGCCCAGCCGAGCATTTAAACCCCATAGCAAATTTCCCTACAGTGCATTAAGCACACCAGCCCGGCTTAATGCGTGCACCCAGACCCGAGCTCTGTGTAAACATACGTGCAGTCACCATATATACGCGAGAGGGGAAGTCATCGAAACTCCATAAACCCTAATCCCGAACCGTGCCGACCCCTGCGCGTCCCTTCCCCGTGCGCACGCGGCGGAGAGCCACCGCCGACAAGGCGAGGCCGACGGTCACGCGCGAACCAGCGCGTCGGTACAGCAGAACAACAGCGACAGCAGCAGACTACTGACGACGAGAGCGACTTCATCGCGGGTTCTCATCGCGCACACTCGATCGTTTTGCGATCCATCAACTCTGGTACGATCCCGACATGACCCCCTCCAAGTCTTTTCTTTTACTTCGTAGATAGAGTCCCTCGATCGCTCGTAAGATCGATCCAAAGTCGATCGAAAACCTGCTTAAAGCAGGACACGAAACAGCCCCAACACCTAGTTTAGAAGCCGATTTCTGGATAACAGATTATCGAACATAAAAATCTAATTGAAGACAATCCTAGAAAACATATAGGGCTTTGATTCCCTTTTTGTAGAATCGGATTTCGTCGACTCTGCGTCGAGAAATCAAATCCCGAAGTTTGCCGAAAACCTGTTTTAAAAATTGGAAAATCGCTCCACACGACGTGCGTCATGCCAATCCGGACGACGTGGTCGCAAACCGAAAGGATCAAAAGCTGCGTAACGGCTTCGTGGTCGTATGGGCTTTGACGGAATTCAAATTGGTCGCGTGTGCGCGACGAATTTGATGCGTATCAGTCGAAATTCACCGTATCGTGCACGTTGTAAATCCTCCAATTACTTTGTGCACGCTCGTCAGATCGAGACAAAACTTGCGCCATCAGAACCGTATTATTTTTTTGGTCCTGTATGCCAAGTTTGGTCCGATTCTGAGACCGTTGATAAAATCGTCGTTTTGTGGGCCCCACGGTCCCACTCAACGTGCGATTTTGTGCACGGGCCGCCGGAATCCAACACTGGACATACAGTTGGGTTCATATCGGAAAACTGGATCCGTAGATATATAGTTTGACGACTTTAGAGACCATTGACTCTGGCACGCTTTTCGGTACAAAGCGGGTCCAACGGCGGACATCATTTTTGCCCGAAATTACCGTTTTGCCCCTGTGTCCAGAATTGGACTTAAAGACAGGCAATCCTAGCTGATTTGACTATTCTGAGATCATTAGTAATGTTTATTTTAGCTTCCGGGGACTGTTGTACGGGTTTTGACTATTGTGGCACATTGAGTGGTTTGGATCATCGGTTTTACCAGCACAGTACCACAGGCGAGTACAGTTTATTGTCTGCATTTCGATATTGATTTTCACTATATTTCATTGGTTGGCCATTGGTTATGTGATTATT
The DNA here is from genome assembly GCA_029216955.1 of Iris pallida. Lineage (NCBI taxonomy): Eukaryota > Viridiplantae > Streptophyta > Magnoliopsida > Asparagales > Iridaceae > Iris > Iris pallida. The sequence goes on from JANAVB010028398.1 coordinate 9,032,337, forward strand.
TTCTATTATAAATTGTGGAGTCGGGAATTAGAAGTACCAAAGATATGTGATCTGACCATAGCCCGTGTTAGACATTGTAGCCCGTGTTTATTTTCTGCAGTAGTGTAGCCCGTGTTTACTTTCTGCAAGTAGTATAGCCTGTGTTTACTTTCTGCAAGTAGTATAGCCCGTGTTACTTTCTGCAAGTAGTATAGCCCGTGTTTACTTTCTGCAAGTAGTATAGCCCGTGTTTATTTTCTGCAAGTAGTATAGCCCGTGTTTACTTTCTGCAAGTAGTGTAGCCCGTGTTTATTTTCTACAAGTAGTGTAGACCATGTTTATTTCCTGCAAGTAGACATTGTAGACCGTACGGTGTAGTACCCCAGACCGATCACATATCAAAGGTATTTCTAGCAGTTGGGGAAAGTCTGTTGTGTCTATTTATTTACTATTGGTTTTTTGTATTTCCTGTTTATTTTTGAAACTCATGATTGATGCCTAACCTTTGTTTTATAGTCATTTTCTTTATTTGAAATTGCATTCAGTGAATTGTGCTCGTTCCATTCCTGACTGGAAACCATATTTTTCAGGTTAGCCGTTGATTCATTTAGCATGGGAAGTTCGGGTGTACTTGCAGACGAGCCTAGAAGATTAGTTAGATAGTCAAGTTATAGTCATTCATATTTGTACAAGTTTATATTTTCCTGCAAATGTAAAACTTGTGATCATTGTAAATTAAATTAATTATGTGAATGAGCATCTTTGTGATTATGATCTTCATGGCCGTGACAGCGTACTACCAGGCTGGCTTGGACACGTCTCGTATCCGTTTTAAAAAAAATGGGTGCGGGTCGTGACAAGTTTTTGTGGTGGCCCATGCAGGTCGGTCTTCGCAAATCACGCGAACTCGTGATAGTACTTAAAGTTAGTTGTACTATTGCGAGCCTGCGGCAAGGAAATGCTCATTCACGAATTAAGATTAATTTAATTTAAGTGAATGACTAGGACTAGGAGTCCCTTATACAAATTTACCGATGGGTAGTCTAGGCCATGCAATGTAGATGAGAGTTATGGATTTTGATAGTTTGTCATATCTCCATAAGTACACTATTTCTTCTAGATAGGATGATATGATCCAATGTTGATAGACTATTGCTTGGTGAGACAGGGCTTCATAGAGATGAAGATCTAACCTTGATAAATGGTGTAATTCTTTCTCCTTGCCCTTTGGATATCATCCTCACATCTTAGTCAAATTGCCTATTTAGTTCCTATTTTGCCCTAAGAATTATTATTTTATGTTATACATGGATGAACCTCAAGTTAGTTTCGATTCAAGTTTTTCTCAAAGGCTTGAATACACATAGAATAGGTACTAGAATGGTTGTATCTCTTGTCTTCAGTATTTCTCCCTGTTCAACCCTTATCTTAAGGGTTGTGACTGATAGGACAAATGCTTACACTTTATTTAGTAGGCAACTTGTTTGAATCTCTAGGAGCTCATGGATTTTTACAGATATAGTTACAGGAATATTAGTTAGCTCATAATGGCAGGACAGTAGCGCGCTGTCGCCATTTATTTGAATTATGAAGACTCTGGATTCCCTGCAGCCAGCAGCGCACTGGCAAGGCACAACCCCTAGAGGTAAAATTAGTTTAAGAAAATATATAGGTTATAGAACATTCCTGAAACTATGGCTAGCGGTCCTCTTTGGTCGTAGTTACCCTTGAATCAATATTGGATAGAGTTAAGAAGTGTTCGATTTTGTATCATGTTTGAGTTACGAAACCAAGAGTTTACCATCGCCCGAGTATATGGACGAGGCATAACTCTCGATGGAATGACTTCAGACGTGATTACAGGTTTATGATACTATAGAGGATAGGACGGTGCCCGGTGTGTTCCTTAAAATCCGAAGCCAATATTGGTGGAAGTTTTGTAAGTTGGATAGCACATCTCCCGATCTAGCGTTCCGTGGTCCTTGTGACCTATTGACGAGGATATCGACTGACACTAATAGGTTTACCTAGAATATGAAAGTTAGAACGTCCATAACTCATTAGTCGACCAAGTCCTTGTGGATCAGAAGATAGTAGAAAGACTGTATCACTACACCAAAACAGTCTTTTCCTAACGACTATAAGCGTTAGGAAAATTATTACTAACGGTTTTTTACCGTTGGATCTACGGTGTGGGAAATTTTGCTAACGGTTAAAAACCGTTAGGGAAATAACTTTCCTAACGGTAAAAAACCGTTAGGAAAGCCGATTTCCTAACAGTTAAAAACCGTTGGGATTATTAATTTCCTAACGAAAAAAAACCATTGGAAAATTAACTTTGCAAACGGTAAAAACCGTTCTAAAATTCACTCGCCTAACGGTAAAAAACTGTTGGAATTATTAATTTCCTAACGGTGTGAAACCGTTAACAAAAACTTTCTCACGATAAAATCCGTTAGAAAAAATAAATTTGATAACGGTAAAAACCCGTTGGAAAGATAAATTTCCTAACAATAGAGTTGCCATAAACATTTAATTCTTTCCAGTTTATCCATAAACCTGTAATTCACTCCAGATTATCAATCATATTGTATACATCATCAAAGAAAATTAAGTTCAATATATAACTTGATTAAAATAGAACATTAAACAAATATAAATAACATAAAGTTCAATAAAGTTTGGAATAAGTGTCAAAAGAAGAAAAAAAAATTACATATTTTACGCAGGATACTTAGGACAAATAACTAAAGCCACTATCAGCTATATCACAAAGTTTTCAATTGCCATTTTATGGACCAAAAATCGGTGCTTTCGAATCTATTATCTCCTTCACCCAAACAACATTCTCTCTGTCTTGTGTGTTGAGAGATATCCCTTTACCACCTCCTCCTTCAAATTCTGTGAAAGTAACATAACATATTTGTTTCCTTTGGTAGGCGATCCAACATTGTTGGTCGGGACGACCGGGATAGCAACGTCGTCATCATGGATATCATGATCAATTGGAGTTTGCTGTGTTGGATGCAACATTTTTGTCTCTCTTACGTCGCTTCAATTAGAGCTGCATTTCCATGATAACAAAGTAACATTCAGTCCAAATTAGATAATACAAACTAAAAAATATATTAAAAAGAGAGATGTTATGCCAATAGGAAAATAATTGTTACTAATAAAAGTCTGCAATAGTTCAGATGTACACTTGTATTGGAATCAGATTTTAGCAGTCAATAGTTTATTACCAGTGCTGTAATTCACATATTAGTGACATTGGAACAACAAAAGTATAGGTTTGGTTTGATATCTTCAATTATCTCAGTTTATAGTGTTTGGCAGATTGCCGCCACGAGACGAGTCTTTAATCGTATGGATTCATCCGAACAATCCAACAGCCGATGGCGATGATAAATTTTAGAATCTCCCTCTGCTGCAATTATATGACTTACATATGGACAAGCACAAATTTTGGGATTCAAGTGCGTTAGAAATCAGAGTCAAACCCTGCGGCCACTGAGTGATTTATGTTAGTTTGCAATGTAAACAAAAAAGCTTTCAAAGTGTTTGCTTATACACCCTCTTCTAAGCTCAGACTTTCACTTTCCTTCTAGATGCCGAAACTAGGCATAGTATCCTTTGTTTGTTCCATGAAAACAAACACATTCTCCCATCTTGACAATGTGAATAACTAAAATAATAATAAAAAAAGTTTTCTGCCACGAGATTTATCCATCTTGGATTTGGTGTAAACTGCTCAATCGCTACCCTCAACTATTGAATATTTTCAAGTCGATACCCTCCACCGGTTAGGGGTTAATTTTTTCGTTTCAACAAAAATAAGTATTATTTTTTTGACCAAATTACCTCCATCCTCCTCCTAGGGGTATTTGAAGTGATCACGAATTAGAGTAGTATTTTTGTAATTTTGAATTTTTTGTTAACACTGTTAGGATATTAAGTTGTACGATTATGGTTGAGGTATTAAGTTGTCCAATATTAAAGTTTTTGGTATCAAGTTGAAAATTTTGAATAGTTGAGAGTATCAAGTTAAAATTTAGCCACAATAATGAGATGTTAGGAACAAATCCGAGATGACTATGTACTGATACGGGATACATAGGCGGACACAAGTAGGAAATAACATTAGTTGGCAGGTTATAGTCAAGATAAGTTATGGTTCCGTATCTGGGAAAACCAGGCAAAGTGATACCTGATGCAACAATATCCCTTTAATCTGAATTACCTCTCCCTCTGTTCTAACTACTACACCGATAACTGCTCCGGACCCTTTTCACTTGCCCCAGTCACCACCATGACGAATTTTCCCACCGGCAAGTTGCCCGTTCCCCTGTCTTCGCGACGCACGCGAATAACTAGACCGATATAGAGCATGACAGAGGACCAGGTTACCTGTTTCTCTACCTGTATCAGTAAATTCTTCAGTTCAGGACATATCCAATATCCAGGTGCTGGCACGCGCATATGAGCGGCATTCAACAGCCGCGGCATTGGGGAGGAGCGCGAGGAACAACATCGAGTTGTGCAAAGTCCAAAGACGTAAACACCCAGCCAAGAGATGATTCCCTCGGGGTTGGGTTGTCCTATCCAGAGCTAGTTTTGGTTGTCTCCCTTGATCTTTATTGTAGGTCGGTCCTGGAGGTTCACCTATTGTTACTGTGTGCTTCTTAGCCTCATGGTCACCAACAAAAGACCTATCAAATATAGGTTTGGTTTGATGTTAACAGTCTCCTCTTAGCCAAAATACATAGTTGAACCCCAGAACTCTCTAGCCAAAATACATGGTTTTAGGACTAATCATACCAAATTGCTAGTGTTTTTTCCTTGTGTTGATCCTACTTGAATAGGAACATCTCTAGCCTGAAGCCATACAAAACCATATTGATATTTCCATATCAGTTCTTACTTCTTACAAGGGCAATCACAAAGAGTAATAGATTAGTCAACCAACTAGGAAAATAAAACTCATATCCACCATTCGTGTGTGAACTTAAGGAGACTAGACCCTTGACGAAGAAATGAGTAGGGGTTCCTAGATACGCAGCAACTACAGGCTAATATGCATACATGTGCAGCAGTAGCTACAGAATACTTGTACTGCAGCAGTAGCAATTTCGGAGAATAGGGGGAAACTATCATCTATTTAGGATAGATAGCAGGATAAACTACTTATTTGAGCTTCTCCAAATATTATATTGTTCAAGGATCCAAATAATTTTATGAACAAACGATTCAGTATGACAAGTCATACTACAAAAATAAGTCATATCAAGGGAGAGATAAGTATGTATACTATCTGCAAGAGGCATATTTCAAATCAAGAATACTCTCTATAGAGTGTCATTCCGAAGAAGCATTTGCTGCCTCGATAGAAAAATAAAGTTAAAAAAACGAAAGATGACATGTGCACCTGTGTAGAAAAATTTGCAACATTATATGCAACATGTGATCCTTGACTTTTAAAGTCATCACCAAGGAAATCCTGGAAAACAAAAGAAATTATGACAACATATACCGAGTACTAGAACTAAAAAGAAAAAGAAAACAGAAAAAGAAAAGAACTACATAATCCATAAGCGCAGATACCTGAGACATGCCAGCAATAGAAAATCCTTCAAGGAATGTTAGACTAAGACCTTAGACTAGTACATACCTATTTGAAAAGAGAAAAGTAAGCATAGATCATGATACTTCTGATTTGAGTCAAAAATTGAAACCATAGCAACAAACCTGAGTCATAAATCTAGTTTGGCTTAATGGACCACCTGTAGTAGGGTGAGTATTAGGATTTCCTGAAGTAGGGAAATTATAAGTAGAACCAATGCTACAAACAGAGTGCTGGAAGTTCTACTCCTGCGGAAGATGACCACCAATTGTAATACCAGCATTGCCTAAGAAGTGTTTGAATGTTGTCATTCATATCCGAGCCAATTGCATCCATTTACCTTATAGGCTTTTACCAATCCTCCCTCAAAACTCTTAGTCAATGCAAGTAATAGCATTGGCAAAAATATCAATTTGCTTTTCTACTAAAAGTGCCAAATGTCTCGATGCCCTGCTTCAAGAGAAGTCAGTTGAATCTGGGCTACAAATGTGCCCTTTTTTTTGTAACACTAGTTTCTTAAGCACGGATGAGGTGGAACTAGGCCACATCCGATATGTTGTCCACTTTTCCTATTTTTTTGTACAATATACAAAGTGTAGGGAATGTCATACATCTACATGCCAACGGGATACCAGGAAATCCAAATAAGAAGCTTTTTTAATCTCGTCAAAATATGTAAATGAATTTGATTGTGATTGTTGATCAAGATAACTTTATAGAGCATCAGTTTCTAAACATGATTGCTTGGTAAACAGTAAAACAATAAGAATTTTAAATTTTCAACATCTTTTGGGAAACTCGAAATTAGTGTATTGAACTTAGCATCTCACTGTTGCTGTTTGCACTAGAATTTCATAGTGGTTTTGTTCATTATCCAGAGCTCCTCCAAAGTACTATAAATATTTGCAGTTGAATATTAAGTTGGGCTTCTTTTGTCAGAGAACCAACTCTCACCCGTCTTCTGCTCACCCCATCGATCGTCGGTACAAGAAAGCTGCTAACAAAGCTTCTGATACCAAAAATACTGAGGTACAAGGCTAGGAGGTTAAAGTTATGGTTCTTGGGTTTATCACCAACATAAATATATTACTAAAGCAATAACATAATGTAATATGTGGTAGTGTGGTAGTGGAATGCAATCGATCTACATGTCTCAACTGTTGGCCATATGTGAATGTTTTATAAGATGTAGAAAGGAAAGAAGGTAGTTAACATAACATCAGTCAGAACTCATTCTAAATGATATTCAATACAAGCTCTCAAGAATGTAAAGTGCAAGCAAATAGAAATTATCTCGCATACCTACATGAAGGACAATATTTCTCCTAGCTGGCTTTGAAGTTGCTCAAAATCTAGTTCAGTCCATGGATTTTATAGTCATATGGAATACCACCTACAAGTCATTTGGTGTCTTACTGGGGGCAGTCTACTACTGGATGATGCACAAAAACTTTCGGTCCATTCTGCAGGTCTTTGACATCACTGGACTAAACCATGTCTTACAAAACCGTAAAAGAAAAAAAAAATGCTTTTTGCTCTTTATTCATATATGTCTTCATCTACAAGTTCTCTAAGTTTTCTATTCATATCAAGTTCTCTCTGTCTCTATTGTTATTCATACAGTATATTGGATGCCTCAATGTTTCACATCAAGAATCATGAGTCAAGTGTCAGTATAATTTTATAGAGAGAGGACCCTCCATGTACCCTGGCAATGAAATTGGCGCTCTAGATATCTAAATCTATTAGTTCTTGCATCTAAGAAGGAAATAAAATGCAAGTACTATCATCCTACCTATTATAAAGAAGTGTTTTGGCTGAGTTCTGACAGTGAATAAAATATATCAAAAAAATGTAAAATCAATATGAGCAAGATTCCATCTTCTCCTTCAATACTTTCCAAGAATGCAAAATGAGAGTCCATTCTCCAGCATCAACATAAAACACTGTATCCATAACTTGGTGCTTAAATCATTATGCATTATGTAAAGTTCAGCTATACATGAAACACAAATTTGAAAAGATTTAATGGTTATGTCATATTTGAAACATATTATAACAAAACCAAAAGAAATATTGAGTCATTTCATTGCCACCAAATTTCCAGACTCTTACAACTAGAGGCAGTTCCTGATAGCATAACTTAATCATTTGCACTCTAATCAAACAATCAGCAACACAGAAATTTCTATAATCCAACAAATAAAATGATTGGTCCTTCTCTAAATTACGTATACAATTGGGATAGGCCTACAAATGGCAAAAATTCTGGTGGTCAAACATCAATTATACAATAGAGAACCCACAAAAATGACATATATTGATCATTGGGTCATCCAAAACTTAAACTTTGACTGGTGGGTTCATTAAAAAAAAGGATTTTTCGGATGAATCTAGAAAGAGAAAAAAAAAAGAATTGATAAACTTTTGACGGAAGGAAAAAAGGGGAAGAAGAAGTCCCTTACCTCTGTTAAATGCCTTCTAAAAGGGGCAAAAGAATTGAGTCCATGTCCCAATATCATGGTCCAAATTAGAAAGTGCCATGCCATTAAATGGTTCAAACCTGTGTGCTTATTCAGGAGTCACTAAAACAAATAGCAACAACAAATTTTTAATCTCAAGAATCAAAACCAACCAACCAAAAGAGATATGTCAATAGAGTGAGTGAAGAACAAGAGCTGACTGACCACTCAGAGTATGTCATCTGCGCGTCGATCTTGAGCGAGAGCAGGATCGTGAAGCAGAGGAGGCAGCCATGAGCCGCCATGGATCGGGCCGACTTCCCCATGCGACTCCACGTCATCGTCTTCCTCCGTGGCTACAGGTGGAGATGACGATAATGGCGAGGAGACGAGCGATGGACGGTTTCCAGATCTAAAATGTGCTCAAGGACGAAGAAGAGGAGCCTTAGGGGTTAGGGATTTCGGTAGAGGGGGAGAGGAATAGAAGATGAAGGATATGAATGTGATGACTGCGAGGGCTGCAGATTTTGGAGAAGGGTTAGGTCTAAGGATATAACACTTATTATGACATGTGAAACTCACGTGACATGTTCTTTCTCCTTAACAATGGTTCTAGCCGTTGGGAAAAAATAGCATATGTTACTAATATTAAATTTATTTTTTTGTTTATTTATACTAACGGTTTTTTAATTTTCTAACGATTTTTTACCGTTAGAAATTTGTAACGGTAAAAAACTGTTAGGATTTGAAAAAAATGTGTGTTAGTAAAACCTTATTTTGGTGTAGTGGATCATTATTTAAATTTATAGAATTAGAAGCAAAAATATGTACTAATATAAATTCATCAAAATCGATGGAAATTTGTTCAGTCATTAAATTATGTAAACTACTAAACGTAATATTTCGATCTACTATAAGAACTTCAGTTAAACCTCCTTCGTAAGCTAATCCAGTTAGAACGCGTCCAAGCGAACATAAAAGTGTTACACTTTGATCCATGTTGGTAGGTGAAAGAAACACAAAGAGAGCCTTCTACTTCTTCGGAATAGCAATTTGAGATGGAGAGAAAGATATTGAGAATTTTGAGACGGAGAGAAAAATAGACTACCCATTTTTAAGAATGAAATGAAAGAGCCGTTGTAAAAGAAAGTAGTCGTTGGAGTAAAAATATAGTCGTTGAAGTAGCCGTTGCAATTGAAATAGCTTATTGAAAAACCAACTCAAAAAAAATCAACCCCAAACCAATACACTGCCAAAGCTCCCTCCTCTGCCACGTGTGCACACAACCGGCCAAAATGCGTGATTTTCGCCAGACTGACTGACGGAATTTGGACTCCGTCTGTCGGAATATACTTTTCTTTAGAATTTTTTCAAATATGTTATTTCCAGCGCAATTTTGTCAAAGTTTATTACTTTTCTAGCAAATTTTCTATTATATCAACCGAAAAGTCATTATTTGCAGCATCTCTTTGAGGTTAAATTAATTCTCCTTCAATAGTTTGCAATAAAAAGTTTATTATATTTGTTGCCTTCAGCTTTCCAAATATCTCCGACACAGATGACACTCGTTGCACTTGAAATATTCTCCACAGTTTGAAAATCTCATCTAACACCAACACAAATAAGCCTCAGTATTAAACATCACTTTCCATCGTTTTGAAAATACAGTTGACATCTCCTTCCATCAATTAATTGGAAAAGTTTATTACATGAATATGTGGAACTAACAAACACTTTTGCGTTATAAGAAAATATACGGAAAACAAGATTCATTATAGATAGTGAGACATTATGTCATTGCCAAATATAAATCAAGAATTAATAGTAACCACAACTAGCTAGCTAGTTGGCCAGTGGCAATCCGGTCACTTCATTCGAGGTCGAAGACGGAGGCCTCGCAGCTGTCGGAGATTCCGGTGGGGGTCTTGAAGGTGAGTTCTTTGGTGGTAGGGTCGGCGAAGAACATCTCGGAGACGGTCAGCCATAGGAGGAGCTCCCTCGTCTTCACACCGCTCAGCTTCTTTATGGACCGAGGCCCCACGAACGCGCTCACCTCCGTGGCGTAGGACACCTTGCGCTTGATCTTCTCGAAGGTGTAGGTGGTGCTCTTCTTCTGGACCAGCCACATGAAGCCCGTCGTCCTGTTGTAGCCGAACTCCTGGATGTCCACGAGAGGGAAGAGGTTCCTCGGGAGGCCGAGCTCTCCGAGGAGCTCGATGGACTTCTTCCTACACTCGGCGTCTCCGTGGCAGACCTCAGCGCCCGCCCGGTGGCTCTCGACGGTCTTGGATGCCATAATATCTTGATTAGTATAGCTTTGGTTGTTATGGAAAGAGTAAGAGTAAGAGGTGGGGGAGTTGCTGAGTGAGTGATGAATGAATGTTGGGGCTGATGGAGGGAAACATTATATAGACAGGTGATGGAGAGACATTTTTGACCAAGTACTGTTAAGTCTCACATGATGATGGAGAGACATCATATCCGTAGATGATTGAACCAACGGTTTTGGATCGCAGTAAGTCGTTGATAAATTTTTCAAATATTTGTGGAGTCAATAGTGAGAGCCAGTCAAGAAAGACGGAGAAACGCGCTGTCTTCACATTATGTTTCACATTATGTAAGAATGGCGTAATAGAGAAGTTATTATAATATTTGAAGTTTTTTTTTACCATATTTAAATTGGTTGATTATGTTTTATTATAATCAATGGATGCTATTCTTCTTATTATTGAGATGGATGAGAGAGAGAAAGAGAGCCGTGTGATGAATCGGGATTCGATTATAAGATATAGTAGGAAGACTCGGTCATGAAAAAGTAAGTCAATGAAGGCCATCTGCATCTTTAATGCTGTGTCTATGTCGCGGTAGCTCCTTAGAAATAATGTAGTTGTTTATTTAATAACAAATCGTTGCCTTGGTTTTTATCATCGAGCTGGGCTTATTATATATACTAGTAAATGTACGTAATTTATATGTGTGATAACGTATACTAAAAATATTATTTAATTACAGTCAAATATTTTTTCTAGTTCATGTGATCAAGGTGAGAATTTTTTTTCTTATTTGGTTGAGTTCGATTTCTCATTTTGAATATATATAACAAAATTAAACTTTTTTTAACATTTTTTTTACATAATTTAATTTTTTTTTTAAATGGTTGATGATATACACGGCTGTTTTGACGAGTAGAGATTAATTAGCTGATATAATGTGCAGACATTAAGAATTACGCATAAGTTTCTAACTAACCACCAAAAGTCTGTGTCCAAACTCTAACTCAACAAGCACAGTTTACATGCTGCTTAGCTTGGGTGAAGAAAGAGGATTAATTGAGGAGAAACTAAATCATTTGTTGAACTACGGATTTATTTTATGAGACATATTATTCGCGTTTGTTGTGTCATCTTTGACAAATGAAGAAAATATATCTCCTTGCTGTCATTTATTTGTTTTCAAATTAATGAATTTCTCTAACATTAATTCTCTTTCTCCACCCCAAGTTAGTATGTATGTATATTCTTTTGTCAAAGAAAACACAACAACTAATTCTCTTTCACCACAACTACTTAAAATATGAAAATAAATTACAGACTCCCGAAAAACAAGTGATGACGCGAAGAATTACCCAAAACAATATCGCCTTAGAAATAGCCACAATCTCTCTTTCTCTCTCCGAAAGCCATAAAGCACCAAAACTTGCATATAGATTAGGGTAATAAATTACATATATATAGTCCCCTCAATCTCGCAATAAATTTGGACCATTATATTTGATCCAACGGTGCAAATAAATAACCAAAACTCGTCTCAGTCCGACGACTAAATTCGGTTGGACCTAGCAGAACTGTTCTGCTTAATACCGAACGAAATTTGACCCAACATGGTCATCCAATGCTAAAGAGTTCTGTCTGAAACTGAGTGAACTCGAACAGAACACAACCACGTCTTGATAGATTCTCAAACTACTATTTTATGAACTCTGCTTCGACACATTTAGCTTTTTGAGCTTCTCTGACACACAGATGGCACTCGTCGCACTACGGGTTGTTTTCCACATAGGTTGAAAGCTATCACGTCCCAATCCCCGAGGACCGTAAAATCGTCATTAGACGTGATACAGTACATGTCTAAGTTAAAAGGTATTGACTTGCACAATGACAAAATATACTGAATCAACAACATTGCAGCAGAAATTTAATACAGAAAACCAAATGAATACAATAGGATAAGAATAAATCTCTTATTTTATTCATGATTGCATCAATTACAACGAGAATCTCTCACCGGCCAAATCAAAATGCCAACTTGGCTGACAACTTTTGAAATTGAAAGAATTACAGTGATTGTTCCCTATATTACATCTCTTTATACATAAACAATCACGCGTCTGATCTCCGGCTCTCAATGATGAGGATTTGTCATCGTCTTCAAATATCCAGCAGGACATCCAATACATACGGACAATCTGGTTGGGGATCAACACACTGGAGAACGCATTGGTGAATGAACAAAGACAACACTTACTGAAACCATCAATAAGTAATTTAGTGAAAAAATATAGCTTTTAATGGTGGTGTTTCTACTTTTACCTACATTCATTTCATGTCGTATACAATTCAAGAGTTCTGAAAATAAAGCAAAATCTCTTTGAAGTTAAATCATTATCAACCGAAAATAAAGCAAAATCATTATCAGCAACATCTCTTTGAAGTTAAATTAATTCTCCTTCCATCAATTGCAATGAAAAGTTTATTACATGAATGCTGAACTTACAAAACACTTCCATTTATAAGAAACTAAATGCGAAAACATATATGCTTCATATTTATAGATATATAGCTAAAGATTTGGCATTGCCAAGAATAATGCTAGCGGCAACCCACTGATCGACCTGTTCATTCGAGGTCGAAGACGGAGGCCTCGCAGCTGTCGGATATTCCGGTGGGGGTCTTGAAGGTGAGTTCTTTGGTGGTAGGGTCGGCGAAGAACATCTCGGAGACGGTCAGCCACAGGAGGAGCTCCCTCGTCTTCACCCCGCTCAGCTTCTTTATCGACCGAGGCCCCACGAACGCGCTCACCTCCGTGGCGTACGACACCTTGCGCTTGATCTTCTCGAAGGTGTAGGTGGTGCTCTTCTTCTGGACCAGCCACATGAAGCCCGTCGTCTTGTTGTATCCGAACTCCTGGATGTCCACCAGAGGGAATAGGTTCCTCGGGAGGCCGAGCTCTCCGAGGAGCTCCACGGACTTCTTCCTGCACTCTGCGTCTCTGTGGTAGACCTCGGCGCCCGCCCGGTGGCTCTCGACGGTCTTGGATGCCATAATATCTTGATTAGTATAGCTTTGGTTGTTATGGAAAGAGTAAGAGTAAGTTGTTGAAGGCTTAGAAGGAGCTGTGAGTGAGTGTTAAGAGGGAACCATTCCATTCTATATATAGGCAGGCATATGAGCACTACGACTTGGTATAAGTTTGCCCGCCCATGATTATGATGTACAACCAATGGTCACTATCGGCGTAATTAGTCAATGATTCAACAAAATTGTCAGTCAAATTTCTGTGGAGTCCATAGAGAACCTGTCAACAAAGACGACGGAGTAGGAGCCAATGTCTTCGCAACCGGGAAAGATGGGCAAGAGAGAGGTTTCCTAGAAATTTAAAGTTGTTGGTATAATTTATAGAAATAGGATATTGGAAGATTTCTTATAATTGAATTTAGTAACAGTTGTTGGAATTTCTTCAATTTTCTTCACTTAAAAATTTGCAAACAAAATAAAATATGTAAATGTTATCGGCCTCCGGGGAAGTCGCGCACGTAGCACTGCCCTAAGAGTTAGTCCGAGTTTATGTGCATACTGAGACCGTATCCGAATGCTCCTAGTGGTAAAATCTTTGCTCCACCGGAATCTCCTTGCCGCACACGACGAAGAGAGAGTGACCCTTGACTTAGCTCTGCCCAGAACAAAAATGAAGAACGGAGGAGGTTCGGAATGACGAGATTTTCAAAGATTTTTTTTTCGTAGGATTTTCAATCGGTACTTAGAAGAAGAAAACAATGCATTATATAGGCAACTCTATACCCAATGAAATGAATGGGGTTGAATGAGAACATTGATAGCTGAAAATTTAAGAGAAGAGCCGTTTGCAAATTGAATGTGGCCGTTTTGGACGTTGAAAGGGAAGTAGGCGTTGGAATATGTAATGGACAAAGAAACAAGATTTTTGAGCTTTTGCTAGCATAAAGCTAACAATCCCCCCCCCCCCCCCCCCCCCCCCCCCCCCCACCCAAAGGTCAAAATCCAAGGTAATAGAGGGAAGGAAAAACAAGAGAAGAAATAGGAGAATTTTTGGGCAGTTGAATACTATGCATAAATGAGATAGACTACAGCCTTGAATCTCACGTAGTGACTATTGTCTTTATCTGAAGAAGAGCTTGATGGACTACGCCTTGAATCAGTCTTCTTGTACCAGATTCAGACAATAGCACACATAGTACGCTAGAGGTACTTGGCTTTATCGGGTGGCGCGTTTGGTTGGCCATACGCACTTTTATATATATATTTATGAGAGTTGTCTAGGATCTCCCTGTCCTATAGTCGCGGCCCTCACGACCTCTCATATAGGTAAGTCCTCAAGGGTTGGTGATAGGAATCAACCCTGCATATCATGCTTGGACTTATTAAGAGTTTAAACTCACCCTATCCATATCACACAAGAAACACTGTCACCATAGGGGTGGGAAATAAAGATTTCATGCGGCTGGAAAATAAAGATTTTATGCGGCTGGGACTGTTCTTCTTCTCCGAATTTTCTGAGAACAGAACCATGGAAGCCATTGCTTCCAAGCTCTCTAAATCCTTCATTCCAAGCCCAAATCTGGACTTCCATAGGTCGAAATAGGGTAAAACGAAATTCTCTACAACATGGAACCATCAAAACTTGAAAATAATAAGGTTAGCTAGATCAAAACCCGAGAATCCGAAAATATAACAAGTTTAGATCTACACAAAATAAGCTATGAAAATTAAAAATGCTAAGTGCTAAAGTATCTAAGAATCCTGTGAGAGAGACAATGGAACAACAAAAATGGAGATCCATCAAGAAGCAAGTTGTACTTGCCTAGCTCTCTTAGGTTGGTGGGAGAGTTATGAGGAAGAAGATGAGTAATGAGAAGAAGTAAATGAAGAGAGAGAAAGAATTTTGGAGTTTTAAATGGGGGTGGTGGTAGGTGGGTTTATGTTGAACCATCCAAGGCCGAAAAATAAACCAACTCGGGCCGAACCCAAAAGCAAAGCAGAAAGTAAAATGCAGAAAAATAATTAGCAAAAAATTAAAGGAATTTAAATACAGAACAATACATGATAAATATTAAATAAATACATTCCAGCAGTACATGTATTTAGAATACGTACTCCGGGAACGGGAAGTGACATCTCTGCCCTCCTTAGAAAAATTTCGTCCTCGGAATTTCAAATTCAAGCAGGATAGAAACATCGGACCTAACTAATCTAAGTATAAGCAATTTTGAGTAAGCAATCATTCTACAATGCCAATAGCAAATAACATATCTATGTTTAACTATCGATGATACCAAGCAATTTTACTCATAAGGTGACAAGCATGAGGAGTTAAGACGATCAAGGTATACAGAAAGAGATATACCTTGTGAGTCAAACAGGTACGGATACCGTGATCAGATATCATCCTCAAGTTCCCAAGTTGACTCCCCTAAAGAGTGATGACCCCAAGCAACCCGGACAAGGCTAATTGTTCGGTTCTTGAGTATCTTCTCTCTTTGGTCCAAAATAGACACATGCTGTTCCTCGTAAGACAGGTTGGTACCAAAAACCAGCTCAGAATGATCAAGGATATGGCTTGGGTCCGATACATACCTACGTAACTGAGATACATGGAACACGGCATGCACCTCTCGTAACGAAGGTGGAAGGGATAAACGATAAGCAACATCGCCTATCCGATCAAGGATAACAAACGGACCCACGTACCGCGGACTCAACTTCCCGCGAACGCCAAATCTAATGATCCCACGGGTAGGTGAGATCCGTAAGAACACATGGTCCCCAACGAAAAACTCTAGCGGCCTTCGATGCTGGTCCGCCCAATGACGATGCCAATCCTGCGCAACTCGAAGTCGCTCTCTAATTTTCTTGACCACCTCAACTGTCTGGACAATCATTTCCGGACCTAACATCTTCCTCTCTCTAATATCATCCCATGCCAGTGGCGACCTACACTTCTTACCATATAGTGCTTCAAATGGCGCCATCTGGATACTGGCTTGATAACTGTTGTTGTATGAGAATTCGACTAAGTGGAGGTGGCTCTCCCAAGATCCTCCAAAATCCAAAGTGCAAGCTCGCAACATGTCTTCCAAAGTATGAATTGTTCTTTCTGATTACCCGTCTGTCTGGGGATGGTAAGCCATGCTAAATCTTAACTTGGTACCCAGGCTATGATGTAAGCTCTTCCAAAAATGTGATATAAAACGGGTATCTCTGTTTGACACAATACTGATAGAGACTCCATGCTGCCTGATTATATGTTGCATATACAATTCTGCCAACCTTTCTGTAAATTATCCTACTCTGAAAGGAAGAAAGTGTGCCACCTTTGTAAGCCGATCTACTATCACCCAAATAGCATCTTTACCACTTGGTGATCTCGGTAAACTGGTCATAAAGTCCATTGTAATATGTTCTTATTTTTATTCCGGAATAGGAAGTGGTCGCAATAACCCAGCTGGCCTCTGCTGTTCTGCCTTCACTTGCTGACATACCAAGCAACGGGAAATAAATCTAGCTATCTCTCTCTTTATCCCGTTCCACCAGAAGTGCTGCTTGATATCTTGGTACATCTTGGTCCCTCCAGGGTATATGGAATACTGAGAACTGTGAGCTTCTGTCATAACCTCATGTCTGATATCTCCACTAGGCACACATAGACGCGATCCAAACCTAAGTGTACTATCCTCATGGATTTGTATCTCCTTTCTGAGTCCTGACTCACATTCTGCCCTAAGCTTCTGAATCCTTGTGTCCTGTGCCTGAGCTGCCTTGATCCTGTCTACCAAGTCAGATTGAACTTGTAGACTCGCCAGTACTCCTACATCACTAGGAAGTATAACCTTGATGTCCATCTCCTGAAGGTCTTCTAAAATGTGCTTTTGTGTTGTCAACATAAATGTGTCGTCTCTCCTGCTAAGAGCGTCTGCTACCACATTAGCCTTGCCTGGATGATACTGAAGCTCCACGTTATAATCCTTGATCAGTTCTAACCATCTTCTCTGTAGTGCCCCGTCCCGTAAAGTCAATCGGAGGAATCGAAACGCCGACGGCGTTGGAACTTAGCCTTGCAACGGCTGCTAGAAGGCTCGCTCGTCCGAGGCGACTCCTCGCTCAGGTGGGGTAGTTTCGGTGAACTTGCCTCATCTTTGCCTTCACATAATAAATCGTGTTTTCAACTTGCACAAGTAGGCTTAATAATAAAAGAGACGAATCCACATAGCTAAGGGAATAATTCCGACGGGTCGAAATGAGTTAGAACATGGAAAACGTCCCACGGTCGGCTTAGAGTTGGTGCACGGCGTGCTTTGAAAATGACACTCGGTCCTTTGTCCCGTGGCTTGGGAGAAAGAAAGTTGGTCTTCGACACAAAACTATAAACTTGCCTAAGTCATAGGCGTCGTCCGCGTAAATGCTCGATAAAGCATGCACGTTTCCGAAATGCAAGGCTTGGCATAGCCTTTGCTCATCCCTCGGGTTAAGTTGTAGGCTTGAGTAAGTTAGACAAAGTTATGCCGGTCGACCTAAGTCATTCCAAGTGTTGTCCCGCTCATTCTGCGGTTGTCAAGTTAAATAGTCCCACAATCCCAAGGCCCGTCATATGAAGTATGACTTGGGCGATAGCGTTGCGTAGAACACGAGTCGGTTTAAGGCACGAGCCATGGTTGGTTCAGTGAAAAGTTAGCCACGGTCTGTTGATACTTAAGGAAACACGTTCTGTTCAAGTTAAGTTGGAAGGCTATGCAATAGTCGTTCCCTGAGTTCAAAGAATGTTAAGTCTAAGCGATGGTTAGTCGCCGAGAGAAAATATGTCGGGACTGTGGTTCAGTTGTCGAGGCAACCCTGGTTTGGGGCTCTACAAAAGGAGTATGAAAAGTGAAAAGAGTAAAGCAAAGGAACTAATTGATGATGATGAGACCATGCATTATGTTAAGTCTAGAAGTTAGCGTAGGCGCGTGGTCATGGACAACTTGTCGACAAGGGCGATGGTTCTTCGGATCGAAAACCTTGGGCCAGGGATCGATCCGGCCTAGGAAGAACAAATTATAGCCGAGCTGGGTATGAAGCAACCGGTAGGTCGAGAACTTGCATCGGGGATCGCCACCTGCGGTGCAAGGGTCCCGAATGCCAGGCTATGTCCAGGATGGCTAGTTAATGCCAGTGACCTTTCATATAGATGTGTCGGCACGGGCGGCAATCCGTGTGTGTGCCTTTGGATTGAGTTCAGTTGGATATGTATCAAGTTAGAGAACACAAGGTCTGGGCCTAAGATTTGGTTATAACGAAGGCGGCGTGCTTCGGCACGAGATGTGGCGTCGAGTGTTAAGTTGTTGGCATAGAGTCGCATGAGTTAGACTTGAGATGTTGCGAGTTAAGTCAAGAAGGGCCGTAGGGCAAGTTGGTTGAAGTTACGTTGAGTTGTTGGGCACGACCTCGAAATATGAGGCACGGCCACGTTGTCACAACACAAGAGTAGGCGAGACTAAGTAAGGAGGCACTGCCTCAGAGATATTGAAGCACGAAATGAGTTATGGCACGACCGAGTCGTTACGTCCCAGAGTTTGGCACAAAAGACAAGTATAAGTTGGTGCGTCGACAATGCAAGCACGAGAAAGGTCTAAAGGCATAGAAATGGAGTCTTTCGTGTAGTTACGTCTCTGATTATGGCCGTAAGGCAAACACGACTTGATAGGTTAACGTTATTGGCACGAGAAGGGTCTAAGGCAAAAGTATGAGTTAACATCGTTGTGCAAGCACGGGATGGTCCTTAGACACAAGTATGCAAAGGCGTCGGTCCTAAAACTGATCCTAAGGCAAGAATAGAAAGACAATCGTAAAAGGGTTTATGATGCACAAAGTAAATAAAACGTGTTGGTTCTGTATGGGTGGGCGAGGAGCTCACTCCACCAGTACAGTTGAGTGCTGACACCCACACAGTGTTTCATGTGCAGGCACAGGTAGAAGCTCGTGGCGTGGAGCTCGCTTGGATGCGTCGAGGTACGAAGTTCCTTGGCGATTCGAAGCGTGCAGCCGCGTAGACTGAAGACTTATACAGGACATAATGTATGGACATCGCCTTCCGAAGCTTCCGCTGGCTCAAGCATTGTAATCGAGAGATGAGAGAGAGCAGAGTGACTTGTAATCGAGAGAAAAGTGAGCACGAGAGACTTGTAATTTGGCCTTGCACCCACAGATATAATCTTGTATTCAATATCAATAAAGAGTTTCTTTTGAATGACTTGTGTTCACGTGTACTTGTTTTTAAATTCTGCTGCATGTTTCAATATTTCTGCTTGGGACTTCTGTGCGACGACCCCGTCGCCGCCGATGTAATCGGCCATTATGAAACTACCTTGCACAAGCGCAATCAAGGCTCGTGCGGCATCATGCCTTAGCGAGGACGATCGCTCCTACGTGAGCGGGACGTGACATAGTGGTATCAGAGCACGGCTTTACGTCCTTGGACTTCAAATCGGATTTTCAGTTTTGAAAGCTCGTTCGTTGGAAAATAAGTGTGCGCTCTCTCTCGATTGTCCCTCGGCATGTCCATACAATAAGTCTAAATATTTTCAAAAGCTCGTACAGGTGTTCAATCGAACGCATCGATAGGAAACGGCCTTTGTGCCTAACGATGTAAACTTGACTCGATAGAGAACACATGCTAAGTTAATATGTTGCGTGCGTGCCTAACTAGTCCCGCGTTGACCCTAGCAATTGAGCATGTAAACTCGAATATAGTCCGCACGGGATAGCCATGCGCATGGCCTTTTGGCTAAGTTGCGTCGCGTATCGTGCACCTCGACTTTTGGTACAAACGAGTTGCGAGCGGTATCAAGTATCGCTCGGTCGGGAGCGGAGCGACACTTAGAGTGTCTATCGATAGGAACGCTATCGAGTTAACGCTTAGGCGTTCACGGAAGATCGACGGGGATTTGGAGGAATAGCGCGAACAACTTAGTACGTCGATACGACGTAACCGATTACGCTAGGGATTCGTCGAACGAATCCGAAGTATGTCTTAGCGAATGAACGATGTGATTGAAGGCTAGAGCGGATGGCTCGAATCCGAGTGGTGTATGAATTTTCTTGGAAATCATTCGAACAAATATTGAGGATTTTGAGTATGTCGACGAGGCGATGCGATCGCGCAAAGCCATAGAACGCGTCACGCTTAGTTGGTCGTGACTTCGAATGTCCCAAACGAGCATCTCGTTCGGACAACTTGATAATAGGCAACACGTATTAGAAAATGATTCGAAACGATAAATAAAAATGAATGGTCTTGATCGAGGAAACTTAGAGGATCGCGCGTACGATATCGGATTGATGCAAATGAAATGTGAATTGAGTTTCGAACAACGATCTTGAAACGAGCTTAAGGAAGAGCGACTGAACTTGATCTTGAATATCGAGGAATGGTGGAATATCCAACTCGGACGACAACATCAACGTACGATTCGAAATTGGTTGCAAAGAAAGATCGTCAGGTTACGCATATCGTCGATGGTATTGAGACGTATCAAAGATCGATATACGATAACTCGGGGGTACTCTGACTCGGCGAATGACGATCGTGCAAATGTCATTGTTCCGATGGATGCTATACTCTGGATATTGAAACGTGTCGAGGAAAAGAAAAACTTGGCTCGAGGATTTTCTGATTGAACGAATGACAAACGGACTATCAAAATTGAAATCTTGACTTGGATGGAAATAAAATGGTTGGATTTGCTTCGTCGATAACCACAACTTCGACATTCTTGTCTTATGCGAGCGCAACTCCAGCCTCGCACATGCGTCACGCCTACTAGGGCGATCACTCCGCGTGAGTGATGGTATGGTGATTCATACAGCGGGGGTGATTGAACTAGCATGGCGTGGCAATTTGTATGCTTCGACTTGTGGTTTGACGCGAAGGTGACTCGAGAATGGATTGTGTGCCAGAAGAATCGAATTTGAGGATTGCATAGGTCCAATCCGCGTATCGAGAATGAACGAGTCTATACTCAAATAAGAGTTACGTCCCGATGAGAATGATTATTCCGCGGGTGCGTTGCATGATGATTCATGAACCACCGTGGATAATCGGACATGCGTGAGATTGGGGCGCAACATATTGTCAAAGCTAGACGACCTTGTGGTCAAATACATGAATTGGTTAGAATTGATGATTTGAATGAATTCGAATACGCGCAACGAATGCATTGATGCGAATAGGTGATCGTGCTCGATGTTTAGAAATCTGAGTGACGCGAGTTTGGGTAGAAAATCCTGTACTACCGACTTTGGTTTGACCCTAGGATTGGGGTCAGTGTTGGCATTATTGTTGGGGAACTATGATTCCAATCCTGACATTGACTTAGCCTCGAAAAGAATTAGCCTAGCGGTTAGGCGAGACGCCTGTTTCCAGTGCTAGCAATCAAAAGATTGATCTTGAGGATTGGCATGGATGGATATCATGAATCACGAACGTAGAAAACTCTGCTCATGAGACTCAGCTGACATGCATATATTTCAGGGACGCCTGGGTATGTGCACGATGCGACTCGAGTGAGAATGACAAATTCTCTATCATGCGGCTTGGCTGAATGCATGTATTTTAGGGACGCCTGGAATGCGTGCACGATCCAGCCAAGTGATACGTTGAATGGAAATGAGACTTGGGGAATGGAAGAGTGTCGAGAATTCGAAATCATTTTGAAAGAAAGAATGATAATAGTGGGAGCGTGGCTCGGACTCAAGGAAACGCGTAGGCGTATCTTGCTCGACTGTTATAGTCCCGTGTCTAGGCTCAATAAAGTCTTGGCCATAGAAATGGTAGGATGGCTTGCCTTTAGGAAAGTCTCGAGGACGAGACTTGTTCTGAGTGGTGTATGATGTAGTGCCCCATCCCGCAAAGTCAATCGGAGGAATCGAAACGCCGACGGCGTTGGAGCTTAGCCTTGCAACGGCTGCTCGAAGGCTCGCTCGTCCGAGGCGACTCCTCGCTCAGGTGGGATAGTTTCGGTGAACTTGTCTCATCTTTGCCTTCACATAATAAATCGTGTTTTCAACTTGCACAAGTAGGCTTAATAATAAAAGAGACGAATCCACATAGCTAAGGGAATAATCCCGACGGGTCGAAATGAGTTAGAACATGGAAAATGTCCCACGGTCGGCTTAGAGTTGGTGCACGACGTGCTTTGAAAATGACACTCGGTCCTTTGTCCCGTGGCTTGGGAGAAGGAAAGTTGGTCTTCGACACAAAACTATAAACTTGCCTAAGTCATAGGCGTCGTCCGCGTAAATGCTCGATAAAGCATGCACGTTTCCGAAATGCAAGGCTTGGCATAGCCTTTGCTCGTCCCTCGGGTTAAGTTGTAGGCTTGAGTAAGTTAGACAAAGTTATGCCGGTCGACCTAAGTCATTCCAAGTGCTGTCCCGCTCATTCTACGGTTGTCAAGTTAAATAGTCCCACGATCCCAAGGCCCGTCATATGAAGTATGACTTGGGCGATAGCGTTGCGTAGAACACGAGTCGGTTTAAGGCAGGAGCCACGGTTGGTTCAGTGGAAAGTTAGCCACGGTCTGTTGATACTTAAGGAAACACGTTCTGTTCAAGTTAAGTTGGAAGGCTATACAATAGCCGTTCCCTGAGTTCAAAGAATGTTAGCCTAAGCGATGGTTAGTTGCCGAGAGAAAATATGTCGGGACTGTGGTTCAGTTTTCGAGGCAACCCTGGTTTGGGGCTCTGTAAAAGGAGTGTGAAAAGTGAAAAGAGTAAAGCAAAGGAACTAATTGATGATGATGAGACCATGCATTATGTTAAGTCTAGAAGTTAGCGTAGGCGCGTGGTCATGGACAACTTGTCGACAAGGGCGATGGTTCTTCGGATCGGAAACCTTGGGCCAGGGACCGATCCGGCCTAGGAAGAACAAATTATAGCCGAGCTGGGTATGAAGCAACCGGTAAGTCGGGGACTTGCATCGGGGATCGCCACCTGCGGTGCAAGGGTCCCGAATGCCAGGCTATGTCCAGGATGGCTAGTTAATGCCAGTGACCTTTCATATAGATGTGTCGGCACGGGCGGCAATCCGCGTGTGTGCCTTTGGATTGAGTTCAGTTGGATATGTATCAAGTTAGAGAACACAAGGTCTGGGCCTAAGATTTGGCTATAACGAAGGCGGCGTACTTCGGTACGAGATGTGGCGTCGAGTGTTAAGTTGTTGGCATAGAGTCGCATGAGTTAGACTTGAGATATTACGAGTTAAGTCAAGAAGGGCCGTAGGGCAAGTTGGTTGAAGTTATGTCAACCCCAGTTTTTCAAAATTTTTGTTTATTAGTAATAATTGGTCATTAGTGATTAAATTAGCTTTAAAATATTTTATTTTAATTATTAGGAATTTTCTGGAATTTTTAAATTATTTTAAATGATTTTTAAAGGGTTTTAAATTACTAAAATATCAGTTTGCAAATGTTTCAAATGTTTTAAATAAGTTCTGTAATTAATTTAAATGTTTTAATATCGTTTTGCAATTAACTGAATTGTTATTATTAGAGTTTGCAATTAGTTGAATTGTTATAATTGAGTTTTGTAATAAAACTAATTGTTCCGAATTCATTTTGCAAATAAATAATTTGCAAATCTCACCCATCTCCCCCACCGCCTCAAACCCTAATTTCCCGGCGATCAACCGTAAACCTAACCCTAAACTCGCCCTAAGCCACCGCCTTCGACGCCTATAAAAGAAAGCCCTCACCCTCCCCAACCTAACTACACCACTCTCCCCTCGTCCCAACGCCGCTGCCACCCCCTTCTTCCCCAACACTTCTCGCCGGAAACCTAGCTCCGGCAATAGCCAGCCCCGCCTCTACGCTGACCATCACGGCCAACCACCACCACCATCACGACCGCCTCGACGAGACACGTCCAGCGCCACCCAAGCGCCACCGCCACGACGCCCCCAGCCGCCGACCGCCCCTTCGACAGCAGCTCGACGCCGGACACGTACGTGTCTCTTTGTGCTCGTGTTGACTCACGTCTCGTGTACACGGACACAGACTCGCCTGGACACGACGAACCTACTGGTAGGGTTGGACACGCGAGTTAGGACTCGTACGTGTCGTGCTAAGCCTAAGACACAAGACTCCTGTGTCCCTAACTGTCAGGACACAGGGCCGGTTTATTATTTTTTTATATATGTTAATTAAACCAAACCAAAATATAACTAACCTAAACCCTATCCTAACAATCGGGGCGGACTGGCCGACTGGCCAGCCCGCACAGATTAACATCCCCCCACCCTGTCTGCCCGGGTTCGAGCCCCCTTACTATTCTTTTTTGTTTTCTTTTTTCTTTTCTTTTCTTTTTGTTTTACATATATATTTATATATATATATATGTATATGTATATATATATATATTAGTATATATATATGTATACTGTATTTTACAGTATTTTAAATATATGTATATATATTTTATAGTTAGTAAATTTTATATATATATGTATATATGTATACATTTTCATGTGTATATATATGTTATTATATATACACTTTATTTTAAGTGTTTTCCTATATATATATATATATATATATATATATATATATATATATATATATATATATATATATATATATATATATTTGTATATATATATATATATACTTTATAAATTAAGTATTTCCCCTATATATATATATATATATATATATATATATATATATATATATATATATATGTACTCTTAAAACATATATATGTATGTATGTTCTTTATGTAAATGTCTATATATTTATAGGTAAATATAAATATTGTAGATATATATTTTATATATGTGTTTTACTTTACTTAGTGTAAATTATCTTTATAAAATAAGTTGTCATACTTTTGTAACCACTATGTATAATTTTACCTTATTAAAAATAATAATATTTATTTTGTACTTTTATCAAATTGTATTTTTAATGTATTTAATTAACTGCAACCATTTGGTGTCCAAGCCTAGCATGGGTTTTTGGGACCAAATGTGTTTTCACACATTTTAGACTTGTACAAGTCATATTGGACTTGATACATGGTCTTGAGTCATGTATTTGGACTATGGTTCATATATGTACATTGACAAAATTAAGTAAAGTATTAATTATTTAATTTCAGAATTGTACACTTATTGATTTTGAATTTCTAAAAATACTTATCTTGCTATAAAAATTCTGGAAAAATACTATTAAAATTCTCTGTTAATTTAGATAATTTAATATAAATTTTGTAGCATTTTGTTGACAGTTTTGCCCCTGTTTTGCCATATGAAACCAGAACTCATTTTCTATATATTTATGAAAACTGATTTTTATAAAATACTTCTGTTGGGTAATAAATCCCAGAAAAATTATAATAAATTTCTATAATTAACAAGGTTTCTGTCAGTATATTATTTTGCATTTATCAGAGATTTCTAGTATTTTCTAAAATTGTTAGAACACAGTGCGCAGAATGTTTATTTTACCAATAATTATGATTAAGTCATGACTTGTGATTTTTTGTGTATTTCTAGTATTTGGATTGCTAACCAGCCTTAATATGGGAGACCCGTGTGTTAGTTTAGATGCCAAATCACTTCACTTTGAACCCCTAGGCTAAGTTCACATAGCCAATGTCCAATTTGGCCTTCTCACATCACTAGTGTATTTATATTATCTTGTAACTTAGAGTCTGAGTATATATATGTTTTCAGTGCCAGGACACTCTACATCTTAGCTTTATTGTCATTGCATTGCTTTGCTCCAGGCAAGTACATCTACAAACTCATTTACTGTCTTTTAATGTTAAGTACATGTGACAAACCTTGTTAAATTATCATTAATCCAGTTACAAGTCTTTTGTTAATTGTACATGTTAAAACACTGTTATTTGATAAAAGAATGTTAATCAACCCATGTGAATGCTGATCCTTGGAGTAGCAAGTCAAAACATAACATGTTTCATACTATTGCCAGTTCCCACCATGCTTTACACTATTTCCCGTATCTTTTACATGATGATTACTGGGTTATGAGAGAGTTGATAGTATAGTTACTGGACTTGTGGAATGTACTCACTTACATTGCACTATGCTAATTGTGTGGTTTCTGGACTTGTGGAATGTACATACGTACATTGCAGTAAACTGAGAATGTAGTTTCTGGACTTGTGGAATGTACTTACGTACATTGCAGTAAACTAACAATGTAGTTTCTGGACTTGTGGAATGTACATACGTACATTGCAGTAAACTAGCATAGCACTTATTGACCAATCTCATACAGGCCCCAGTTTTAATACATAATGTACAATATGCCACAATTGACAAGAGTGTCTTAAAATGATAATCAAGATATACCATGATTTCCCGCTTTATATGATTTACCATGATTCCAGTATGTCTATTTTTCAGTCTTATCATACCATGTTCCTGTTGTACATCTCTTGCATTATACATTCAGTACTTTAGTAGTAGAGGTTGTACTTGCTTCCGTCCTGACAGGATAACGTTGTAGGTATTTTGACCGAGGAAGAAATGCTTTATGACCCGTACTATGGGGCTCCAGTTGAGGATATTCCAGCAGGGAATCCTGCTTAGCCGCTTAGTTTGACTTAGCGTTGGGTTATTATCACAGACGCTGTTTTGTACCTTTAAACTGGACCTTGTCTCCAGTCTTACATTTTGGTTTGTATTATTATCAAACTTAGTGGTTTTTCATCTATATAGAAGCTGTGTTGTGATCATTCTTAAACTATCTTAATTATTAGCACATTTATCATTATTACCTGACTATCTAGAACAGCTTACTGTGCTTTATCTTAAGCGTAGGCTGGACATGGCTCGGCCCGGCCCAACAATTTGGGTAACGGGTCGTGACATGTTTTTTTGGCGGCCCATGCAAGGTCCTGACTAAAGTTGTTTGGTTACGTTACTGTACCAAGCACGCCTGCAGAAATTAAGGATAACTAGATAAACACTAGGAACAACATCTAGAACACCTAGAGGATTTTAGGATTGTAACATAGGAAAACTCATCACAGCATAGGACCGGTAGTGTAACTAAATTGTTTGCTTATGACTGTTTGCTTTATTCTTATAATTCCTTTGTCTTTTATAAATAGATGGACCCTACACACTCTCCCGATTCCGCCACCTCAGGTGACGGTATACCTCCACCACCTCCTACCCCGCAGACCCAGATGCCTCCACCCCCACCTCCTATCATACCTTCCCAGACTATTGTTTCCCTTGACGGAACCCAATTACTGGCTTTGATCCAGGGGCTCCTAAACAACCAGCATACCCCGGTCCCGCAACCCATAGAGCATCAACCGAGGCTAGGGAATGTCAAGAGTTTTATGAACCTAAATCCGAAGGAGTTTCTTGGGACGGAAGGCATAGTTGTAGCTGATGACTGGTTAGATTCCGTAGAGAGGAAGCTCATAGGGGCTAGATTACCTGACGACCTTTGGGTCGAGGCAGCGGGATTTCTGTTAGCAGACCTAGCAGGAATCTGGTTCAAAAATGAGACGATGTTCATTGGCGGCAGAGGAAATTGGGAGCAATTCAAGATCCAGTTCAAGAGGAAGTTCTTCTCCACCACCGCTAGAGTTGCCATGGGACTGCAATTCCAGAACCTGCAACAGGGGAGCCGTACAGTCGATGAGTACGCAGGTGAGTTTAGCAGACTCAGTCGTTTTGCCCCGAGCTTAGTAGCCGACCCAGAGGAGATGGCTCGCAGATTCTGCCATGGTCTTGTCCCGGACATTAGCATCTTACTAGTGGCCAACGGGATCACAGACTACTACCAGCTACTGGAGAGAGCCCGAGGTATCGAGGAGCGTCTTTTGTCTTGCAAGAGGCCAGCTACCACACATCATGACGGGCCGTCCAAGCGCCAGACTTTCCAGCAGAGGACGACTACCCAGCACCAGCAGGCCTATTCTCCACCAGCTCATCCTCAGCATCAGTTATCATTTGCCCGAGATCCGGGACACCAGCAGCAGAAGTGGGTCTCTTGTGCCTTCTGCAAAAAGCCAGGGCACGATGTCTCCATCTGTAGGAAGAAATTGAGCCAGTGTCTTGCGTGCGGGTCTTCCACCCATATGATTCGGGAGTGCCAGAAGGCGAAGCCATTTACCAGAGGACCTTCAGGGAGAGCATACCCTTTAGCCATCCAGGCAGCAGTACCAGTGCAGGGCCCAGAGCCAGAGCCAGAATACTTGACAGACGGTGCCACAGGTTGAATTTATTTTCATATGACTGTTTGATTCTAGTACCTCATTAAGTAACCTGTCATTAGACTTTTACCAAACCATCATTTAGTAGCTGCACTCATAAGACAAGCCATTGACCAGTAGACCTGTTTCATAGACGTTCCATCATTAGGAGATAGCCTTAGTCATCGCTGTAATTATTTTAAAACGTTAGTTACCTCGCGTGTCTTCAGTTCTTGTAAATTTCGAGGACGAAATTTTTCAAGGAGGGAAGACTTGTCAACCCCAGTTTTTCAAAATTTTTGTTTATTAGTAATAATTGGTCATTAGTGATTAAATTAGCTTTAAAATGTTTTATTTTAATTATTAGGAATTTTCTGGAATTTTTAAATTATTTTAAATGATTTTTAAAGGGTTTTAAATTACTAAAATATCAGTTTGCAAATGTTTCAAATGTTTTAAATAAGTTCTGTAATTAATTTAAATGTTTTAATATCGTTTTGCAATTAACTGAATTGTTATTATTAGAGTTTGCAATTAGTTGAATTGTTATAATTGAGTTTTGTAATAAAACTAATTGTTCCGAATTCATTTTGCAAATAAATAATTTGCAAATCTCACCCATCTCCCACACCGCCTCAAACCCTAATTTCCCGGCGATCAACCGTAAACCTAACCCTAAACTCGCCCTAAGCCACCGCCTTCGACGCCTATAAAAGAAAGCCCTCACCCTCCCCAACCTAACTACACCACTCTCCCCTCGTCCCAACGCCGCTGCCACCCCCTTCTTCCCCAACACTTCTCGCCGGAAACCTAGCTCCGGCAATAGCCAGCCCCGCCTCTACGCTGACCATCACGGCCAACCACCACCACCATCACGACCGCCTCGACGAGACGCGTCCAGCGCCACCCAAGCGCCACCGCCACGACGCCCCCAGCCGCCGACCGCCCCTTCGACAGCAGCTCGACGCCGGACACGTACGTGTCTCTTTGTGCTCGTGTTGACTCACGTCTCGTGTACACGGACACAGACTCGCCTGGACACGACGAACCTACTTGTAGGGTTGGACACGCGAGTTAGGACTCGTGCGTGTCGTGCTAAGCCTAAGACACAAGACTCCTGTGTCCCTAACTGTCAGGACACAGGGCCGGTTTATTATTTTTTTATATATGTTAATTAAACCAAACCAAAATATAACTAACCTAAACCCTATCCTAACAATCGGGGCGGACTGGCCGACTGGCCAGCCCGCACAGATTAACATCCCCCCCCTGTCTGCCCGGGTTCGAGCCCCCTTACTATTCTTTTTTGTTTTCTTTTTTCTTTTCTTTTCTTTTTGTTTTACATATATATTTATATATATATATATATATGTATATGTATATATATATATATTAGTATATATATATATGTATACTGTATTTTACAGTATTTTAAATATATGTATATATATTTTATAGTTAGTAAATTTTATATATATATGTATATATGTATACATTTTCATGTGTATATATATGTTATTATATATACACTTTATTTTAAGTGTTTTCCTATATATATATATATATATATATATATATATATATATATATATATATATATATATATATATATATTTGTATATATATATATATATACTTTATAAATTAAGTATTTCCCCTATATATATATATATATATATATATATATATATATATATATATATATATGTACTCTTAAAACATATATATGTATGTATGTTCTTTATGTAAATGTCTATATATTTATAGGTAAATATAAATATTGTAGATATATATTTTATATATGTGTTTTACTTTACTTAGTGTAAATTATCTTTATAAAATAAGTTGTCATACTTTTGTAACCACTATGTATAATTTTACCTTATTAAAAATAATAATATTTATTTTGTACTTTTATCAAATTGTATTTTTAATGTATTTAATTAACTGCAACCATTTGGTGTCCAAGCCTAGCATGGGTTTTTGGGACCAAATGTATTTTCACACATTTTAGACTTGTACAAGTCATATTGGACTTGATACATGGTCTTGAGTCATGTATTTGGACTATGGTTCATATATGTACATTGACAAAATTAAGTAAAGTATTAATTATTTAATTTCAGAATTGTACACTTATTGATTTTGAATTTCTAAAAATACTTATCTTGCTATAAAAATTCTGGAAAAATACTATTAAAATTCTCTGTTAATTTAGATAATTTAATATAAATTTTGTAGCATTTTGTTGACAGTTTTGCCCCTGTTTTGCCATATGAAACCAGAACTCATTTTCTATATATTTATGAAAACTGATTTTTTATAAAATACTTCTGTTGGGTAATAAATCCCAGAAAAATTATAATAAATTTCTATAATTAACAAGGTTTCTGTCAGTATATTATTTTGCATTTATCAGAGATTTCTAGTATTTTCTAAAATTGTTAGAACACAGTGCGCAGAATGTTTATTTTACCAATAATTATGATTAAGTCATGACTTGTGATTTTTTGTGTATTTCTAGTATTTGGATTGCTAACCAGCCTTAATATGGGAGACCCGTGTGTTAGTTTAGATGCCAAATCACTTCACTTTGAACCCCTAGGCTAAGTTCACATAGCCAATGTCCAATTTGGCCTTCTCACATCACTAGTGTATTTATATTATCTTGTAACTTAGAGTCTGAGTATATATATGTTTTCAGTGCCAGGACACTCTACATCTTAGCTTTATTGTCATTGCATTGTTTTGCTCCAGGCAAGTACATCTACAAACTCATTTACTGTCTTTTAATGTTAAGTACATGTGACAAACCTTGTTAAATTATCATTAATCCAGTTACAAGTCTTTTGTTAATTGTACATGTTAAAACACTGTTATTTGATAAAAGAATGTTAATCAACCCATGTGAATGCTGATCCTTGGAGTAGCAAGTCAAAACATAACATGTTTCATACTATTGCCAGTTCCCACCATGCTTTACACTATTTCCCGTATCTTTTACATGATGATTACTGGATTATGAGAGAGTTGATAGTATAGTTACTGGACTTGTGGAATGTACTCACTTACATTGCAGTATGCTAATTGTGTGGTTTCTGGACTTGTGGAATGTACATACGTACATTGCAGTAAACTGAGAATGTAGTTTCTGGACTTGTGGAATGTACTTACGTACATTGCAGTAAACTAACAATGTAGTTTCTGGACTTGTGGAATGTACATACGTACATTGCAGTAAACTAGCATAGCACTTATTGACCGATCTCATACAGGCCCCAGTTTTAATACATAATGTACAATATGCCACAATTGACAAGAGTGTCTTAAAATAATAATCAAGATATACCATGATTTCCCGCTTTATATGATTTACCATGATTCCAGTATGTCTATTTTTCAGTCTTATCATACCATGTTCCTGTTGTACATCTCTTGCATTATACATTCAGTACTTTAGTAGTAGAGGTTGTACTTGCTCCCGTCCTGACAGGATAACGTTGTAGGTATTTTGACCAAGGAAGAAATGCTTTATGACCCGTACTATGGGGCTCCAGTTGAGGATATTCCAGCAGGGAATCCTGCTTAGCCGCTTAGTTTGACTTAGCGTTGGGTTATTATCACAGACGCTGTTTTGTACCTTTAAACTGGACCTTGTCTCCAGTCTTACATTTTGGTTTGTATTATTATCAAACTTAGTGGTTTTTCATCTATATAGAAGCTGTGTTGTGATCATTCTTAAACTATCTTAATTATTAGCACATTTATCATTATTACCTGACTATCTAGAACAGCTTACTGCGCTTTATCTTAAGCGTAGGCTGGACATGGCTCGGCCCGGCCCAACAATTTGGGTAACGGGTCGTGACAAGTTACGTTGAGTTGTTGGGCACGACCTCGAAATATGAGGCACGGCCGCGTTGTCACAACACAAGAGTAGGCGAGACTAAGCAAGGAGGCACTGCCTCAAAGATATTGAAGCACGAAATGAGTTATGGCACGACCGAGTCGTTACGTCCCAGAGTTTGGCACAAAAGACAAGTATAAGTCGGTGCGTCGACAATGCAAGCACGAGAAAGGTCTAGAGGCATAAAAATGGAGTCTTTCGTGTAGTTGCGTCTCTGATTATGGCCGTAAGGCAAACACGACTTGATAGGTTAACGTTATTGACACGAGAAGGGTCTAAGGCAAAAGTATGAGTTAACGTCGTTGTGCAAGCACGGGTTGGTCCTTAGACACAAGTATGCAAAGGCGTCGGTCCTAAAACTGATCCTAAGGCAAGAATAGAAAGACAATCGTAAAAGGGTTTATGATGCACAAAGTAAATAAAACATGTTGGTTCTGTATGGGTGGGCGAGGAGCTCACTCCACCAGTACAGTTGAGTGCTGACACCCACACAGTGTTTCATGTGCAGGCACAGGTAGAAGCTCGTGGCGTGGAGCTCGCTTGGATGCGTCGAGGCACGGAGTTCCTTGGTGATTCGAAGCGTGCAGTCGCGTGGACTGAAGACTTATACAGGACATAATGTATGGACATCGCCTTCCGAAGCTTTCGCTGGCTCAAGCATTGTAATCGAGAGATGAGAGAGAGCAGAGTGACTTGTAATCGAGAGAAAAGTGAGCATGAGAGACTTGTAATTTGGCCTTGCACCCACAGATGTAATCTTGTATTCAATATCAATAAAGAGTTTCTTTTGAATGACTTGTGTTCACGTGTTCTTGTTCTTAAATTCTGCTGCATGTTTCAATATTTCTGCTTGGGACTTCTGTGCGACGAACCCGTCGCCGCCGATGTAATCGGCTGTTATGAAACTGCCTTGCACGAGCGCAATCAAGGCTCGTGCGGCATCACGCCTTAGCGAGGATGATCGCTCCTACGGGAGCGGGGTGTGACATTCTCTGTCTCATGTTCAGCTCCTTCTGAGTAAAGATGTACTTCAGACTTTTGTTGTCTGTGTACATGTCCACTCGATCACCATATAAGTAATGCCTCCATAGCTTCAAAGCAAATACTACTGCCGCCAACTCCAAGTCATGAGTTGGGTAATTCTTCTCGTGGTCTCGAAGTTGCCTAGATGCATACGCTATCACCTTCCCATGTTGCATAAGGACACATCCAAGTCCTTTACCTGACGCATCACAAAATACAGTGAAACCTCCGAGCCCAACTGGCAATGTCAGAATAGGTGCTGATATCAACTTCTGCTTTAGATTCTCAAATGATGTCTGGCATTCTGCCGACCAGACGAATGGTACATCCTTCCGTGTCAAGCGGATCATGGGTGCTAAAAGTCTTGCAAAGTCTGATACGAACCTTCTGTAATATCCTGCCAATCCCAAGAAACTCCCCACGTCAGCTACGGTCTTAGGTACTGGCCAACTCTCTACGGCTTCTACCTTCTTGGAATCCACTGCTACTCCAGCTCCTGATATGATGTGCCCCAAGAATGAAATTCGATCCGTCCAAAACTCACATTTGCTGAGCTTGGCGTACAACTGGTTCTCTCTCAGAACCTGTAACACTTTCCTGAGGTGGTCTTCATGCTCCTCTTCACTAGCAGAGTAGACGAGAATGTCATCAAGAAACACAACGACAAATTGGTCTAAGTATGGCATAAAGATGCGGTTCATCAAATCCATAAATATAGCTGGAGCATTGGTCAACCCAAATGGCATTACTAAGAATTCATAATACCCATACTTCGACCTGAATGTTGTCTTGGGAATATCCTCCTTCCGAACCCTCACTTGATGATACCCTGACCGAAGATCTATCTTGGAGAAAACTCTAGCTGTGCTCAACTGATCAAACAAGTCGACGATCCTGGGTAGTGGGTACTTGTTCTTTACTGTTGCCGCATTTAGCTTCCTGTAATCGATGCACAATCTGGATGACCCATCCTTCTTCCCCACAAGTACCACTGGTGCTGTCCATGGTGATATGCTAGCTTGGATGAACTTCTTCTCCTTCAGTTCCTCTATGTGCTGATATATCTTGGCCTGTTCTGAATCCGCCATTCTATAAACTCGATCTGATATCGTTTTAGTTCCAGGTATCAATTCTATGCTGAACTCAATATTCCTAACCGGTGGTAGACCTGGAAGTTCTTCGGGAAATACGTCTAGAAACTCTTCAACTACCTTCAGAACTTGAACTTCTTCCATTGTCGTCACTACTCCCTGCTCTTGTTGAGTTGCCACTGATCTGACTAAGGTGAACCGCTTCATGCCTGGAATATCAAAAGATACATTCCCTCTACGACAATCTATTGTTGCATGACTGTCTTTCAGCCAGTCTATGCCTAAGATAACGTCGAAATTTCTAACAGGAAATTCTATCAACCGGGCGGGTAAGGAATGCCCGCAAACTACAACGCTACATGCTAGAATAATTCTACTAACTCCTAAGAGCCCAATACCAGTGAGTATATTTAACCTCCCTGGCAATGCCTCGAATTCCATTCCTAGCCGTGTTGTAAATTGTGCAGATATAAATGAGTGTGATGCTCCCGAATCAAACAATGCCACTGCGGGATATGAGGCGACGAGAATGTTACCTGCCACAACATCTCCCGATGCCAATGCTTCTTCCAAGGACAGAGTGAATGCCTGCCCGCGACCTCCTTGTTGGTTCCCATGCTGCGGCCTAGCTTGGTGCTGCTGCTGGCCCCTGCCTTGATGATGCTGGAGTGGTCTATGTTGGTGTTGCTGCATCGACGGTCCCTGCTGCCGAAACATCTGAACCTGTGTCATGAATGGACGCTGTGCCAACGGTCTCACTGCCACCGCTGGTCCTCGATACTGGCCTGCCCCTGGTGCTGGCAGAGCAGGAAATTGTTGTATTGGTCCTCCTGACCTCGAATTCATGGGACATATGGTAACCCGATGATCTAGGTTTCCATATATCAAACACTGCCCGTTCAATGTCCGACACACATCCCTAGTGTGTCCTACCTTCCCACAATAAGTGCAGCCCACTGGGTGTTGCTGGTTCTTCCTCTGCTGCTGTGGTTGCCTGGGTGGTGGTGTTGGCCCTCGCATTGCCACATCGTGGATGCGAATGCCAAGAGATGGTGATGTTGTTCGGGGCGCTACTCCCCCTCCTCCTTCAATCTGACTGTGGGATCTCTTATGACCCCCAGTCCTTGCTGAAATCCTCTGAATGGTGATCTCATGCCTCCGGGTCGTCGTTAATACTTCATCGAAAGTCTGATAATTGGGCCCATCTATCAATTGCAAGAGCTCAAGGTGAAACCCTTGCTGGAACATCATAGCCCTCTGGCTCTCTATTGCTACCATATCTGGGGCAAACCTGCTCAATCTGCAGAACTCTGCTGCATAGGCATCTACCGTCTTGCCGGCCTGCTTGAGGTTGATAACCTTCTGCTGTAGCTTGAACTGCGCCACTCCATAGTACTTCATCTTGAACCTTGCAGTAAAATCGTCCCAAGCAACAGGACGTCTGATGCCTACCTCCTCTGATTTCCACCAATCACGTGCAAGATCCTGAAGTAACAACTTTACCTGATCTACACGTTCTTCTGTCGGCACCTTAGCGGCTGTCAAAATAGCCTCAATATCCTTAAGCCATGCATCTGCTGAGATGGCATCTTCCGTGCCCTCGAAACGGCAGGATTGAACTTGCAAAATCTGGTTGATGCTCCTGAATCTGGCCTTGCCCCTCTTTCCAAAGCTGTCTGCAACCCTTGGTTGAGTAGTACGTTCTGCTCTTGCAACTGAGCGTGCATGCGCTGTTGGGCTAACATATGATGTTGCTGAGTATCCATCATCCCTCTCATGATCTCCAGAATGGCCGGTGTGTCTACTTCCATAGGGATAGGTGGAACTGTTGGTGGTGGTGGAACCTCCGGATACTGCGATCCAGCTGCTGCTTCCACTATCACTTCTTCTTGAATAGCCTCTTGGGGTAGTACTGGCCCTTGTTGCTGACCAACCTGGTCAGGTTGTCCATGCTGCCCTTGTTGTTGCTGTCCAGTCCTGACAGATACAGACGAAGTGCCCCTAAGGAAAGGGACAAGAGAGCAATCAAACAACCGGACGTGAAGGATCAATGAAGCCGAAGGATACGGGAATGTCAAGCTAGGATTGGGAACAACGAATCATGAGATCAAGGGGGAACATGTGTGATTGAGACATCCTATAAATCAAAACACCCCACAAGTCTGAAATCAGACCTACATCGGCCACCACTAAAACCTTGTCACGTCCCAGAACCAGAATACTGGAGGGCGGGAGAATGACTCAGCCAGCTACGTATTACGGGTAGATGAATACCGTATAATATGATCAATACTGTCTAACAAGACGAGGGGGTGCATACTACGTGAAAGTCTTACTATAGTCACTTCACATCTATTGTCTCAATCATTCAAGCAAGAAATAAAAATAGAGAACATGTAAGACAAAGCAGTAAGGTGTCCCAAACGCTTAGTCAAAATGTTCTTGATATCTGGCTTTACAAAACATAGCCAGATGATATAGCAAGGTATACACAATTGTTTATCAGCTGCAGCCTAACTTTAGTTACAATTATGTAAAAGTAAATACAAGACAATCCGACTAACATGTCGGTGCCCAACGACAAAGTATAAAGTAATTCACAAAACGAGCGGGAAGTAAGGAACTCACTTGAGTCCTCCTGCGATTATCCCTCTAGTATTGACCATCTTGGAGGTGGAAGTAAGCTGAGTCCTCGGAAACCGGCTCTAAATCTGGCCATCCAAAACCAGAGAGGTTAGACCTCTAATAGCAAGTACCGCAAGGAAGCACGATATGAGAAATTTAAACCAGTAACTAAGAGAATATAATAATAGATCTCTGCTTGCTACTAGGATTCACATAACGTCACGACACTTCGAACCAACCTCCCAACCAAACAAGGACAGAAGTTGGCCCGTCATGTCTCAACACTCAGATCATCTCAGTTAGTCAACAAATTAGGTACAGTATACAACCAAATCAATTTAAACGGCCATACAACTACTACGGCTTGCTATTGTGGGTTCCAAGTTATCTTGGAATTATGCGATAAAAGATTCCTCAGTTCTTACTATGTGCAAGGAAGGCTAGTCTACCCAGTCAATCAATTGTGTCAATCATGAATTAGACAAGTCCCAGCGGGACGCCCGTCATCGATATACAATATATAATAAATAATATAATCAGATACCGCTTCCTGTCCATGTGGCATATTTGCAGTATCTGTGGAAACCAGCCGGCCTGTCGGGCACTAATAGTCCCAAAGAGGGCTGCCATGTAAGAACTCGAGAATCCATTCGCTCCATGCAGTCAGTATTTTATTTAACTTAGTAGCCTCTATGTTAAGTGAAATCCCATGTCGTGGATCATGGTCATTCAGAATGAGTACTTTCGTACAAAGTACGATATGTCCAACTCTACAACGATACATGTGCGGTTAGGTTGTAGGTCTTACATAGCGTAATGCAACAATTAAAACTAACCACGGAATAATCATGCCTTGACTATAAGGTACACATGCTGCTTTGTAGAAAAATATAGAAAAATAAATAAATTAAAGTCTGCATATGCATGTATGCCAATATTCGGGATTAGCCAGTCGATTGTAATAGTTCATAGTTCATATGAATGTGTCTCATTCATTCAATTCAATAAGACGACTAGCCAGTCTCTTAGTTCCAACTAGGAACGCATGATCAATTTATTAGTCAAGATAACAATCAATGTCAATCAATGTCAATTCGGGACAAGAACCAGTCAAAAGGCATTATGGGCTATAGATGGATACCTATCTACTGGAAATAAAATCTTATGCGGCTGGAAAATAAAGATCTCATGCGGCTGAAAAATAAAATCTTATGTGGCTGTGAAATAAGGATCTCATACGGCTGGAAAATAAAATCTCATGCGGCTGGAAAATAAAAATTTCATGCGGCTGGAAAATAAAAATTTCATGCGGCTGGGAAATAAAGATTCTATGCGGCTGGGAAATAAATATTTCATGCAGCTGAGAAATAAAGATTTCATGCGGCTGGGAAATAAAGATTTTCTGCGGCTGGAAAATAAAGATTTCATACGGCTGGAAAATAAAGATTCCATGCGGCTGAAAAATAAATATTTCATGCGGCTGGAAAATAAAGATTTCATGCGGCTGAGAAATAAAGATTTCATACGGCTGGAAAATAAATATTTCATGCGGCTGGAAAATAAAGATTTCATGTGGCTGGGAAATAAAGATTTCATGTGGCTGAGAAATAAAGATTTCATGCGGCTGGGAAATAAAGATTTCATGCGGCTGGGAAATAAAGATTTCCTGCGGCTGAGAAATAAAGATTTCATGCGGCTGGGAAATAAAGATTTTCTGCGGCTGGGACTGTTCTTCTTCTCCGAATTTTCTGAGAACAGAACCATAGAAGCCATTGTTTCCAAGCTCTCTAAATCTTTCATTCCAAGCCCAAATCTGGACTTCCATAGGTCGAAATGGGGTAGAACGAAATTTTCTACAACATGGAACCATCAAAACTTAAAAATAACAAGATTAGCTAGATCAAAACCAGAGAATCCGAAAATAAAACAAGTTTAGATCTACACAAAATAAGCCATGGAAATTAAAAATGCTAAGTGCTAAAGTATCTAAGAATCCTGTGAGAGAGACAATGGAACAACAAAAATGGAGATCCATCAAGAAGCAAGTTGTACTTGCCTAGCTCTCCTAGGTTGGTGGGAGAGTTATGAGGAAGAAGATGAGTAATGAGAAGAAGTAAATGAAGAGAGAGAAAGGGTTTTGGGGTTTTAAATGGGGGTGGTGGTAGGTGGGTTCATGTTGAACCATCCAAGGCCGAAAAATAAACCAACTCGGGCCGAACCCAAAAGCAAAGCAGAAAGTAAAATACAGAAAAATAATTAGCAGAAATTTAAAGAAATTTAAATGCAGAACAATACATGATAAATATTAAATAAATACATTCCAGCAGTACATGTATTTAGAATACGTATTCCGGGAACGGAAAGTAACATTCTGCGACACGCCATCCATCTATTGAGATGCCGGGAGACGATATAGAGGCTTTTGGGATGGTGCCGGCTACGGTTGCTGAGGCCGGAGTGGT
This sequence comes from Iris pallida, assembly GCA_029216955.1. Taxonomy (NCBI): domain Eukaryota; kingdom Viridiplantae; phylum Streptophyta; class Magnoliopsida; order Asparagales; family Iridaceae; genus Iris; species Iris pallida. The sequence continues at coordinate 9,072,031 of JANAVB010028398.1, forward strand.
TGATGGTGGCTCGACACCGAGTGGCGAGGATGCACAGGTAGATACAGAAGTATTGACAGGAGAGTCCGCCGGGGGTAATACGGATACTACTGATGATACAGGGGATACAGTGTTGCCAGAGGTGCCCGACGAGGTAGTATTGGGAAGAGAAATGAGAAAGAAATCACAGCCAGTGCGATTACAGGATTTTGTGACGAATGTTGTTCGAAGTAAAAGTCCCCCCTTCACCACAGTTCATCTGTTCCCGTCACTTCCTCAGGTACTTTGTATCCTCTAACACAATTTCTAAGTTATGACATATTTACTGCTGGACACAGAGATTTTCTTGCAGCCATCACTGCAAGTGTTGAGCCTACTTCATATCGTCAGGCCTCGCGAGATTCGGGCTGGCGCGCGGCTATGCAAACTGAAATACAGGTTCTGGAAGATAATGGAACATGGAGTCTTGCCGATTTGTCTCCTGAGAAGAAAACATTGGGAAGTAGATGGGTGTACAAAATAAAGTACAAATCCGAAGGCAGTGTTGAGCGCTTAAAGGCACAGCTGGTTGTGTTCAGTAATCATCAGGTTGAGGGGATCGACTATTCAGAGACATTCGCCCCGGTAGCTAAGATGCCTACAGTTCGGGCATTCTTGGTTGTTGCAGCTGTGAAGGCTGGACTTTGCACCAGATGGATGTGCACAATAATTTTCTTCATGGAGATCTGACAGAAGAAGTGTATATGAAGTTGCCGCCAGATTTTTTGCATAGTGAACCCAACAAAGTGTGTCGCCTGCGTAAGTCACTATATGGATTGAAACAGGCACCACGTTGTTGGTTTGCTAAGCTTGTTGCTTCTCTGATATCTTATGGATTTATTCAATTTCATTCCGATTATTTCCTTTTCTCCCTTTTTAAAGGGAATGTAGAGTTGCATGTTTTGATCTATGTGGATGACATGATTGTGTCTGGTAATGACACAAGTACTTTAGATGCTTTCAAAAAGTACCTTAGTTTTTGCTTTCACATGAAGGACCTTGGTGTGTTGAAGTACTTTCTTGGCATCGAGGTGGCTCGGAGTGCAGAAGGAATTTTCTTGTGTCAAAAAAAGTATGCTTTGGACATCATTTCAGAATGCGGTTTGATGGGGTCTCGACCTGCTGGCTTTCCCATGGAGCCCAATCACAAGCTGGCGGAATCGATTAGTCCAAAGATGACAGATGCAGAGACTTATCGGAGGCTGGTTGGGAGGTTAATTTATCTATCGTTTACTCGCCCTGACTTAGCCTATGTTGTGCATATCTTGTCTCAATTCTTACAGGAGCCTCGACAAGATCATTGGCATGCTGCTTTGAGAGTTGTCAGATATCTCAAACATGCACCGGGACAGGATATTCTTTTGAAAGCTGATTGTGATCTCCGTCTTTCTGGTTGGTGTGATTCCGACTGGGCCAGTTGTCCCTTGACTCGCCGCTCTGTTACAGGCTGGTTGGTGTTTCTAGGGGGGTCTCCTATTTCTTGGAAGACCAAGAAGCAATCAACTGTTTTTCGATCTTCCGCTGAAGCTGAATACCGATCTCTTGCTGCGCATGTTTGTGAGTTGAAATGGTTGAAGGAATTATTGGTGTGTTTGGGCGTTCGTCAGGAGTCTGCTATATCGGTGTATTGTGACAGTCAGTCTGCCCTGCACCTGGCTCAGAACCCGGTATTTCATGAGCGCAGTAAGTATATTGAGGTGGATTTGCATTTTGTTCGTGATGCTATTCGAGATGGCACCATAATAGCCTCGCATGTTCCTACTTCTTCTCAACTGGCTGACATCTTCACCAAGCCCCTTGGAAAGCATGTGTTTGATTCTTTCCTTTCCAAGTTGGACATTTGTGACTTGCATGCTCCAACTTGAGGGGGGGTGTTAGATTATATTTGTAATGTAAATATGGCCCATAAGCCCAAATGTAGACACTATATATATTGTAACAAATTCTAGCAATAAAAATAAGGGCATTATTATTTCCTACAGTTTTGTTAAGATTTTAGGGTGTGGAAATTAATAATTTAGGTTCACAATTTGATTGTTGAATCACATACAAAACAACAAGCTTATGATAACAAAAAATTATCTAGTATAGTTGAAAACTTGGACAATAAGGGAGTTGTTGGTAGTGTTAGGTTTAAACCAAAATTGTGATTTATGGTTGAAACAAATGAATGATTCAGAGAAGAAACTCATCCATGGTTCAAATTGTTACAACATTTTTGTCTAACAAGAAGGAAAAAAAAAAAATAGTCCATGTAGACAAATTTAGTGGGAGTTTGCATCCCTGGTAACCAAACGAGGCTCCATGATTGAAAAAAAAAAAAAAAAAGATAATATTGAGGGGTTTTGATAACAAGTGATCAAATATTAGGATGGTTTCGAAATAATTAGCCGTGGTAATACGTAATCAACTCGATCGTAAAACTATAAATCTAACATATCCATAACACCACTCCAATCCCCTTGAGAGATTTCTTGTATCACGACATGTTATTACTTAATTATTAGTACTTTCTTTTACTTTTTGAATATTATGTGGTTTTGAAGTTAAAATCAATCTAGCCAAATAATTATTAATATGGTTCAATCAAACATGACTAGTAATGCACACCTTCATCGCACGTACGTAAAAATATATTAAAAAATAATTAAATATAAATTTGTTAGATATTGAACTCAAGCAATAAAAAATTGTCTCCTATAAATAATCACTTGAGTTAGATTTTTTTTTCTTAATAATTAGTAGAATATTTAGGTAATTATTTAGTTATTATTATTTTATTTAAATGATGATATACATACGGTTTAGACGGCTCACTTTATAATAATAGAGATCTTGAGATTGTAAGATAAGATTCAGTTGGTGCTATATGGTTTGTTTTTTCGAGGTAATGTAGAGGACTTTGTGAGGTTGCGCTGCTGTATGGTTTGTTATCAAGTAAAAATTTTGAAAATTACAAATTCAGTTAGACTGAATAGACCAAATGTCCACGTAGATGAACGTTGGTGTTAAAGTGGCAATGACAACCAATATCCACTACAATCACTGTTCAAGCCTAGGCTGGCAAAAAAAAAAAACTACTCGGACCTGGTCCAGTCTCGACACAAATGTTGCTGAGCTAGACCCATGCGGATTGAAACCGTCTTCTTATCCAACGACTTTGGACGCTCTTCCCGCCACATTTCCCTAATTCCATAACAGAAAAAAATCCATTGCACGTATCGGAAATTTCAATCCCGATGGCGTGCCCCTCTCCCCCCGCCATGGCGTCGTCCCTCCGCCCCGGCGTCCTCGTCAAGCTCCTCCAGAACATGGACTCGTCGACGACGAAGAGCCCCCACCACCGCGCCTGCCGCCCCTCGTCCCTTCTCCAGGTCACCGGCATTATCCCCGTCCTCTCCCGCTCCGGCCTCTCCCCCGACGGAGGCTTCCATCTCGAGGTCGATACGAAGTCCTCAAAAAAAATTGCTAGCATCTCACTAGTTGTGTTAAACGCATATAAATCGATGGATTGTTCCATCGTGACCGGCCCGGGAGTTGGATTGTCCGAGCCGCAGGACCGGTCCAAGGAATTGGGTTGTCCTATCCAAAACTAATTTTGGTTGTCCCTTAATTCTTATTATGGGTCCTGGAGTTGTCCTAAGCAGAGAGGGGTTCCCCAAGTCTGGAGTTTTGTCTGACTTACTCCTGGACCAGCCATGTCGAGCCGGAGCTTATATTTTGGTTGCCTATTGATCCTTTTTGTAGGTTGGTCCTGGAAGATCACCTGCAATCCCGATCTCTTACAGGTCAAGTTATATATGAAGGATTGACATCCGAAATCTTGTCGGACTTACCCCTGGACCGGCCTGCGTTTGATTGATATCATACGTTAAAAAATGCAATGTGTTTGCAGAGTCTGTGCTAAATGCTTATAATTTATATAATTTACATTTTTTCTTCATCTTCTTCTTCTTCTGTCTCTAGGTCTCGGATTCTTCTCAATCCATCTATGTCTCTCTTCCCCCGGGCGAAACCGACCACATCCTAGCCGACCGCCTCCAAGTCGGCCAACTCATCCACGTCCGATGCCTGCGGCCCTCCTACCCCGTCCCCGTCGTCCACGGCCTCCGGCTGCTGCCAGGCCGTCACTGCTCGTCGTCCCCCGTGAGCAGCAGGCCTCTGAATTCTCCCAGAAGGGCAATGCAGCGGACGTCGACGACGATGCCCGTGAACATAGCGCCCGCAAAGAGACGGGAGCCGGAGAGGAGGTCGGACGAGTCGAACAGGCTGGCGAAGATCAAGGTAACGTGCGCCGGCGGAGAGAGCGAAGAGGATTCGACCCTGTCGACGACGGCTTCGTCGCCGTCGTGCTCTTTTTCTTCTTCTTCTGCGACGTCTTCGAGTGCCGCGACACCGAGATCGGCGAGGAAGAGCTGGAAGTCCTTGTGTGGATTCAAGGAGACGGCGCAAGGGATCAGATCAGTTGGCCGGAGTCCGAGTGTCACTGTTAGTTCTCTCTCTCTATACATATTTCAAGCTCTGCGGATATTTTTTGAAACGAAAATACTTTGTTGCCTGCGGGCTTGGACCGCAGTCCAGGCCCGCGGGCCATGTGCCGCCAACCGATTGGCCCTCCTGCTAACTTCCGACTCCATCCGTCTCCTGGCCAATCAGAAGGCAACACGTGGCCCACGGACCAAGACTACGGTCCAAGTCCGCGGACAAGGTAGCACTGCCGTTTTTGAAACTTTGTTTACCAGTAACTCCAACTACTAGGCAAAGTATCACAAATCTTTACTTGCTCAAAATGTGGCAAACAAATGAAGCATTTCTTCAATTTTCTCAAGTTTTGAATTCAGACCACATGAGCTAGTCACTCTTATGTTGATCAATCTTTCGAGTTACAGGTTTCTCGGAGCGAACCGATCGGTCGTTACACTCCGTCCAGGCCCCAAAACGACACTTCCGACGACCAGTCTGCCGGAAGAAGGGACGCGAACCGACGTGCGGTCTGCAGTTCTTCCTTCAAGCAGAAGCTTTGCGAATCGTACAGAGTTTCGACCAATGAACCTGTTATAAGAAGCCCTCGCGAAGCGATTCATTTGGGCTCTTCTTCTTCTTCCATAAGGTGGCAGGAGAGGAACGTCGTCGACTGGGCATCCCTCCCGTCGAGCTTGTTGAATCATGGGAAGGTAAGATCGAACATGAACATCGAAACGCTTTCTTCTTATTCGAGAAACTAATAGGCACGCAAAGTTCCGCGATGACGATGATCCTTCTGCAGGAACTGTCGAAGCAGCGAGAATCGTCGCTAAATGCTGCTGTGGATGCATTGCTAGAGGCGTCCGTTTCGGAGAGAGTGATGCAGTGCTTGAGGTGAGTGCTACTGATTTTGTTCCCTAATTTGGAAGTGAACTCTACCGCAGGCCCACGTAGCAGCCAATCTTGTCAATCATTGTTTCCTGCTATCATCGATTCCACCTCCTTAAAATTCGGGCCAAGGGACCAATGGAAAACCGTCATGGTCTGCGGTTAATGCGATCACAAACTGCGGACAATGTAACAGCTTCGATTGCCATCACTTTTGTCACAATTTCTCATGCTTTCTTCTTCTTCTTCTCTTCTTAGCGTGTACTCGGAGATCCAGGCCGATAAGTTCGCCGCCACCTCGTCTTCGAAGATGATCACCAAGTTCTTGATCTTGCATCGAGACCTCTCCGAGGTTCGATCGCTCGCGAAACAACTGTACAAACACGAACCGAGCCGCATAAGCGCCAGCGCAGCAGCAGCAGCAACGGAAGCCCTGGAGAAGAAGAAACGCGCGGCTTCTTGGATCAGAGCGGCCCTCGAGTCCGACCTCTCCCGGTTTCCGGACCCGACCAAGCCCACGGCCGACGACGACGACATCGAGTTCTCGGCCGCAGGTGGAGACGTCCTGGAAACCTACAACAGCAGCAGCAGCGGCGGCGGACGGAGGAGTACTTTGGTTGCGGCCGCGAATCTGGCTGGCGCGTTGAGCTCGGAATGCAACAGGTGGTTCTTGCGTTACATCGAGCGGTTCCTCGACGCGGTCGACCGGGACGGTGCTGCTGGCAGCGGGTGCGAGACCAGCGTCGCCGGGCTGTTCTGCCAGCTGAAGAGGATCGACGGGTGGCTGGACGCGGTCGTCGAGAAGGACGGCTTGTCGAGGGACGACCGCGGGCGCTTCGGAGAAGGAGAGGAAGCGAAGGCTTGCGAGCGAGTGAGGAGGAAGATCTATGGAGTGCTGCTGAAGCACGCGGAGTACGCTGCTACTGCTCTGGAAAATATGGCCGAGGCTGATTGAAGCTGCATTCGAAGGTTTAGGAATGGAAAATGATATTTTGCCGGCAGAGGAGGGGTGCCCGTCACTGGCCCGCAGTCACGTGACGGTTATCCATTAGTCTCTCTGCTAGCACGGATCCATCACCTTAAAATCTGGACCAGAAGTCAAGGAATGGCTGCCATGTGGCCGCGGTCATCCCCTAGCTCGTCAAAATAGCACTGTCCTTTAGGAATACTTAGGCCTCGTTTGGTACACTGCAATATAATCGTAATGGCAATGTAATCAAATGAAAAAAAAAAAAAAAAAAAACTTTGGTCTCGCTTTTCATACTAAAAATTATGGATTATCCTCTAATCGCATACCCGAATCATACATAAACATCATTATATTTGCATAGATGTGTTCGTAATGTTCCACTATGCCAACCGAATATTGAATAATTGCACAAGATATTATCATTATGCAGGAGAAATTGGCCACACAAAAAAATTATATTCAGTTGGATTTTCTTTTATATTGACATAGGGGATATTAATTGTTGGCAATGAAAAGAAATGATATTGTACCGAGCTCTTGGATGAGGATACATATAGCCAAAAGAAAGAAAATTTTGTGGGATGGAGATTGCAAAATTTTGTGCTATGACTTGTAGATGTTTTTTTGGGGTAATTAATAAGAAATATTACATTCTTTCTTAAATCAGTATGCTATTGTCGAGTCCATGGACACCTCAAAGACAAAAAAGGACACCTCAAAGGAAAAAAAAAATGTATGCTATTTTCGAGACATCGATCAGAGATTAAAAAAAATTCAAGGGAAAACAATATCACGTAGTTTGCAAGCCAATCCGCACAACAATTATGCTCTAACACTGGGCACATGCTGAACAAAAGAACCTAGAGTTCTGTTTAGATCATTCTGCTCAAAAAGAGCTAAAAAGAAAGGTATTGAATAACAATGGGTAGCTAGTTGAGAGAAATAAAGAAAAATAAAAGGTTGAGAGAAATAAAGGAAAAAAAATTTTAAAAAAAAAGAGAAATTGAATTTATAAGATCTTCTTTGATATAATCTTTTGTATGTTTTGAATCCGTGGGAATTTAAAAGTGGTAGCGATCTTGTAAAATTTTTGTAATTTTATTTAATAATGATGTTATTCTACCGTTAGTTTTTATAAAATTTTCACTTGTTTCTTGTATGAATTTATATATTTTGTATTTTTTTTTGTGTATAAGTCAACTATTGTGTGTGTTTTATGTTGTCAATCTTCGATGTCGGATCGTCGTGAATGTTCATTTTAGATAGGGTTATTTACACTAACATTTTTTTAATATTTTTTATTTAATAAATATAACTCTCTTATTTTGAAAATAATTACACTAATATTTTCTATATTTTATGCTTATTGTACGGACTTTTATGTTTAATGTTTTACATAAAGTGATTTTACACTAACCATCCTTACATCATAAAACAAAGGAAAGTTTCGTGTAATTATTTTCAAAGAGAGGTCAATTTAATAAACCGAAAACATAAGAGATGTTAGTGTAAATTACCATTTTAGATAATAGTCAGCACCTCATCCCCCCTGTATACTCACAAATAAAGAGTTTGTTTTTGTTCACACACCAAAACTATGGTGGATGTTCACATTTCTACTCTAAGGTTGTCACGTGTCATTTTAATCCAACCTAAAACCACTTTAATTGCTACCATTCACATTAGTTTCGATTTCAAGTATGATACGTGGTAACTCTTGAATGGAAGAAAAATTTGGTGAGAAAAAAAAAGGCTAATTCTAAAGGCACTTCAAGTTTTACTTGGGACTAGCCCAATCCTAAGACTGCCAACTTGCAAGTATGACTGCCATTGAATATTAAGATAGACTGTGAACGAATTTGACAGTCCTCGATGTGAGGATTGTCAACTTTGTTGGTAGTTCTAATGGACTATAATGTCGTTAACTTTGTTGGCAGTCCTAATCAACTGTCATGGAGTAAAATGTTGAGTGCCCTTAGAATTAGCAACAACAACAACAACAACAAAAAAAAAAAAAAAAATACTCGTCTGAGCTCTCTAGCCTAGTGGTATTAGAGCGGACATCCGGAGGGACCGGCAAGGTTCGAGTCCCCCAATTGTGTGTGTGTGTGTGTGAGATTTCAAAAAAAAACAAAAAAAATACTCACAATAATATTAAGTCTTGCAAGCATTCTTGTGTTGCATGAGTTGAGAGGGCGCTTCAAAATGCAGGGGAAGGCAAGGCTGCCGCCACCGCCACCAGCAGCATCCCCCCTCTCCCTCTCCGACCACTTCCTCTCCCTCCTCGACGCCCTCTCCCGCCGGCGCTCTTCCTCCTCCCCTCCCCCTCTCCTCCTCCTCCGCTCCGCCCACGCCAGCCTCCTCGTCTCCGGCCTCCGCCCCCGGGTCCACCTCCTCAACCGCCTCCTCTCCCTCTACCCCAAGCTCCGCGACCTCCCCTCCGCCCTCTCCCTCTTCCGCACCACCCCCCCGCTCCGCTCCAACGTCGTCGCCCGCACCATCCTCCTCACCGCCCACTCCGACTCCGGCCGCCTCCCCCTCGCCCGCCACCTGTTCGACCACACCCCCCTCCCCTCCCGCGACACCGTCCTCTACAACGCCATGCTCTCCGCCTACTCCCGCTCCGCCGAGGCCCTCCCCGCCCTCTCCGTCTTCGCCCACATGCTCGCCAACCGCTTCCGACCCGACAACTACACCTTCACCGCCATCCTCAGCGCCGCCGCCACCATCCTCGGCCTCCACATCCGCCACTGCACGCAGCTGCACTGCGCCGTCCTCAAGTCCGGCGCCGCGCACGTCGTGTCCGTCTCGAACGCCCTCATCGCGCTCTACTTCAAGTGCGACTCCCCGGCGTCTGCGGCCGCCGCCAGGGAGGTCTTCGACGGAATGCCGGAGAGGGACGAGCTCACCTGGACCACGGTGGTCGTCGGGTACGTCAGGAAGGGGGACATCGCCTCCGCGCGGCGGGTCTTCGACGGGATGGGCGGGAGGTTCGACGTCGTCTGGAACGCGATGATATCGGGCTACGTCCACCACGGGCTCTTCCCGGAGGCGTTCGAGGTCTTCAGGAGGATGTGCTGGATGAAGATACCGCTCGACGAGTTCACCTACACCAGCGTGCTCAGCGCCTGCGCGAACGCGGGGCTCTTCAGCGACGGCAAGGCGGTGCAGGCGCACATCATCCGTGCCGGGCCTGATTTCGATCCGGAGTCGGCGCTGCCGGTCGAGAACGTGCTGGTGACGATGTACGCCAAGTGCGGGAAGGTCGACGTCGCGAGAAGGATCTTCGACGAGATCAGGAAGAAAGATCCCGTCTCCTGGAACTCCATCTTGTCCGGCTATTTGAACTCCGGAAGGATCGACGACGCCCTTGCCATTTTCGACGGAATGCCCAGTAGGAACCAATTGGCGTGGATGGTTATGATCGCAGGGTTCGTACACAATGGACTTCCGGAGGAAGGGCTGAAGCTGTTTAATCGGATGAGGGCCGAGGGCGTCGAGCCGTGCGATTATACCTGCGCAGGCGCGATCACGGCGTGCAGCGAGCTCGGAGCGCTGGAGCACGGCCGTCAGCTCCACTCGCAGCTCTTGCGGCTCGGTTACGAGTCGAGCAATTCCGCAGGGAACGCCCTCGTGACGATGTACGCGAAGTGCGGCACCGTGGAAGACGCGCACCTCGTGTTCCTCGTGATGCCCAACATCGACCCCGTGTCCTGGAACTCGATGATCGCGGCGCTCGGGCAGCACGGGCACGGGGCAGAGGCGATCGGCCTCTTCGATAGCATGACCAGGGAGGGCGTTTGTCCGGACCGGATTTGTTTTCTCACAGTACTGTCCGCCTGCAGCCATGCCGGTCTGGTCGACGAAGGGTTCCGATATTTCGAGTCTATGGAGCGTGATTACGGCATAACCCCGGGGGAGGATCACTACGCGAGGCTGATCGATCTGCTGGGCAGGGCCGGGCGCATTGCGGAAGCTAGGGACGTTATCGAGAAAATGCCCTTCGAGCCAGGCCCTCCCATATGGGAGGCAATCCTCTCCGGCTGTCGGACTCACGGCAACACGGATCTCGGGGTCCACGCGGCGGATCAGCTGTTCAGGATGATACCGGAGAACGACGGAACCTACGTCCTCCTGTCCAACATATACGCCGCGGTCGGGAAGTGGCAGGATGTGGCCAGGGTTAGGAAGTTGATGAAGGACCGCGGGGTGAAGAAGGAGCCCGGGTGCAGCTGGATCGAAGTGGCGAGCAAGGTTCATGTGTTCCTCGTCAACGACACGACGCACCCCGAGGTGCGGGAGGTCTACAGGTTCCTCGAGGTCGTCGGCGTGAAGATGAGGAAGCTGGGGTACGTCCCCGACACGAGGTTCGTCCTGCAGGACGTGGAGGTGGGGCAGAAGGAGTACGTGCTGTCCGCGCACAGCGAGAAGCTGGCCGTCTGCTACGGGCTGTTGAAGCTGCCCGTCGGAGCGACGGTTAGGGTCCTGAAGAACCTGAGGATCTGCGGGGATTGCCACACTGCGGTCATGTTCATGTCGAGGGCCGTGGGGAGGGAGATCATTGTGAGGGATGGGAAGAGGTTTCACCATTTTAAGGACGGGGAGTGCTCGTGTGGGAATTATTGGTGAAGTGAAGGATTGCAGCTGTGAAGAAACTTTCTAGCAAGGGCTGTTCTGAGCCCGTGGCAGGAACAATCTGCAGGCAGAGGATTATTCATGGCAGGAACTACCATGCCTGGGATTTCAACCTCTCCGACCTGCTGTTCATGCACCTGAAAGTAAGATTCTTGTACTAATAGCTAAATTATCCTAATGGCACACCAACTATAGCGTTTGAACGTTTTTTACACATTAATTTTCCACTACTCAATTTTGAAACACATAGAAACAATTTCAAAAAGATTTATTGTAGTACAAAAGCACAATTTAAATACTTGTATTGCCAAATAACCTTTAAAAAAGTGGTTCATGCGTGCTTCAAAATTGAGAAAATGTGTTTCAAAAAGTAATTTATAAAATTTGGGTACCAAAATCGAGCAGTAGAAAGTTAAGGTGCCAAAAACGTCTAAACACTATAGTTGAAATGTCATTAGCCTAATTTAGCCTTCTACTAAGCATACAAAGATTTAGAGAAGGGTACGCCTGTAAATTTCAGATCTTATTCTATTTTTCTGACAGCAGGGTTCATTTGTGCAGGCACATAGTTCAGGAGCTGCTCACAGAAGACATAATGCACTTGGGAAAGAGTTCGACTACAGAAACTCAAATAAGAACTCGGGATTTTGGCCCCTAAACCAAATTTCTTCTGAGGAAGATAGATGGGGGCAGTTACAGAGCTAATGCCTGCTGCAGCCTTCTTCTTGACAATTCCTGCATCAACTATTCAGGAAAATGGACAAAAAACAAAAACTTCACAGACCAGGAACTGTGAATTCACCTTATGAGGAATGTTGCATTGAAGTTATTATTTATTAGCAGCAGATGCACCTTCAGATCATATTCATGTCATTGACTGTTCGTTAACAAAGTTGAAGCTTTTTTATTCATTCTCTGCTGTTGAAATCCAATTCGAAATCATGTAAGTTGGCATCAGTTCGGGATCATTCATGCAGAAAACTGGAAACTTTGTTTAGTCTATCATTTGAGTGTTCTCGTAATAAATTGTTTGTAAACACAATTTGTTGAACTTATCTGATTAAATTGCCTATCACTTCTCAAAATTTGTTCAGCTAGAGTAGAGCTCTAGACTAAATATGTTTCATGAGAAAATATTGCACAAAAGTTTATGACTGGCTACAGACCTACCAACCTTATGTCAACTCATTCAGTTAGTGTCTGAGTGTCGAAGTAGATCAATATGCCACAACTGTTTTATGATAGAAATTGGAAAGACTTAGCTAGGGATAGGAAAAGAAAGAACGTACTTTATAAGCTCTTCACCTGGAAGATTTTGTTTATATTGAACAAATGAAAGTTATAAATAAATAAAACAAAATCGAAAAGCATGCAAGTATTACAGACTACCAGACTCGTTGAACTTAGCATCTCATAGAGATCAATCTTTCCTTGGATGGCCATTTGCATTGCTGCAATTGTAAGACGAATGGACTCCGAAATGCCAATTCGATTACAGCACAGAATGCATAAGGTTCAAATGATGCTAATCTTCTGCCGTGTCATGGTATCGATGTTCTTGAGATGATGGGACACCTTCCTCCTCTGCATCTTTTTCAGTCTTCTTCTCCTGCAAAACAACTTGAAGGTATAAAGTAATGGACATGAAGACTATACAAATTCAAACTTTGTCACAACAGGTCATTTGTTTCCTAATGAAGAATTTGGAATCAGCATACAGGATTGTCATGTCGACGAGTGGGTCTAAATGTTTGCTCGAATCTAAAGGGTCCGACTCAACTTAAGGGAGGAGCTCCATAGCTACTTATTTTTGGATATAATTTATGGTTTAAGTATCGGCCGATACCGATACGGTTTGGCATGTCCCGATCCGATACCGACCGATACCCGATACTGACCGATGCCGACATTGGGGGTCTCCTTTCCGGTCAATTCGGCAAAGAAATTAAACGAAAAAGACAAATCAGGAAGGGTTTAAAGCATAATAAGGTTATAAAAGAAAAAAATCAATCTATTGTACGTAAACAAATCGGTAAGAGTGACTTACTATTTCATTTAATTTCAAAACTACTAAAAAATAACACTGAAAATACTTAAAATTATGCCTAAATGTATAAAATACATGTTTTTAAATGTAAATAATGTATTAATAATTATTTGTTTTTCCGATACCAAAAAATCCGATACTCTGATCCGAAACCGTTGATACTACCAATATCGCCGATACCAATACTCAATAGGAATAGTCCGATTCCGCTACAGATACTGTGAACCTCGGCTTGGATGATGAGAGTCCGCAATGAAGAGGACGCTAATCATCAGGTCGAGAGGGCACTTAAATGAAAATGACTAAGTGGGGGAAGAACTGTAATAGCCACTAGTTCCCAAAGGAAAATATGACTTCCTAAATACTTTCTTGTTCTGTTATAAATTGTGAAGACCATTCTTCCCCAGCATGGGGCTAATGAAGCCATCTTTATCTGGTTCTGAATTGAAAGTTAAATCCCAACCTTGTTATAAAGTAACTCCATTAATATTCTCATAGTAAACTATATTTATAATCATTAAATGTAGATAAAATTGGAACTACTATTTTTGGCAAATCATACATATGCTTCCGTCACAAGAGGGGCAATGGCTACATAGTTTAAAGTATCGGCCGATACCGATCCGATGCGGCTGATACCGATACGGTTTGGCATGTCCCGATCCGATACCAGCCGATACCCGATACTGACCGATACCGACATTGGAGGTCTCTTTTCTGATCAATTTGGCAAAGAAATTTGAAGAAGAAAAAGACAAATCAACAAGGGTTTGAAGCATAATAATGTTGTAAAAGCATATAAAAGAAGACAATTGATCTATTGCATGTAAATCAATCGGTAAGGGTGACTACTATTTTATTTAATTTCAAAACTACTAAGAAATAACACTGGAAATAATTAAAATTATGCCTAAATGTATAAAATATATTATTTAAATGTTAATAATTTATTAATAATTATTTTTTTTCCAATACCAAAAAATCCGATACTCCGATCCGAAACCGCCGACACTACCGATATCGCCGATACCGGATACCGATACTCATAGGAATAGTCCGATACCGATACTGCGAACCTTGCTAGAGAACTTAGGAAACAACTAACGCCTAAATATAGAATAAATGGTAGCAAAAACCAACTAGAATCCTATACTCGTATTTTAAGCATTAAACATAAAAGTAAAAGAGAGCTGAATTTTCATGATTAATCACCAGATCTAATTGCATCTTACTCCAAATGACCATGAGATACTTCAAAAGCATTACAATTCATTCATTAGTATTCTATGAAAAGGTGACAGATGATACCTTCCCAACCAGGCCTTTAATGCACATGACTTCATAAAGTTTCTTCATCAGCATTTCTTCTTCCACCTTCACAAGATTAAAAATAATATCAGAACCCCAATTAAAGAGGAAGAGAAAAGGTGAACCATTTCTCCTATGTGCAGCAATAGGCATCTCGGAACACACATATATCAAGTATCAACCTGAAGGGTATGTAGCTCATGGGACATTGCCCTATATGATTCCATGAGGACTTCACTTTGTTTTTCCAGATGTCTGCGTAGCACTAACAATGTAAATAAAATAAAAGAAACAAAGATGATATTAAAGATTGAAATAGTATTCTCTGCTCGTAAATGTTGTATCGGAAAGTCTCACTTGTACATATCAGTCGAATGTCTTGGATCCATTTCCTGTCAGAACACTAATCCTGAAGTAAAAGGCGCCATACAATCAATAAAACTTAAAATAGCATACCATATATGAGCAAAAGAACACAAGTTCTAAAAACATATATTCAAACGACACAACCTAAACCTTCTTACATTTAACCCAAGTTGAACTCAAGCGAAGAAGAAAACATAAATCTATTGAGTTAAGAAGTTAAAGACCTCCAGGAAAAAGATACACTAACATTTTCTTTTTGCAGACCAAAAACATCATGATTCGGTAGTAATAACATCCAATAATTAAATAGGGCTCACATGGAACATTGTTAACTGTAAAGCCATCCATAAAATGTACGGAAAAGAGTAACTAAATCTCCAAGGCTCTACAAGCTATGTTGCACACACTGACATGACATGACAGCTTGGTGTGTCCTAGCGTATTTGGGAGTGTCCATGTTGTGTCTGATACGTGTCCGACACGACATGGCCATACTTCGGAATGCCCATGCTTGACCTAGCCTACAAGGCCTTAAGTCGAACAAAGTAAACTCAGTTATCAATATAAACTGACAATCGAAACCAAATTTAACAAGGCAGTTGAAACAATTATGGGATATATGATTCGGCACTAAGAAGATTCTTTCTTAAACTTTATCACCATCAACATTCGCTACACAAGTTGGAAGTGTCTACTGCTCGATTGATTATTCACATCAATCGAGGGGAACGACTATGACGTCAAGGCACACCGGTAATTTTCCGACATTTGACTATTTTAAGTGCTATAATTCCTTGGAAAGAAGACGTCTCGTAGCAAATTCAGCCATATACGACAAGTAACATACGATAATGATCTAACAAACAATTATAAGTTGGCTACCCTCAGATTGTCTATGACAATCTACTTAAGCATGGTCAGACGTCCATCAATTCTCGTTAGAAAAATACCACAAACACCTTGCGTTAAACGTAAAGAGTCCAATTTTGAACAAATAAATCCACACAGAAGCCTTCCCAGCAACATATTTTACAAGTTCGCAACGGTCAAACCACGTCTAGTTGGAACAATTCTACAAACACCTTGAGGGCCTGTTTCGTAAACAGAAACCGGGGCTGGGTTTGGAAACATTCAGCATTTGGGGATTGGATTTCGAAATCCACCGTTTGGTTCGATGGAGGAGGAGAGCTGAAATTTGCAAAGAGCGTGCGGCAGTTCCTGCCCCCTCCTTGGAATCACCGACTTCCAACAATCCACATCCTCTCCCCCGCCGCGGATGAGGGTGGATTTGGAAGGATTAAACAAATTAAACATCTTTACCAATTATTTTTGAAGCAGCAACCGCGAGGAGCCCGACCTCCGCCGTCGAGGCCCCTGCGCTCGCGCCCGCGCCGTTGATGGGTCGGTCGGTCACCGACGGCTTCGAGAGTGGATCGGACGGCGCCGGGGGAGAGGATCGGACTGCGGCGGGCGGCGGTGGAGAGGCTTGGGGGTCACGACAAGGTATGGGGTTTAATAGAGGCTTAGTGTCTTCAAATTGAAAGGACATAAAAAAATTACAATCGGAATATTTCTTTCACCTGCAAAATTTTCTCCGGCGACAGCGACGACGAACTCTCCGGCGGAGAAGTGAGGAGATCCGGCTATGGAGGTGTTTGGGGACGTGGAGATAAATGAGAGATTTAAATAGGGTTTTGTGGAATTATATGTAACAGAACCAAAGAAATCATGTTTTGCATGTAAGTCCCTTAAATCTATATTATTTTAAATAAGTCTCTGAAGCCTTGTTATTGTTTAAAAATCTTTCAAAATTACTAATAACTAAGGAAAAAATAATTTCTCTGATATTATTAAAATATTAGATAGAAATTTAAATTATATTAAAATAGTTTAAATTTAATTTTTTTAAAAATAAGTAGAATAGTCATATTTTTAAAACTTTGAATATATATGGTTTAAATATAATTTCAATATTGAATATATTTTAATTTAATTTTATTTTATAAATATGTTTATAGGATTAGGTAGTTAGAAGAAAATTTAGGATTTTTTTTTGTTACTTGTATACATACGCGCTAGTTAGAAGGATTTTAGAAAAATACTAATTACGTGAGGAAATACATACGACTAAAACGGCTCATTTTAAGCCGTCTTCAAGGCTCTTTATAATAGTAGAGATGAGTTACGAGTATATCCAGCTAAAATTAACCAAAACGATTTTAATTTTTTTTTTGCAGATTTTTTCTTTCCTATTTGACTTTGCTATGATTTTGAAATCATCCTCGAATACCAATGTCGGTTGGGATATATATTGTGTCTCGTGTGACATTTGTTTCTCTTCAAACTTTGGATGTGTGTCAGCAGTTCTTTTAATAAGATTTATATTTGTTTTGTAAGTGGTTGAGTTTCTTGGAAGAAAAATTGTTAAGAGTGGAGGAGAAGGGTGAGGTAGGCGGGTAAGAAAAGTAGTGTAATAGTTTCTTTTTAAGATGGTCGACGATATGTACGGAACTTTGTGCACACTGTATTGTATACCTTTTGGGTCCATTGTCCTCAAACTTCCACCATTATTATAAAAGGAATAAATAATATGCCCTCTTGGCTTCATCCATTGATCTTCGGCCGTCCAGGTAGGATCTTTTACTGTTCTACATCTCCTCAATAATCACAAGAGTCACTTGAGTTCGATTTGTGCATTAGGTTTTAGAATTGAGGATTGATCGTGATGAATTTAGAATGTGTATCTGTGTGGTGGGGTAAAAAAACCATTTGTGGATGATGGATTTAGAGTAGTGGAGAAGAAACATTGACGGATTCATTTGGATATGGGGAGTGTTGGGCTAGGTGTTTGTACACACACATAAAAAAATAAATACTATGTTTATTCGATAAACAAGTTCGTTTTCGTAATAGATCAAGGTAATAGATAGAAGCTGATTTTGCGGAGTATTGGACTACGTTTTTATATAAGGAAATTGCTGAGAAACCCAATTTCGGAGTTGGTTTTTATGAAAAACCCACCCGCATTGTGGGTTTTATGAAATGCCCAGAATTATATATTTTCACGTTAAGTATTCCAAGATTCCCTTTAGATGCTCTGTATTTACAAAATTAATACCATAACTACCCCTCCGCACAAACTCAGATCTGGATTGCGATTCTCGTCTTCTTCTTCTTCTTCACGAGAGATCTGAATTCCATTGCTATGATCTTCAGCAGAGATCGCAAAGATCGTTCGTAGTTCACCATACTTTTTTTCAGTCGAACTCCGATCATCGCTCATCATCATCATCATCTTCTTCTTCTTCTTCTTCTTCCACAAAACAAAAAAAATAAAAAATTAGGTTTCTGTCAACTGTTCTCCGTCGATATCACACGAAGAATAGTCATTCTCCTGCATTTTTAACAAGGAGAATGCTATTCTCCGTGTTGAATGGCATTCTCCGTGTTACTAACGCGGAGAATGACATTCTCCGTATTTCTAACACGGAGAATGGTCATTCTCATGTACTTTAACATTTGAATGACCATTCTCCGTGTCATTTAACACGGAGAATGTCATTCTCCGTGTCATTTAGAAACGGAGAATGCCATTCTCCGTACTAAATTACACGGAGAATGATCATTCTCCTACGTTTTAACACTAGGAATGACCATTCTCCGTGTAAATTAACACGGAGAATGCCATTCTTCGTTTTATTTAACACGGAGAATGTCATTCTCCGTTTTATTTAACACGGAGAATGGCATTCTCCGTGTTTCTAACACGGAGAATGGCCATTCTCCTGCGTTTTAACACTGGAATGACCATTCTTCGTGCTAAATTACACGGAGAATGGTCATTCTCCGTTTTATTTAACACGGAGAATGCCATTCTCCATTTTATTTAACATGGAGAATGGCATTCTCCGTGTTTCTAACACGGAGAATGGCCATTCTCCTGTGTTTTAACACTGTAATGACCATTCTCCGTGCTAAATTACACGGAGAATGTCACGTCCCAGAACCAGAATACTGGAGAGCGGGGGAATGACTCAGCCAGCTACGTATTACGGGTAGATGAATACCGTATAATACGATCAATGCTATCTAACCAGACGAGGGGGTGCATGCTACATGAAAGTCTCCCTATGGTCACTTTACTTCTATTGTCTCAATCATTCAAACAAGAAACAGAAATAGAGAACATGTGAGATAAAGCAGTAAGGCGTCCCAAACGCTTAGTCAAAATATTCCTGATATCTGGCTTTATAAAAACATAGCCAGACGATGTAGCAAAGTACACACAATTGTTTATCAGCTGCAGCCTGACTTTAGTTACAATTATGCAAAAGTAAGTACAGGACAATCCGACTAACATGTCGGTGCCAAACGGCAAAGTTTAAAGTAGATAACAAAACGGGCGGGGAAGTAAGAAACCCACTCGAGTCCTCCTGCGATCATCCCTCTAGTGTTGACCATCTTGGAGGTAGAAGTAAGCTGGATCCTCGAGGACTGGCTCTAAATCTGGCCATGCAAAACCAGAGAGGTTAGACCTCTAATAGCAAGTACCGCAAGGAAGCACGATATGAAGGATTAAACCAGTAAGTAAGAGAATATAATAATAGATCTCTGCTTTCCACTAGGATTCACATAACATCACGACACTTCGAACCAACCTCCCAACCAAACAAGGACAGAAGTTGGCCCGTCATGTCCTGACATTCTGATCATCTCAGTTAGGCAACAGAGTAGGTACAGTACACAAACAAATCATCTTGAACGGCCAATCAACTCCTACGGCTTGCTATTGTGAGTCCCAAGTTATCCTGGAATTATGCAAATAGGGATTCCTCAGTTCTTACTATGTGCGAGCAAGGCTAGTCTATCCAGTCAATCAATTGCGCCAATCATGAATTAGACGAGTCCCAGCGGGACTCCCGTCATCAATATACAATATACAATAATAATATAAGCAGATACCGTTCCCTGCCCGTGTGGCAGGTTTACAGTATTTGTGGGAACCAGCCGGTCTGTCGGGCACTACTAGTCCCAAGAGGGCTACCATGTAAGAACTCGGGGATCCATTCTCTCCATGTAATCATTATTTTATTTAACTTAATAGTCTCTACGTTGAGTGAAATCCCATGCCGTGGATCATGGTCATTCAAATGAGTACTTTCGTACGGGGTACGATATGCGCAACTCTACAACGATACCCGTACGGCTAGGTTGTAGGTCTTACATAGCGTAATACAACAATCAAATCTAAACACGGAGTAATCATGCCTTGACCATAAAGTACACATGCTGCTTTTGTAAAATAAATAAATAAATAAATAAATTGAAGCCTGCATGTGCCTGTATGTCAATATTCGGGATCAGTCAGTCGATTACAATAGTTCATAATTAATATGAACGTGTCTCATTCATTCAATTCAATAAGACGACTAGCCAGTCTCTTAGTTCCAACTAGGAACGCATGATCAATTTTAGTCAAGATAACCATCGTCATCAATGGTGACAAGGCATGAAAGTCAATTAGTATTAAATGGGGTCGAGTCTATAACTCCTCAGGATTAAGTTCCAGTCTTACTGGGTATCCATAAACCAATCAAGACACAGGGCACGCTCTACATAACCATATATATTAAAAATATTAACATGCCAAGATTTTCGAGTTCATAAAAAGGGCGTAAGGATATAATAGAAGAATTATCATGCCACCATTAAAGGAATGAATTATAGAACAAATAGAAACACCCAGGTCAGGAAGTCACGCCAACAAGTCTATGCTAAGGCCAACAAGTCACGCCAACAAGTCTATGCTAAGGCCAACAAGTCACGCTAAGTCTAGTAGGTAGGAGTGAGCGTATAAACAGCGTGAACGTGAAAAGTGGTTCACGTTGGCACGCACAGCGTGAGCGTGAAGGGTAATTCACGCACTCATAACGTGAGCGTGAAAAGTAACTAACGCACGCACAGCGTGAGCGTATGAGCGTGAAAAGCGTGACAAGAAATTCACGCACGCACAGCGTGAGCGTGATAAGTAACTCACGCACGCACAGCGTGAGCGTGATAAGAAATCCACGCACGCACGCAAAGACGTGAGCGTAACTCAAAATTCACGCTGGCACGTAAGAACGTGAGCGTGACTAAAAATTCACGCTAACACGTAAGAGCGTGAGCGTGACTAAAAATTCACGCACGCACGTAAAGACGTGAGCGTGACTAAAAATTTACGCACGCACGTAAAGACGTGAGCGTGACTAAAAATTCACGCATGCACGTAAAGACGTGAGCGTGACTAAAAATTCACGTTAACACGTAAGAACGTGAGCGTGACTAAATCTCCCGAACTCCAATCTTATGGAGCCTTCGTTCCAAGCCAGAGATGAGGTTCCCATGGTTCAGAATGGTGTGGAATGAGAAGCTCTGCCTCATGAACTATCTATTCCGAAAAGCACGCCAGTTGGTGGATCAAAACCCATGAACAACCAAGAATACAACAACTTAGATCTAGAAGAAACAAGCCAAAGAAATCAAAAATGCTAAGTAGTAAACTCTCTTAGAATCACAAGAGGAAGACAAATGAACCATAAAAATGGGTGAAGGAGAAGCAAGATGTACTTGCCTTCTCCTGGTAGGTGGAGAGAGTGATGAGGAAGAAGAAAAAGTAATGGTGGAGGAAAGTTATGAAGAGGAAGAAGGAGATGGGGGCTTTAAATGGAAGGGGTGGTGGTAGGTGGGGGTTTATTGGGTCGGGTTTATTCGGATCCATCCAAGGCCAACCCGAAAGCAAAGCAGAGAGGTTAAAAGCAGAAAATAAAATGCATGAATAAAATTGCAGGAAATAAAATACAGATAATTAATTAACATAAAATTAGAGGGATTTTAAATACAGGATGATACATGATAAATATTAAATAAATATATATATGAGTTGTACATGTATAAAAATATGCATTCTGGGAACGGGGAGTGACATCTCTATCCACCTTAGAAAAATTCTGTCCTCGGAATTTCAAATCCAAGCAGGTAGAAATATCGGAGCTAAACTAATACAAGCAATTATAGTGAGCAAGCAATCATTTTTTACCATATCAAAAGCAAGTACTATATATGTAAATTCATCATTCTAAGATATCAAGTAGCTCTACCCCTAAGGTGATAAGCATGAAGAATTAGGACAATCAAGGTATACAGAAAGAGATACACCTTGTGAGTCAAACAGGTGTGGATATCGTGATCGGATATCATCCTCACGTTCCCACGTTGACTCTCCCAAGGAGTGATGACCCCAAGCAACACGGACAAGACTAATTGTTCAGTTCTTAAGTATCTTCTCTCTTCGGTCCAAAATGGACACCGGCTGTTCCTCGTAAGACAGGTTGGTACCAACAACCAGCTCAGAATGATCGAGGATATGGCTTGGGTCCGATACATACCTACGTAATTGAGATACATGAAACACGTCATGCACCTCTCGTAACGAAGGTGGGAGGGATAAACAATAAGCAACATCGCCTATCCGATCAAGGATAATAAATGGGCCCACGTACCGCGGACTCAATTTTCTGCGAACGCCAAATCTAATGACCCCACGAGTAGGTGAGATCCGCAAGAATACGTGGTCCCCAACAGAGAACTCTAACGGCCTACGATGCTGGTCCGCCCAATGACGATGTCGGTCCTGCGCAACTCGAAGTCGCTCTCTAATTCCCTTAACCACTTCAACCGTCTGAATAATTATTTCTGGGCCTAACATCTTCCTCTCTCCGATATCATCCCATACAAGCGATGACCTGCACTTTTTACCATATAGTGCTTCGAATGGCGCCATCTGGATACTGGCTTGATAACTATTATTGCATGAGAACTCGACTAAGTGCAGGTGACTCTCCCAAGACCCTCAAAAATCTAGAGTGCAAGCTCGTAACATATCTTCTAAAGTCTGAATCGTTCTTTCTGATTGCCCATCCGTCTGCGGATGGTAGGCCGTGCTAAACCTTAACTTGGTACCCAGACTATGATGAAAGCTCTTCCAGAAATGTGATGTAAAGCGGGTATCTCGATTCGACACAATACTGACAGGGACTCCATGCTGCCTGACTATCTGTTGCATATACAACTCTGCCAACTTCTCTGTAGATTGCCCTACTCTGAAAGGAAGAAAGTGTGCTACATTTGTAAGTTGGTCCATTATTACCCAAATAGCGTCCTTACCACTTGGTGATCTCGGTAAACCGGTCACAAAGTCCATTGTAATATGCTCCCATTTCTATTCCGGGATAGAAAGCGGTTGCAATAACCCAGCTGGCCTCTGCTGTTCTGCCTTCACTTGCTGACATACCAAGCAACGGAAAACAAATCTAGCTATCTCCCTCTTCATCCCGTTCCACCAGAAATGCTGCTTGATATCTTGGTACATCTTGGTCCCTCCAGGGTGAATAGAATACTGAGAACTGTGAGCTTCTGCCATAACCTCATGTCTGATATCTCCACTAGGCACACATAGACGTGATCCAAACCTAAGTGTACCATCTTCATGAATTCTTATCTCCTTCCTGAGTCCTGACTCACATTCTGCCCTAAGCTTCTGAATCCTTGGGTCTTGTGCCTGAGCTACCTTGATCCTACCTACCAAGTCGGATTGAACTTGCAGACTTGTTAGAACTCCTACATCACTAGAAAGTATAACTTCGATACCCATCTCCTGAAGGTCTTCTAAGATATGCCTGTGTGTTATCAACATAAATGCGCCGCCTCTCCTGCTGAGGGCGTCTGCTACTACATTAGCCTTTCCTGGATGATACTGAAGCTACACGTCATAATCCTTGATCAACTCCAGCCATCTTCTCTGCCTCATGTTTAGTTCCTTCTGAGTAAAGATGTATTTCAGACTTTTATGGTCTGTGTACATGTCCACTTGGTCACCATATAAGTAATGCCTCCATAGCTTCAGAGCAAACACTACTGCCGCTAACTCCAAATCATGAGTTGGATAATTCTTCTCGTGGTCCCGAAGCTGCCTAGATGCATATGCTATTACCTTCCCATGTTGCATAAGGACACATCCGAGTCCTTTACCTGACGTATCATAATATACTGTAAAACCTCCGGGTCCAACTGGCAATATAAGAATAGGTGCTGATATCAACTTCTGCTTCAAAGTCTCGAATGATGTCTGACATTCTGCCGTCCAAACGAATGGTACATCCTTCCGGGTCAAGCGGGTCATGGGTGCTGAAAGCCTTACAAAGTCTGACACAAACCTTCTGTAATATCCTGCCAATCCCAAGAAGCTCCGCACATCTGCTACGGTCTTGGGTACTGGCCAACTTTCTACTGCTTCTATCTTCTTGGGATCTACTGCTACTCCAACTCCTGATATGATGTGACCCAAAAATGAAATATGATCCGACCAAAACTCACACTTGTTGAGCTTGGCGTACAACTGGTTCTCTCTCAGAACCTGTAACACTTTCCTGAGGTGGTCTTCATGCTCCTCTTCACTAGCAGAGTATACGAGAATGTCGTCAAGAAACACAACGACAAACTGGTCTAAGTATGGCATAAAGATGCGATTCATCAAATCCATGAATATTGCTGGAGCATTGGTCAAACCAAACGGTATTACTAAGAATTTATAATGCCCATACTTCGACCTGAATGTTGTCTTGGGAATATCTTCCTTCCGAACCCTCACCTGATGGTACCCTGAACGAAGATCTATCTTGGAGAAAACTCTAGCTTTGCTCAACTGATCAAATAAGTCGTCGATCCTGGGTAATGGGTACTTGTTCTTCACTGTTGCCGCGTTAAGCTTCCTGTAGTCAATGCACAATCTGGATGACCCATCCTTCTTCCCCACAAGTACCACTGGTGCTGCCCACGACGATATACTAGCTTGGATGAACTTCTTCTCCTTCAGTTCCTCTATATGCTGATATACCTTAGCCTGCTCTGAATCCGCCATTCTATAAACTTGATCTGATATCGGTTTAGTTCCTGGTGCCAATTCTATACTGAACTCAATATCCCTAACCGGTGGTAGACCTGGAAGTTCTTCAGGAAATACGTTTAGAAACTCTTCAACTACCTTCGGAATCTGAACTTCTTCCATTGCCGTTACTACTCCATGCTCTTGTGGAGTTGCCCATGATCTGACTAAGGTGAACCGCTTCATGCCTGGAATATCAAAAGACACACTCCCTCTACGACAATCTATTGTCGCATGACTGTCTTTCAGCCAGTCCATGCCTAAGATAACTTTGAAATTTCCAACAGAAAATTCTATCAACCGGGCGGGTAAGGGATGCCCGCAAACTACAACGCTACATGCTAAAATAACTCTACTAACTCCTACGAGCCCATTACCAGTGAGTATATTCAACCTCCCTGGCAATGCCTCGAACTCCATTCCTAGTCGTGTCACAAATTATGCAGATATAAATGAATGGGATGCTCCCGAA
Organism: Iris pallida; assembly: GCA_029216955.1. Taxonomy (NCBI): domain Eukaryota; kingdom Viridiplantae; phylum Streptophyta; class Magnoliopsida; order Asparagales; family Iridaceae; genus Iris; species Iris pallida. The sequence goes on from JANAVB010028398.1 coordinate 9,097,181, forward strand.
TCAAACAATGCTACTGCGAGATATGAGGCGACGAGAATGTTACCTGCCACAACATCTCCCGATGCCAATGCCTCCTCCAAGGACAGAGTGAATGCTTGCCCTCGACCTCCTTGCTGGTTTCCATGCTGCGGCCTAGCCTGATGCTGTTGCTGGCCCCTTCCTTGATGATGCTGGGGTGGTCTATGCTGGTGTTGCTGCATCGGCGGCCCCTGCTGCCGAAACATCTGAGCCTGCGACATTAACGGACGCTGTGCCAACGACCTTACTGCCACCGCTGGTCCTCGATACTGGCCTGCCCCTGGTGCTGGCAGAGCAGAAAACTTCTGTCCTGGTCCTCCTGACCTCGAATTCATGGAACATGTGGTAACCCGATGGTCTGGATTTCCACATATCAGACACAGTCCATTCAATGTCCGACACACATTTCTAGTGTGCCCCATCTTCCCACAATAAGTACAGCCCACCGGGGGTTGCTGGTTCTTCCTATGTTGCTGCTGTCTTGGTGGTGCTGGTCCTCGTATCGCCACATCGTGGATACGAATGCCAGTAGATGGTACTGTTGTTCGGGGCGCTGCTCCCCCTCCAACTTCAATCTGACTGTGGGATCTCTTCTGACCCCCAGTCCTTGTCGCAAGCCTCTGAATGGTGATCTCATGCCTTCGAGTTGCCGTCAATACTTCGTCAAAATTTTGGTAATTGTGCCCCTCTATCAATTGCAAGAGTTCAAGATGAAACCCTTGCTGAAAGCTCATGGCCCTCTGGCTCTCTGTTGCTACCATCTCTGGGGCGAATCTACTCAATCTGCAGAACTCCGCTGCATAAGCATCTACAGTCTTGCCGGCCTGCCTGAGGTTGATAAACTTCTGTTGTAGCTCAAACCGTGCCACAACTCTATAGTACTTGGTCTTGAATCTTGTAGTAAAATCGTCTCAAGCCACAGGACGTCTGATGCCCACTTCCTCTGATTTCCACCAATCACGTGCGAGATCCTGAAGTAACAACTTCACTAGATCCACACGTTCTTCTGTCGGTACCTTAGCTGCTATCAGAATAGCCTCAATATCCTTAAGCCATGCATCTGCTGAGATGGCATCCTCCGTGTCCTCGAAATGGCGGGGGTTGTACTTGCAAAACCTGGCTGATGCTCCTGAATTAGTCCTCATTCCTCTTTCCAAAGCCGTCTGCAATCCTTGGTTGAGCAACACATTCTGCTCTTGTAACTGAGTGTGCATGCGTTGCTGGGCCAACATCTGATGTTGCTGAGTAGCCATCATTCCTCTCATGATCTCCAGAAGGGCTGGTGTGTCCACTTGGGCAGGTGGAACTATGGGTGGTATTGGAACTTTCGGATATTGCGGTTCAGCTGCTGGTTCTACTATCACTTCTTCTTGGATAGTCTCCTGAGGTGAGACTGGCCCTTGTTGCTGACCAACCTGGTCATGTTGCCCATGTTGCCCCTGCTGTTGTCCAGCTCTGACCGATGCGGACGAAGTGCCCCTAAGAAAAGGGACAAGAGAACAATCAAACAACCGGACATGAAGGATCAATGAAGTCAAAGGATACCGGAATGTCAAGCAAGGGTTGATAATAACGAATCATGAGATCAAGGGGAGAACATGTGTGATTGAGACATCCTATAAATCAAAACACCCCACAAGTCTGAAATCAGACCTGCATGGGCCACCACTAAAACCTTGTCACGCCCCAGAACCAGAATACTGGAGAGCGGGGGAATGACTCAGCCAGCTACGTATTACGGGTAGATGAATACCGTATAATACGATCAATGCTGTCTAACTAGACGAGGGGGTGCATGCTACATGAAAGTCTCCCTATGGTCATTTTACTTCTATTGTCTCAATCATTCAAACAAGAAACATAAATAGAGAACATGTGAGATAAAACAGTAAGGCGTCCCAAACGCTTAGTCAAAATATTCCTGATATCTAGCTTTACAAAAACATAGCCAGACGATGTAGCAAAGTAAACACAATTGTTTATCAGCTGCAGCCTGACTTTAGTTACAATTATGCAAAAGTAAGTACAGGACAATCCGACTAACATGTCGGTGCCAAACGGCAAAGTTTAAAGTAGATAACAAAACGGGCGAGGAAGTAAAAAACCCAATCGAGTCCTCCTGCGATCATCCCTCTAGTGTTGACCATCTTGGAGGTAGAAGTAAGCTGGATCTTCGAGGACTGGCTCTAAATCTGGCCATGCAAAACCAGAGAGGTTAGACCTCTAATAGCAAGTACCGCAAGGAAGCACGATATGAAGGATTAAACCAGTAAGTAAGAGAATATAATAATAGATCTCTGCTTTCCACTAGGATTCACATAACATCACGACACTTCGAACCAACCTCCCAACCAAACAAGGACAGAAGTTGGCCCGTCATGTCCTGACATTCTGATCATCTCAGTTAGGCAACAGAGTAGGTACAGTACACAAACAAATCATCTTGAACGGCCAATCAACTCCTACGGCTTGCTATTGTGAGTCCCAAGTTATCCTGGAATTATGCAAATAGGGATTCCTCAGTTCTTACTGTGTGCGAGCAAGTCTAGTCTATCCAGTCAATCAATTGCGCCAATCATGAATTAGACGAGTCCCAGCGGGACGCCCGTCATCAATATACAATATACAATAATAATATTAGCAGATACCGCTCCCTGCCCGTGTGGCAGGTTTACAGTATCTGTGGGAACCAGCCGGCCTGTCGGGCACTACTAGTCCCAAGAGGGCTGCCATGTAAGAACTCGGGGATCCATTCTCTCCATGCAATCATTATTTTATTTAATTTAATAGTCTCTACGTTGAGTGAAATCCCATGTCGTGGATCATGGTCATTCAAATGAGTACTTTCGTACGGGGTATGATATGCGCAACTCTACAACGATACCCGTGCGGCTAGGTTGTAGGTCTTACATAGCGTAATACAACAATCAAATCTAAACACGGAGTAATCATGCCTTGACCACAAAGTACACATGCTGCTTTTGTAAAATAAATAAATAAATAAATAAATTGAAGCCTGCATGTGCCTGTATGTCAATATTCGGGATCAGCCAGTCGATTACAATAGTTCATAATTAATATGAATGTGTCTCATTCATTCAATTCAATAAGACGACTAGCCAGTCTCTTAGTTCCAACTAGGAACGCATGATCAAGTTTAGTCAAGATAACCATCGTCATCAATGGTGACAAGGCATGATAGTCAATTAGTATTAAATGGGGTCGAGTCTATAACTCCTCAGGGTTAAGTTTCAGTCTTACTGGGTATCCATAAACCAATCAAGACACAGGGCACGCTCTACATAACCATATATATTAAAAATATTAACATGCCAAGATTTTCGAGTTCATAAAAAGGGCGTAAGGATATAATAGAAGAATTATCATGCCACCATTAAAGGAATGAATTATAGAACAAATAGAAACACCCAGGTCAGGAAGTCACGCCAACAAGTCTATGCTAAGGCCAACAAGTCACGCCAACAAGTCTATGCTAAGGCCAACAAGTCACGCTAAGTCTAGTAGGTAGGAGTGAGCGTATAAACAGCGTGAGCGTGAAAAGTGGTTCACGTTGGCACGCACAGCGTGAGCGTGAAGGGTAATTCACGCACTCATAACGTGAGCGTGAAAAGTAACTCACGCACGCACAGCGTGAGCGTATGAGCGTGAAAAGCGTGACAAGAAATTCACGCACGCACAGCGTGAGCGTGATAAGTAACTCACGCACGCACAGCGTGAGCGTGATAAGAAATCCACGCACGCACGCAAATGTAGGATGTGGAAAATTATGACACACTGTCATTTTCATCCATACGCTTAAAGACAGATGTCAGTTGAAGCCATACGCTCAAACAGAAGTCATACGCTCAAGGCTATACGCTCAGTTAAAGAGCCATATGTTCAGTTCTACGCTCATTCAAAAGCCATACGCTCAGTAAATATTTTATTATTTACTGAAGTGACAGCACAGCATATGTTTAAATGAGGAATGAATCTGACACTTTATCTTTCATGCAAAGATAGCTGTCACGAGAAAAGTAACCGTCGTATAGGTTTTCGAAGAGTCGGTTTTGTCTTTTACGAGGACAACTCAAGCAGCCTTCATAAATACAAAAGCCATCATTACTGTCAGTTTTGACAGTCTGTCAGCCGTCAAATCCGCAGTCACGACGCTCGAGAAGATTTTGTCAGTTATGGGAAGATATGGTGTACCAAAGAAGATTGATGATAGCCACGTGGCCACTTCTCCAGTGAGCGTATCGACCTCACATGACTCCTTCTTCACCCAGCCAAGTGAGCGTATGGACCTCACATGATTCCTTGCCCATAAAGTGAGCGTATGGATTTCCTATGGCACTACGCTGTCCAAGTCAGCGTATAACTCTCCTTCAACGAGGCAGCGTATTACAGCAACTATATCCAGGATTACAGTCAACACACGTTCTCACGTGTCCTGTACCAGTTATCCACTTCTCTAGAAGTTATGCAACGTGGCATCCAGGCCATCAATCTCTCCTGAACATGCTCCACTACTTTCAACCGCACGATAATGTGTCTCTATCAGAATTCGCCACGCGTCCCTGCAGTTATGCACACGTCAAGTAACTACCTGAGCGTATGCTTAAGGACAGTTATCCTAAACTCTATAAAAAAGAGTTTCTTCATCTTCATCAGACACTACAGGTTATTTTTTTAGAGAGAACAGAGAGATTGCCCAGTTGCTGTCCAAGTTCTTCGAAGTTCGAGTTTTCTTCATCGCATCGTCCAAGGGATAAAGTAATCGTCTTCTAGATTAGATTTCTACAGTTGTAATTTTCTCAGATACAAAATAAATAAAGTGAATTTATTTATGGAAAACAAATTGGCGACTCTGCTGGGGATAGCTGTCTCCTCCAATGAGATAGCAACAACTCAATGCGATACTTCGTCGATCGGCTTGACGAAGAAGACGATGGTTGTACAATTCGACCAATCGGCTTATGAAGAAATGCTCAAGGCGAAGGAGGGCCGCACTGCTTCCTCCGCTCTTCCTGTTGCCAAGAAGAAGGGACACTCCATCTATGTCCCTAAGTCTTCTGCAGCAGTCCGAGACGCTTCTGTCACTTCTCATGCTGACAAGAACACGTCTTCAACTTCCATGAAGCACACTTCGGCTTCTCGGAACACGGCAACAGTGGCTTCTCCTAGTCACACTGATAAAGTTGGTTCTTTAACCAAGTCAGCGTGTACAAGGAAAACCATCTCTGGACATGTCAAGGTCCCTTCTCCCTCTATTCTTACGACAGCAGTCGGCTCTTTAGCCATTGATGACTCTGGGCGTATGGCATTCAAAGGGCAGCGTACGGCAAAGGCAGCGTACAAAAGCCAACATCAGGCAGCGTACGCTGAGCCAAAGCCAGTGTATGCTAATAAAAAGACAGCGTATGACCAGAAGTCCAAACTGAAGTCAGCGTATGCTAACAGATATAGTCCTTTGACTGTTTCTGAAAATCAGATTAGGGGTTCTCTTCCACAGAACATACAAATGATTCCCCCTCAACTTGCACATCTTGTGCCAACCAAGGAGAAAGACTCTTTAGTTAACTCCTCTACTCCTAAGGTCTTTACCTCTGGAGTTAATTTGACTAGTACTCTTACTAGATCAAACAATGAAAAACGCCTTTTTGCTAATTCCTCCAAAGATGGATTATTACCGACTCCTAGTCAGAATAATACTCATCTTCCTTCTCTCAAAATTTCTCGGTCTGAGAAAGACAAATTACAAGTATCCAAGACTGATATCAAAGTCAAATCTCCTACGGATCTTCGTAATAAGCTTAATCAGAATCGGTTCGGTTCCACTGAGACAAGTATATTAGACCCTGATGCAGAATATGCCAAAAACTATGTGGCTCAAATTAATCAGTCTTTATACACTCAGGAACCAAGAAGACAGAAGAACAAAAGACAAGTTTCTACACAGAAACTATCTTCAAATACTTCCCAATCTGTTCCTACAGATCTCCGGGAATATTTACAAAATAAACAGAGAATTGACACTCCATCTGGCTATGACATTGCCCATATTCGCCATGAAAAGCATGGTTGTGACTTCCAACCTCGGGTTGTCATCCAATATTGTTGTTCACCAAAAAGACAATCTGTTTTCGAACGGATTCAATATGAACCAATGTTGGATGAAGATGAACCTCTTTATGCTTCTGTCAACATGACTTCCAGAAATATTGGGGGTAGCATACGGTCTGATACTATATCAGACTCTGAAGATGGTGTTTATCTCGGCACTCGATCCAGGACCGGAGCCTTGACCAGAGCCTCTTCTTCTTCTTCTCATCCAAGTGGTAATCCGGAGATCACAGAATACTTCCTTGGAGAGTCCAATTTTCCAGTATTGACTCCTGTAAAAAGCCCTGGGAAAGATACTGATTCACACAGTGATGATTCAGAACAGACTGTTTCATCATCTATTCCTCGAATGATTACCACTTACATGGCAGAAAGTGATCATGAACCTTCGACTAGCAATGAGGCTCATGAACAGAAGATTTCTTCTTTAGAACAACAATTGCGAGCTATGGCAGATACATTGAGTGCTATGCACACTCTAATGCAGGCTCAACAACAGACAGCACCACCAGTGGTATTGAATACCCCTGTTGTTCCAAACCCCGAACCCTCTACTATTCCGGGGGTACAATCTAATGTTCCTGTACAAACCACCCCAAGTCACTCTGGAGCTGGGGGTGGTACATATGCTGCAGTCCCTCCTCCCAATTACACTCTACAAGCTACAACTCCACAATCTTCGGGAGTTGTCTCTGAAGAATTGAAGAATCTCAAAACTCAATTCGAGGCATTCAAACAGAAGGATGGTTTACAAAGGTTAGGCATCAAACAGCCTTATCCGATAGAATGGAAGCAGGTATCGTATCCACCAAAATACAAACCTCCGACCATCTCTTTCTATGATGGGACAACCTCTCCAAGTCAGTTCATTAATCATTTTGAAGTAATGACTGATCAACTGCAACCAAGTGACGCCCTCCTTACTCGGGTGTTCATTGGATGTCTCAAAGGAACGGCTTATGAATGGTATAGAAGTCTCCATGATGGGTGCATTACCTCATTTGCCGGTTTTAAGCAAATGTTTCTTGAACGATTCTACGAAGGGCTCAATGATATGACCATGTCGGCCCTCATAAGAATCAAACAGAAGAATAATGAGACCACTGAGGAATTCTTTGTGAGATTCAGAAGAGAAGCCCTCAAAATGCCTCTTGGAACTCCCGATGCTGTTACGATCGACACTTACAAGTCGAACCTCTTACCAATTATCAGCATGTGGACAGGGTCCACTCAGTTCCAAGATTGGCCTTTTTTCATTGTCAGTGCCAAGGCTGCCGAGGTCAGTGCTGAGACCTTTAAGGGTCTGGGGGTACAAATGGCTCCCAAAGAATCAAATCAGAGTGCTAGCAATAGTACTCGACCCAACAATCGCAAAGGGAAAGAAGCTCTTGAAGTCAATCTCCAAAGCAGTAGTCAGGAAGCAAAGACTACCCAAGCTTCTTCAGCTCCAACAAATCAACAACAGAGATCTCCTCGGCCGAAAGAAGAATATTCTTTCGATGATGACGATGTTCAGGGTATCTTTGAATGCTTACTCAAAGGTAATAAGATTCAATTGCCAGAAATTAAAAAGCCTGATGAAGCCAATAAGACAGATCATCCAAAATACTGTCCATATCATAGAATGCTGGGTCATACAATCCGGTCTTGCTATGTATTAAAAGGGAAGATTCAAGAGATGATTAAATCAGGAGCTGTGACATTAACACCCAAGGACAAAACAGTCACAGCAAATATAATTTCAATGCAGTTCGGTGACTTCCCTCCCTTAATGGTGGAAAGTGGGATTGTTCCTATCCCCAAAGCAACTCTCGAAGTTATAAACATCCCACCAGCACAGAATGACAGATTTGTTTCTGTCACAACTAAGAAGGGAGAGATCATGTGGATTCACCCGGATTTAATGTCGGAGTTTGAAACATCTTCCTCTTCTCCTCGGAAGATTTCCTCATCTAAAAAGAAGTTCGGGAAGACTAAGTCATGCAATGTGACTTCTAGTTTCACACCCGATTTTTATCTAACCTCTACTTTCATCTCAGCAGAAAATTCACTCTCTACGAAGATAAAATCTGTACCTCAAATTGAAGATAGGTACAAACCTGCTTTTTATTTATACAGTTCACAATCTCGTGAATTGATGGCGAAGATGGGTTATGATCTAGCCACTGCTCCGGGTTTGAACTCAGGCAAGGGACTCCGAGCACCTTTGGCCATCACCATGAGACATAATCAATCTCGTGTTGGCCTTGGTTTCTGGAATGAAGCTTTCATCAAACATAAAAGAACCAAGAGCAAAATAAAGAATTGCAGCATGGTTTCCATAGACCTTGAACCAGAATCTGAAGTTGAAGTTCATGCTGGAACTCGGTCAGAAAAAGTATATCTGAAAGATTATACTGAAGTTCCTGAAGAAATTTCTGACGTTCCTCCGGTTACAGCTTCAACACCAGTCTCTACTGAAGAGCCTTTAAATGTTCCTGTTGAGACAGTTCCTTCTAAACCAACAGCAGCTGACAAAGGCAAACAACAAGTCCGCTTCGACAAACCATTGAAGAAGTCATCTCCTACAGGACTTGAAAAGCCTTATAATTTTGATATATTGGCTCAACTAGCTAATACCCCAGCTAAATTATCAATCTTCGAGCTCTTACGCCTCTCTAAAGAGACTCGAAAAACTTTAAGCGAAGCACTGCTGCAAGCAAAAACCTGCTTAACTCTTCTTAAGAAATTGGAAACAGAACCTGTTTCTCACTGCCATAATGTATTGGAATTTATTCCAAACATTACCTTTACGCAGGACGATATGCTGCTAGAGGATAATCGACATGACCGTCCTTTATATCATACAGGATATATTGATTCTATGAAGGTTGATCGTCTCCTGATTGATCCAGGATTCGCTCTCAGTATTATGCCAAAGGCTATGTTAGATGCATTGAAGATACCTGTGCATAGTCTTTCCAGCACTATCACTACCATCTTGGGATTCAATCAAGAAAAAAGTGAGCCTTTAGGCAAGATTCGCCTTAAATTTCAAATAGGCGATCTTCGTACTAAGGTTACTTTTTACATCATCGACAATCATGGTTGCTCATACAATGCTCTATTAGGAAGACCATTCTTGCATGAACATAATGTCGTTCCTTCAACCCTTCATCAGTGCTTCAAATATGTTGATGATAATGGAGAGGTTCAAAAAAAAGTGGCAGATCTTTACCCATTCAAAGGAGTCGAAGCTTACTTCAATGACGCTCGCATGTACAAAGATGAATACTCGAAAGTCTTGCAAGCTATGGATAATGAAGATGAGACATCCAAAGTTGACACTTTTGTTATTCCTGTAAAAGGGCGTATCACTCCTCCGCAGTCTGTTAGATCATCCGAAGAAGGCTCACTGATAATTCCGGTCAGTGGACGTACTACTTCATCATCCGCCCAAGGCTCACTGATAATTCCTGTCAGTGGACGCACTACTGCACCATCTTCCCAAGCTTCACAAAGTTCGCTGATCATTCCTGTCAGTGGACTCATCACTCCCCCTCCATCTTCTCAGGCTAGATCAGATACTCTAGTCATTCCAGTCAGTGGACGCATTACTTATCCACGGTCTTCTTCAAGGGAGCTCACCTCTTCTGAGCCTTTTGTTATCGATCTTAATCGAAACAAAAATTCTAACTGTTCTTCTTCTTCTCCCTTTGTCATTAATCTGACTAAGTCTGATAAGGCTCAGCCTTCTGTTGTAAATACAGCATCTAGTATTAATGAAGCATCTCCTTTGCAGTATATTGATGTTTGTAGTTATGTACAAAGTTATTTACAATTGCTAAATAGCTTAGAGCCACTAACTATAGGGGTTGTTCAAGCTCTTCATACAGACGTATCATTAGACTCTATACAGAAATCATACTTTGTGGTCCCCAGTCGAAAGAAGGAAGAAAATCCAATATTTTTCTATAAAGGACCTCAGAATCCTCCTAACTTGGAAGAAGATGACATAAACGATGATACTGGAAGGTTACAACTGCGTCGCTACAGTCAACAATCCAAAAATATCATCAAGAATATGGGTTATGACTTTAGAACCAGTCTCAATAATGGAAAAGGAAGAAGAATGCCTGTTCGAATTCCTCCATTAAAATACGGAAGGACAAAATGTGGTTTAGGTTACATTGCTCCTACTTCCTTTATCAACATAGTCCATGAAGATTCAAAGTCCGATGAAGACGAACGATCCGAGTCTTCTGATTCTCTCTCTTGGGATTCTGACACGAGTGTTGGCGATCTTCATCGCTCTATTCTATCCATCAATATGGTCTCTGTTGATGGCCCACAAGAAAATGATGAAGATGAGGATGATTTTGAAATATCACCCGAATCGGAACAATGGGCTCAAAGATTAGATAATCAATGGGAATTCAGGTTCGAGCAGAGAGAACCTCCTACCGAAGATAAACTGATCCAAATTGATGTTGGTGAAGAAGGTTCTCCTAAACCAATATTCATCAGTGAAAGTCTTTCAGAAACAGATAAGCAAGACATGATCAAGCTTATTCGTGATTATATCGATGTCTTCGCCTGGAGCTACGAGGATATGCCAGGACTAGATCCGAAGATCGCAATGCACAAACTCAATATCATGCCAAATGCTAAACCGGTCAAACAATAATAGCGACGATTTCGTCCAGACATATGGATGCAATTGAAGCTGAAGTCAACAAGCTTATGGCTTCTGGATTTATTCGAGAGGAACAACATCCTGAATGGGTGGCTAACATCGTTCCTGTCCTTAAAAAGACTGGCAAGATCCGAGTCTGTATAGACTTTCGCGATCTCAATGCTGCTTGTCCTAAAGACGAGTTTTCTCTTCCAATTACTGATGTCATGATCGACAATACATGTGGTTTCGAACGAATGTCATTTATGGATGGGTATTCGGGATACAACCAGATCAAAATGTTCCCAGATGATGAAAAACACACTTCTTTCAGAACACCGATCGGTACATACTGTTATACAGTGATGCCGTTTGGTCTCAAGAATGCAGGAGCAACATATCAGCGAGCAATGAGCACTATATTTCGCGAACATCTCCGAAAAATAGTCGAATGCTATGTTGATGATATTGCAGTCAAAAGTCGACGAAAGGAGGATCATATCCAAGATTTGAAGACTATCTTTGATTTAATGCGACAGCATCAACTTAAAATGAACCCTACTAAGTCCTTCCTGGGCGTCTCTAGTGGTAAATTTCTCGGCTTCGTCATTACCGCTAAAGGTATACACGTGGATCCCGAGAAGATCAAAGCCATTCAAGAGATGCGTCCTCCACGCACCTTAAAAGAGCTACGAGGATTTCAAGAAAGAATTGCTTATATCAGGAGATTCATTTCCAACTTATCAGGATGCTGCAGACCATTCAACAAACTTCTGAAGAAAGGTGTATCTTTCGTCTGGAACAAAGAATGTCAAAAAGCATTTGACGATATTAAACAGTATCTCATGAACCCTCCAGTTTTGGTACCTTCCGTCTCGGGGATACCATTTCTTCTATATGTTCGAGCCATGGATCATTCTCTTGGTGCATTACTTGCCCAGAAAAATAAAGATGGCCATGAACAGGCTATTTATTATCTCAGTCGCACAATGACGGGTGCTGAACCGCGTTATTCTCCAATCGAGAAAGAATGCTTATCATTAATGTTTGCTGTTCAGAAAATGCGACATTATATTATCGGTCAAACGATTCATGTCATTTCCAGAGTGAATCCTATCAGGATTATGATGAAGAAATCTGGTATTCTCAACTCCAGACTAGCTAATTGGGGAATCTTGTTAGTCCAATACGATATGTATTATGTTCCTCAGAAGTCGGTTAAAGGACAGGCTCTTGCTGATTTTCTAGCAGCTCATGCAGTCCCAGAAGATTCTAAATTATATGATAAGATTCCCGATGAAGTTCTGGATTCAAATATGGTTTCTGAAGAAGTTCCTACCTGGCGTCTATTCTTTGATGGAGCATCTAGAATAGGTCCTAACGGCGATATTGTCGCCGGAGTTGGAATTGTTCTTGTATCCCCAGAGGGATTAACTATTCAGAGGGCTTATTCTCTGGATCAATCATGTTCAAATAATGTTACAGAATACAATGCATTGCTCATTGGTCTTCAACTCGCTAAACATCTGGATGTTCAATATTTAGAAGTTTATGGAGACTCTAAGCTTATCATCAATCAGATCAGAGGAACGTATGAAGTTCGTCATCAAGATTTGATACCTTATCATCGAATAGCACTCTCTATGGCCTCCTCCTTTGAAGGTTTCTTTATTGAACATGTTCGACGAGCCTATAATGCAGAAGCTGATGCTTTGGCTAATCTTGCTGCTGTATTAGCCATACCTATCAGACGTCAGCAAGTGATAGTGGTTTATAACCGAGAACTATTCTGCGTTGAAAATAATCTGACTTTGGCTTTTCCCCATAATCCAGATGAAGATTCTCTCAACTTTGATGCTGAATTAAAGTTTGACAAAGTGTCCTTGTCTTCTTCCGATTCTACTATGGAATATGTCTTTTCTAACAAAATAGACACCGTAACTGAAGACTGGAGACGTCCGTTTCTGGACTTTGTGTTGTATGACATACTTCCTGATAACCCGAGTGAAGCAGCATCTATCCGGCGTCGGTCTCTCAGATTCTATTATAATCATACTACGAAGACACTATATCGTCGAGCCTATGATGGTCTTCTCCTTCGATGCATCGCTGTTGAAGAAGCACAACAGATAATCCGTGAAGCACATGATGGCGTCTGCGGAGCTCGCCAGCCAGGTCCAAAACTTCAAGATCGTATCCGACGTATGGGTTATTATTGGCCCACGATGGTAGCTGATACCATTCAATATGCTCGGAAATGTAAAGCCTGTCAAATTCATACAGACTTTATCCATCAACCATCGGAGTTCTTACACCCAACAGCGGCATCATGGCCCTTTGAAGCTTGGGGCATGGACGTCATCGGTCCTATCAATCCACCATCATCAAAAGGACATCGGTTTATTCTAGCAATAACTGATTACTTTTCTAAATGGGCTGAAGCAATCCCGTTATCTGAAGTCAAAACTTCTAATGTTATCAACTTTGTCAAACATCATGTCATCTATCGATTTGGTGTTCCTCGGCGTATTATCCATGATAATGGACCACAGTTCGTCAGCCAGAAATTTACTCGATTCTGTGATGATCATCGGATTAATAATCTGGCTTCTACAGCATATAATCCAGCAGCCAATGGACTAGCAGAGGCTTTCAACAAAACAATCATCAAACTCTTGAAAAAGTTCGTTTCTTCCAATAAACGTAACTGGAGTGAGAAGCTTGGTGAATGTTTATGGGCTTATCGCACCACAGTTCGCAATGCTACCGGATGTACACCTTTCTCTTTAGTATATGGGTGTGAAGCTGTTCTTCCCCTCGAGATACAAATTCCTTCTTTGAGAGTTGCAATCTCCAATGAATTTACAACAGAGAATAATGATCGACTTCGACTTCAAGAGCTGGAAGCTCTAGATGAAAAGCGATTGTATGCGCAACAAAATATCGAGCTATATCAAGCCCGAATTTTAAAAGCTTTTAATCGAAAAGTCAAAGTCAGAACATATCAGAAGGGAGAATTGGTCCTTACTGTCAGACGTCCGATGACCATGACACATATGAGCAAAGGCAAATTTGACGCGAAATGGGAAGGCCCATTCGTAGTAAACAAAGTCTTCTCTAATGGAGCATATCAGCTTGCCTCTATGGACGGGAAAGTCACGATGATGCCTATCAATGGCAAATTCTTAAAAAAATATTATGTATAAATTTCATCAATATATATAATATTTTCATTACTCCCCAGCAAGTGTAAAATCAAAAATTTATTCTTCTCTACAAAAGCTATTTCGATGTCGTTATCCCCAGCGGAAACTGATATTCTACCATGTATTATTTTCCCAGAGAATTTGATATTTTGTCTTATTAGATTCCCAGTGGATTTAATAAAGATCTTATATAGAAAATCATGTCCATATCACCTCTGAATTTTCTATCTCAGTATGTACCATATTCTATGAAAATGATATCTTGTCCTTTTGATTTCTGAGTCTAAAGATCAGTGAATAAAGGCAAAATAATATAAAGCAAGAAGGATACATCATAAACAAAGTTTCCTTAAACAGAGTTTATTTGAGACAAATTCTTCAAGAAATACATCATCATGGAAGATCACTGGTATCCCTTTCATACTTGGGACGAGGACCACATACATAATTAGCAAAAGAATTGAATACATCATTTCCTGACCGCACCAAGAACTGACAGGCAGCCAGCCTCATTGCTTCTTCTTCTTCGGTTTCTCCTGGTTCGACCAGGAAGTCCAGGATATCTTTCGGCGGCTTGGGAGTAGACGAGCTTTCGTCCATTTCCTTTTTCTGCGGAGGTGGATGTTCTTTAACACCTTCAGTAGCTTCGGGGGCGACTTCAGCCTTCTTTGTATTCTCTTCAGAAGACATTGTGGATAAAATGCGATCCTTCTACTCAAATATATGCTCTATTTATAGGCATATGGTTACAAAGATCGAAGGGACGTATTCTTTCCCGATATTCATTTCATCCGTTCATCTATTACGTTCATCCGATGGTTCATCCATTTATTTCATCTAACGGTTCGTCCGTTCATAATCTTCTATCAATTCATTAAGTGGGGATTCGTTATTGATCACGTTTTCATAACCTCTGAATCAATTCCGAATTTACTTATTTATTCGTCATTTTTGACCTCTGCATAGAAATCAATCTATTTTTCTTTTGAGTTCCTACATATTATCACGTCCATAATACCTCTGATAATATCATATACTCTAAAACAGAAAAGAAGATTTCATTATCTATCATGTCCATAATTCATCCACAAATATAAATCATTGAGCATAGAAGAATTATCATTTCCATTCTCATTTCACCACAAAAAAAGTCTATTACATTTTCTTAGACTTTCCTACAAATCATAATGGAAATCTATTACAAATCTTGGATTTTCATCTTATGTACAACTGAGATCTATTTCTTCTTGGATCTTCTCTGGCAATCTCGTTGTTTGTGGCAATTCCTGGGTGTCCAGCAGGAATCAAACTCTGGTCTTATCTCTCAGACGAGAGGAGAACCACAGAGTAGGGCAACACGAAAACGTGTTGCTGCCAATACAGCGCGTGGAGGAACGGCGGCACCTCAAGCAGATAGGAATGTATCCAAACCTTGGGATACAATTCCTAGTTCTGCCGTGAAAGGAACTCTACTACCCAATCTCTCGGGTAAGAGTTGACTCCACCATCCAACTCTCGTGTATAAAGGCTCTTCCTACCATCTGAGGAAGACCCTTCTATCCCACGAAGAGTTCTGAGTTGTCTGATGTACGCGTCAAAAGCGTATGAGCTCCCTGATGTAGATGTCAGAAGAACATTGTCCACAGCATCCATATCACCAATGCCAGTTCTGAAGAAGGTTTTCAGCCAAAATTCTGCAAGAAACAGTAAAGAAAAATCAGTCAACAGAAACTGGCCAAGCAAAGACAGATGCATTCTGTTCATTTCTGGAAGATGAATTTGTCCTTAGCAAACAAAAAAATTCGATGCGCGTATATTGAACTTACCGCTGAGTTTGCTGCTAAGGATTGACAGATCCATGTCTGGTAGCGTGCACAGAGATTTGACATCAGACAACATGGCTTTCCTATTTCCTTCTCATAGAAAATTCATTCTCAGAAGAGAGGAAGAAGAATGGGAAGATGAGTTTGCGTGGAGTTCATCCATCTATTTAAAGGGTCAAGTGCAGGTCTATTCTTGGAAAAGATCCGTATAAATAGCGCTCATAAATTGTGGAATGAATGACATGTGTACTTTGGAAACCAGCACAGCCTTGGAAATATTCAAAGAGTGCTTTCCACAACGTTGGAAGATAGCGTAACTTACGGGCTATTTATTGGTGCACGCTATTCATTGGCGTACGTTATTTAGCGTAATTCACAACGTTAAAGGACAGCGTAATTTATAGCGTAACATACGCTGACATACGCTATTCAGCGGAATTCACAAAACATTGGAAAATAGCGTAATATACGCTAATTCATTGGTATATGCTATCTAGCGTAATTTACAACTTGGAAGACGGCATATTCTACAGTTATTCATCGGTGCACGTTGGTTTTCAACACAGATTTGGACTAAACAGAGGATTCTTGAATATTCATTTTTCATTAAAGCACTGATGGCCTTACAAAACAAAAAAAAAGAGAGGGAAAGAAAGGAGTACAATAAAGTCACGCTCTATTTTCCAGAGCGACTAAGCTTGACGCCTAACTCTTCTACGCTTTGGACCCCCATGCGGTGTAACAGAGCAACGAACATTTTACGCTTCTCTGCGAGGCTCTGCCCATCAGAAGAAGAGGAGCCGTCCAGACCAAAGTAGCCCAAGAAATTCTTGGCTAAATGCGTAGGGTCGTCCTTGAGCTCGATGACGACAGGTTCGGGTTCTTGGCCCCCAAAAGTGGGGTCACCATGGGAACAGAATCCCAACTTACGTGCTTCTTCTTCAGCGGCTTCCTTTGGAGTCATGGTTTCAAAAGATGAAAGTCAAAAATTGAATTCTCTCGGTTTATATAATAGAGCTTGCTGGCTGTTCATATTCTTCCATCAGATTCAATCAATCTCGAAAAATGAAGAGTCATCATGACATTTAATGAACTCATGCCAGCGTGTCAGGATTCATTCCCACTTTCTGTTCAAAGTAATTTCGAACTTTTGAAACTCATAAAGTTCGAAAACTTTGAAGGGGGTCTTGTAGGATGTGGAAAATTATGACACGCTGTCATTTTCATCCATACGCTTAAAGACAGATGTCAGTTGAAGCCATACGCTCAAACAGAAGTCATACGCTCAAGGCTATATGCTCAGTTAAAGAGCCATATGTTCAGTTCTACGCTCATTCAAAAGCCATACGCTCAGTAAATATTTTATTATTTACTGAAGTGACAGCACAGCATATGTTTAAATGAGGAATGAATCTGACACTTTATCTTTCGTGCAAAGACAGCTGTCACGAGAAAAGTAACCGTCGTATAGGTTTTCGAAGAGTCGGTTTTGTCTTTTACGAGGACAACTCAAGCAGCCTTCATAAATATAAAAGCCATCATTACTGTCAGTTTTGACAGTCTGTCAGCCGTCAAATCCGCAGTCACGACGCTCGAGAAGATTTTGTCAGTTATAGGAAGATATGGTGTACCAAAGAAGATTGATGATAGCCACGTGGCCACTTCTCCAGTGAGCGTATCGACCTCACATGACTCCTTCTTTACCCAGCCAAGTGAGCGTATGGACCTCACATGATTCCTTGCCCATTAAGTGAGCGTATGGATTTCCTATGGCACTACGCTGTCCAAGTCAGCGTATAACTCTCCTTCAACGAGGCAGCGTATTACAGCAACCATATCCAGGATTACAGTCAACACACGTTCTCACGTGTCCTGTACCAGTTATCCACTTCTCTAGAAGTTATGCAACGTGGCATCCAGGCCATCAATCTCTCCTGAACATGCTCCACTACTTTCAACCGCACGCTAATGTGTCTCCATCAGAATTCGCCACGCGTCCCTGCAGTTATGCACACGTCAAGTAACTACCTGAGCGTATGCTTAAGGACAGTTATCCTAAACTCTATAAAAAAAAGTTTCTTCATCTTCATCAGACACTACAGGTCATTTTTTTAGAGAGAACAGAGAGATTGCCCAGTTGCTGTCCAAGTTCTTCGAAGTTCAAGTTTTCTTCATCGTATCGTCCAAGGGATAAAGTAATCGTCTTCTAGATTAGATTCCTACAGTTGTAATTTTCTCAGATACAAAATAAATAAAGTGAATTTATTTATGGAAAACAGCAAAGACGTGAGCGTAACTCAAAATTCACGCTGGCACGTAAGAACGTGAGCGTGACTAAAAATTCACGCTAACACGTAAGAGCGTGAGCGTGACTAAAAATTCACGCACGTACGTAAAGACGTGAGCGTGACTAAAAATTCACGCACACACGTAAAGACGTGAGCGTGACTAAAAATTCACGCACGCACGTAAAGACGTGAGCGTGACTAAAATTTTACGTTAACACGTAAGAACGTGAGCGTGACTAAATCTCCCGAACTCCAATCTTATGGAGCCTTCGTTCCAAGCCAGAGATGAGGTTCCCATGGTTCAGAATGGTGTGGAATGAGAAGCTCTGCCACATGAACTATCTATTCCGAAAAGCACGCCAGTTGGTGGATCAAAATCCATGAACAACCGAGAATACAACAACTTAGATCTAGAAGAAACAAGCCAAAAAAATCAAAAATGCTAAGTAGTAAACTCTCTTAGAATCACAAGAGGAAGACAAATGAACCATAAAAATGGGTGAAGGAGAAGCAAGATGTACTTGCCTTCTCCTGGTAGGTGGAGAGAGTGATGAGGAAGAAGAAGAAGAAGTAATGGTGGAGGAAAGTTATGAAGAGGGAGAAGGAGATGGGGGCTTTAAATGGAAGGGGTGGTGGTAGGTGGGGGTTTATTGGGTCGGGTTTATTCGGATCCATCCAAGGCCAACCCGAAAGCAAAGCAGAGAGGTTAAAAGCAGAAAATAAAATACAGGAATAAAATTGCAGGAAATAAAATGCAGATAATTAATTAACATAAAATTAGAGGGATTTTAAATACAGGATGATACATGATAAATATTAAATAAATATATATATGAGTTGTACATGTATAAAAATACGCATTCTGGGAACGGGGAGTGATAGAGAATGACCATTCTCCGTGTAAATTAAGACGGAGAATGACCATTCTACGTATAATTTAGCACGGAGAATGACCATTCTCCGTGTAAATTAAGACGGAGAATTCCATTCTCCGTGTTACTAACATAGAGAATGACCATTCTCCGTGTAAATTAAGACGGAGAATGACATTTTTCGTGTTACTAACACGAAGAATGGTCACCCTCATGCAAAATTAACATTTTTCGTGTTCTAACACGGAGAATGACCATTCTCCTGCATTTTATGGTCAGTTGAAACTTTGAAGGGCCATAACTTTTGACTGGGAGGTCAAAACGAGGTCCGGTTTGTCCCAAAAGGAGCGTATCTTCGAGGAGCCTAAGATTAACAGCTTTTTTGTTAGACGGCCTTCCAAAATTTTAGAATCGCAAAAAAATGATGTTTGGACCTCCGTTTTAGCACTTTTGTCGTTTGTCTCGATTTTTTCGAAATTTTTCGACGAGTTTTTGAAGATTTTTGAGAAGAAAACCTAGATTCGAAAGTGAGCAGTGCATGGAAGAAGATGAAGTATCGAAACATTTTTTTAAGAGTAGTTTCGTGAGTGTTTTCAATAAATTAGAAGGAAGGGCAAAAAGGTCATTTGAAACTCTCTTTATATATTTTTTGCTAATTCTGGGCACGCAATGAAACGTTTTTGTACGGTGGGTTTTTCATAAAACTTTTTTGTTTTTTGGGCATTTCATAAATTTCCCCTTTTTATATTTGAAAACCAGATGGATATAAAAAAGTACACATTGAGATATGAAAAGAGATTTCGTTGGGTCTAACATGATGTTGGGCTATTTAGAGAATCATAACATATCCATAAATACATCCATCCCATATTTAGGGCTACTTTAGGTTCTAGTTGCACTTTACGTGTTGAAATATCAATTTGTGGAAAATTCATTACGCTAGCGGTTCTAAAATATCAAATTGAATCCTGAAATGAATGTCATGTTTGAAAAGATGTATATTTGAAAAGAAAAATATTGGGGAAATTTATAAAATGCCAAAAAAACAAAAAAGTGTTATGAAAAATCCACCGCGCAATAACATTTCATCGCGTGTCCAGAATTAGGAAAAAATATATAAAGAGGGTTCCAAATGACCGTTTTGCCCTTCCTTCTAATTTATTGAAAATACCCACGAAACTACTCTTAAAAAATATTTCAATACTTCATCTTCTTCCATACACTGCTCACTTTCGAATCTAGATTTTCTCCTCAAAAATTTTCAAAAACTCGTCGAAAAATTCCGAAAAAACCAAGACAAACGGCAAAAGTGCTAAAACGGAGGTCCAAACATCATTTTTTTGCGATTCTAAAATTTTGGTGGATTATCTAACAAAAAAATGGTTAATCTTAGGCTCCTCGAAGATACGCTCATTTTGCGACAAACCGGGCCTCGTTTTGACCTCCCAGTCAAAAGTTATGGCCCTTCAAAGTTTCAACTGACCATAAAATGCAGGAGAATGGCTATTCTCCGTGTTAGAAAATGAAGAATATTAATTTCACATGAGGGTGACCATTCTCCGTGTTAGTAACATGGAGAATGGCATTCTCCATTTTATTTTACACGGAGAATGTGTTAGAGTGGGTGGGGTTCCCACCTATGTGGAGAATACCCCGGAGAGCGACGAGCGCCATCCGTGTGTCGGAGAAGCTTGGGGAGTGCATGGATTTTATTTTGGTACATATATGGTAAGGAAATATATGATTGGATTTCCATATTTACTTTGATTATATATTTATGATTGGACCCTTCATATAGGAGTTTTCCATATTATTGGGTTTCCAATTATGGTAAGCTAATTATGATTGGATTTCCATTAAATATATGATTGATTTATATTAGAAGTTTCTATATATATTGGCCTTCCATGTATGGGTTACCAAGGGCTTATAAAAGGGTGATGCATGCTAGTTGTAAAATCATCTCAAAACGAAGAGTGCTTTACAATCTTTGAGAGAGGGAGAGGATTAAGGACTATTGTGAAGGAGAGATTGCTTCGAATAATTTTTTGGCATCTCTTGTTCTTCGGAGTCCGCAATCAAAAAAATTTCTTCTTTCAAGTGAGTTGTGGTGATCCGTGTTGGATCGGGAGGAGCTTGTAGAGGGTGTATTCTCTTTATTCCATTAGTGGATGTTCTTCAGGGTTAGACTCCGATCGTCCCGTGGTTTTTTTCGTAAGGGTTTTCCACGTCAAAAATCTTTGTGTCTGCGATTGTGTTTGGTATTTTTGGTTTGTGTGCTTTTGCTCGGTTCTCTCGCAGGACTTTCTGGTTTGGGGGAACGGTTTCCGTGCTTCGTTCCCAACAGAGTGTTATCAGAGCTTTGGGTTCAAAGAAGTGTCAGGAGTTGACAGTCAAACCAGGAAGCAGAGATGGACGCGAAGCCGGTGCGCATGGTGAACCTGAACGGTACCAACTACCATTATTGGCGGAGCAAGATGAAGGATTTGTTGTTCGTCAAGAAGCTGCATCTTCCAGTATTTGCATCCGAGAAGTCCAGTGACAAATCCGATGAGGACTGGAACTTCGAGCATATACAGGTGTGTGGGTACATACGGCAGTTCGTTGACGAGAACGTGTACAACCACGTTGCCAATATTGAGCATGCGAAGACATTGTGGGAGAAGCTGGAATCTTTGTACGCGAAAAAGATCGGGGTAAACAAATTGTTCCTGATCCGGACGATGATGGGTCTGCTGTACAAAGATGGTGCATCCATTACGGATCACTTGAGTGAGTTCCAGGGCATGGTGGACCAGCTATCCTCGATGGGAGTCAAGTTCGACGACGAGGTTCAAGGACTTTGGTTGCTATGTACATTGCCAGACTCGTGGGAGACCGTACGAGTATCTATGATCGCTTCTGCTCTGGAAGACGTGGTCAGTCTGGAGTTTGCCAAGAGCGGGGTACTGAATGAAGAGATGCGGAGACGTTCTCATGGCACTTCATCCACATTCCATCACTCAGAGGCACTAGTTTCGGAGAGCCGCGGAAGGGGCAAAAGCAGGGGTCCAGGTGGTGGCAGAGACAAGAGCAGAGGAAAGTCCAAGGGTCGGTACGAGGACTCGGAGTGTTACCATTGTGGCAAGAAGGGCCACATCAAGCGGAACTGTTTCGCTTGGAAGAGAGAGAAAAAGGGTGACAAAGGGAAGCAAGATGAGAACACTACAGCGGTGGCTTCGATACATGGAGGCGATATGATCGTCGTAGGTGATGAGGTTATCACAAATCTTGCCTGCGATGAAAATTCTTGGCTGGTGGACTCAGGGACTTCAGCGTATATATCTCACAATAGGGCACTATTTGCCACTTATATGACAAACGACTGTGGAGTGTTGAAGATGGGTAATGGAGATGTGTCAAAGGCGGTTACCGTTGGAGATGTGCATTTGAGGACGAAGACGGATGCAGTTCTTGTTCTCAAAGATGTTCGTCATGTCCCTGATATCCGTTTCAACCTGGTATCGTTAGGAAGGTTGGATGATGAGGGATTCTTCAGTCTCTTCGAAAATAGTCAGTAGAAGCTTTTCAGAGGTTCGATGGTGATTGCCAGAGGAAGCAAGAAGTCCGGTTTCTACTATATGGAGGGGAGCGCACAGGGGGCACAGCAGGTGAACGCAGTCAGTGATACGTCTACCGAGTTATGGCACAAGCGGCTCGGCCATATC
The DNA here is from genome assembly GCA_029216955.1 of Iris pallida. NCBI lineage: Eukaryota > Viridiplantae > Streptophyta > Magnoliopsida > Asparagales > Iridaceae > Iris > Iris pallida. The sequence goes on from JANAVB010028398.1 coordinate 9,119,875, forward strand.
AGCGAGAAGGGGATGAGCTACTTGGTAAACAGGAAGGTGATTCCAGGGTTCAAGTATACAAAGTTGGAGAAGTGCACGCACTACTTAGCTGGAAAGCAAAGTAAGGTGTCTTTCCAAAGTCATCCAAGTTCAAGGAAGCCGGCGTTGCTCGAGTTGATTCACTCGGATGTTTGCGATCCTATGAAGGTAAAATCTATTGGTGATGCTTCTTACTTTGTAACTTTTATTGATGACTGTTCCAGGAAGGTTTGGGTATATGCCTTAAAGACCAAGGATCATGTGCTGCCTACTTTCAAAGAGTTTTAGGCCTCTGTTGAAAGAGAGACGGGCAAGAAGTTATTGTGTGTTCGGTCCGACAATGGCGGCGAATACATCGGTCCCTTTGATGCTTATTGCAGAGAGCAGGGGATAGACACCAGAAGACTCCGCCAAAGACACCTCAGCTCAATAGTGTAACGGAGCGCATGAACATGACACTGATGGAGAGGGTGCAGTGTTTGCTGTCAGAAGCAAACTTGTCGGACAGTTATTGAGGTGAGGCTCTTCTCACAGCCGCTTATGTTATTAATTTGTCTCCTAGTGCTCCTTTGCAGAGTAATGTGCCTGACAAAGTATGGTACGACAAAGAGCCGTCATATAATCACCTGCGAGTGTTTGGCTGTAAGGCCTTCGTTCATGTATCGAAGGACGAGAGGACCAAACTTGAGCCGAAGACGAGGCGATGCGTCTTTGTCGGCTATGGTCGGAATGAGTTTGGCTATAGACTCTACGACCCGGTGGAAAGAAAGCTCTACAGAAGCAGGGACATGGTGTTCGTCGAGGATCAGACCATGACCAACACTCAGGATTTCGAGACGCCTTCTGAGGCTGAGGAATTGCCTGAGTTAGAGTCATTTCGCTTCGAGCAGTTTCTAGAGGACATCGCAGAGGATCCTATTATGGGGGAGCCAGTACATGGAGTTGCTCCCAACCTTGATCATCAGCCTGCTGATGGTGGTCAGGGTGTCCCTCAGGAGGATGAGCATACCGGGGAGGCAGTTCCTGAAGGAGAGGAGATTGTTGGTATACAGCCAGCACCAGTGGCTCCACTGAAAAAGAGCGACAGAGATCGTCGACCATCTACGAGATACTCACCGGATGAGTATATGCTATTGACTGACGGAGGAGAGCCCGAAAGCTTTACAGAGGCTATGGAAGACGAACACAGGCAGGAGTGGATGGAGGCCATGCAGGAGGAGATGAGTTCCTTGCACACTAATTCTACTTATGAGCTGGTGCGGTTGCCAAAGGGCAAGAAGGCTTTGAAGAATCGATAGGTGTTTAGAGTGAAGCAGGCGGATGATGCTACTCGCCCTCGATACAAAGCGAGGCTGGTAGTCAAAGGCTACGGTCAGCGAAAAGGCATGGATTATGATGAGATCTTTTCGCCTGTCGTCAAACATTCGTCTGTCCGGGTGGTGCTAGCATTAGCAGCCAGTCTCGACTTGGAGGTCGAATAGATGGACGTGAAGACGGTATTCCTCCACGGTGATCTTGAGGAGGAGTTGTACATGGAGCAGCCAGAGGGATTCTGTGAGAAGGGCAAGTCACATTTGGTCTGCCGGTTGAGAAAGAGCTTGTATGGTCTGAAGCAGGCTCCGATGCAGTGGTACAGGATGTTCGAGTCATTTATGGGGGGGCATGGTTATGCACGGATGACGTCAAACTATTGTACATTTGTGAGGTATTTTACCGAGGATGATTTTATTATTTTAATGCTCTATGTAGATGATATGCTATTAGTGGGTCGGAATGCCACTAGGATAGCGGAGTTGAAGTGCCAACTGGGCACGACCTTCTTTATGAAAGATTTGGGCACAGCAAAGACTATTCTTGGGATGGAGATCAGCCGAGAGAGAGAATCCAAGCTGCTACATTTGTCCCAAAAGAAGTACATTCACCGGGTACTTCAGCGTTTCGGTATGTACGGGTCGAAGAAAGTGAGTTGCCCCCTTGCGGCTCACTTTAAGCTCACTGAGGAGCAGTGTCCATCTACCGAGGACGAAAAGGAAGATATGGAGCGGGTTCCATATGCCTCAGCTGTGGGAAGTCTTATGTATGCTATGGTGTGTACGAGGCCAGACATCGCTCATGCAGTTGGCACAGTTAGCATGTACCTTTCAAATCCTAGAAGGGTACATTGGAGTGCGGTCAAGTGGATTCTACGATACCTTCAGGTCACTGCCGATTGGAGACTTTCTTTTGGTGGTGACGAGCCGAAGCTGGTTGGGTATACTAATGCTGATATGGCTGGAGATGTAGACACGAGGCGATCGACTTCGGGCTATGTGATGATGTTTGTTGGAGGAGCGGTATCGTGGCAATCGCGGTTGTAGAAGTGTGTTGCCTTGTCGACGACAGAGGCAGAGTACATTGCGGCGACGGAGGCTTGCAAGGAGTTGTTGTGGATGAAGAAGCTGCTACAGAAAATAGGACTGAAGCAAGAGCAGTATACTTTGCTTTACGACAGTCAAAGTGCTATTCACCTAGTGAAGAACTAGATATTTCATAATCGGTCTAAGAACATCGAGACTCGGTATCATTGGATACAGGATGTGGTTGAGAAGAAGGATGCAGCGCTTGAGAAGGTTCATACTGATGACAATGGAGCGGACATGCTCACGAAGGTTCTTCCGGGGGAGAAGTTTGAGTACTGCAGGCAGATCGTCGGAATGACGACCTCCTCCACATAGTTGTGAAGGGAGAGATTTGTTGGAGTGGGTGGGGTTCCCACCTATGTGGAGAATATCCCGAAGAGCGACGAGCGCCATCCGTGTATCGGAGAAGCTTGGGGAGTGCATGGATTTTATTTTGGTACATATATGGTAAGGAAATATATGATTGGATTTCCATATTTACTTTGATTATATATTTATGATTGGACCCTTCATATAGGAGCTTTCCATATTATTGGGTTTCCAATTATGGTAAGCTAATTATGATTGGATTTCCATTAAATATATGATTGATTTATATTGGAAGTTTTCATATATATTGGCCTTCCATGTATGGGTTACCAAGGGCTTATAAAAGGGTGATGCATGCTAGTTGTAAAATCATCTCAAAACAAAGAGTGCTTTACAATCTTTGAGAGAGAGAGAGGATTAAGGACTATTGTGAAGGAGAGATTGCTTCGAATAATTTTTCGGCATCTCTTGTTCTTCGGAGTCCGCAATCAAAAAATTTCTTCTTTCAAGTGAGTTGTGGTGATCCGTGTTGGATCGGGAGGAGCTTGTAGAGGATGTATTCTCTTTATTCTATTAGTGGAGGTTCTTCAGGGTTGGACTCCGATCGTCCTGTGGTTTTTTCGTAAGGGTTTTCCACGTCAAAAATCTTTGTGTCTGCGATTGTGTTTGGCATTTTTGGTTTGTGTGCTTTTGCTCGGTTCTCTTGCAGGACTTTCTGGTTTGGGGGAACGGTTTCCGTGCTTCGTTCCCAACAGAATGGTCATTCTCTGTGTTAGTAACACGGAGAATGACATTCTCCGTGTAATTTAGCACGGAGAATGCCATTCTCTGTCTTAATTTACACGAAGAATGGTCATTCCAGTGTTAAAACGCAAGAGAATAACCATTCTCCGTGTTAGAAACACGGAGAATACCATTCTTCGTGTTAAATAAAACGGAGAATGACATTCTCCGTGTTAAATAAGACGGAGAATAGTTATTCCAGTGTTAAAACGCAGGAGAATGGCCATTTTTCATGTTAGAAACACGGAGAATGTCATTCTTCGTGTTAAATAAAATGGAGAATGACATTCTCGTGTTAATTTACACGGAGAATGGTCATTCAGTGTTAAAACATAGGAGAATGGCATTCTCCGTCTTAATTTGCACGGAGTTCTAAATTACACGGAGAATGGCATTCTCCGTGTTAAATGACACGGAGAATGGCATTCTCCGTGTTAAATGACACGAAGAATGATCATTATGTTAAAACACAGGAGAATGACCATTCTCCGTGTTAGAAACACGGAGAATGCCATTCTCCGTGTTAAATAAAACGGAGAATGACATTCTCCGTGTTAATTTACACGGAAAATGGTATTATACTTGTTAAAATACAGGAGAATGACTATTCTTCGTGTGATATCGACGGAGAACAGTTGACAGAAACCTAATTTTTTATTTTTTTTATTTTGTGGAAAGAATTTTGACATGAATAAAGATTCAAGAGTTTTCGTTCTTCTTTCAAAACGATGCTAACTTTTATGGAAAAGAAGAAGAAGATCTTCTCTCCATAATTGACCTAATTGTCGAAAAAGAAGAAAAAGAAGAAGATGAGCGACGACTGGAAAAAAGCACGGTGAACTACGAACGATCTTTGCGATCTCTGCTGAAGATGAGTGCAATGGAATTCAGATCTCTCGTGAAGAAGAAGAAGAAAAAGAAGAAGACTACGAGAATCGCAATCCAAATCTGAGTTTGTACAGAGGGGTAGTTATGGTATTAATTTTGTAAATACAGAGCATCTAAAGGAAATCGTGGAATACTTAACGTGGAAATATATAATTATGGTCATTTCATAAAACCCATCCTGCGGGTGGGTTTTTCATAAAAACTAATTCCGAAATTGGGTTTCTCAGCAATTTTCAGAAAAATATTTGGCTTACTCCCTTGAGTTTGACATCTAGAGTATATGTTTGAGGAAGTTTAGTAAAATGAAAAGAACAATAAACAATTAAATTTTGTTTTACAAATAGGACCTGCATTCAGCTTCACAGTGAACTTTTTCTTTCCAAATATACATTTTTGATTTTTCTTTCATATTCATAGTAATTAAAATTAGTATTCATTAAAGTTAATAGCGGCAGGTGGTAATTACAAGAGATGTCCTTTGGTCTATACGACATATAAATAATAATAAATTTAAAATAATTAAGCTATATGTCTTTTATTATTCCTAAAAAATATTAATAAAGCTTAAATTAATTAATTACAGCAACTGTCTTTTAGTTTTTATAATAATAATTGATGAAATCATATACTATTATATAACAATAGGGATCAAAAATTCAATTTTGTTTTACAGATGGTTTTTTTTAGGGGCACCACAACTTCTACTAGGGGACACCCTTACTTAGGGGCAGTCCAAAAAGTGGATATTTTACTAGGGGGCAGCCCAACCCCCCAAACTCTCATTTCCTCCCCAAACCTCATTTGCCTCTCTCTCTCCTCCAAAAGAAAAAAAAGAAGAGCTCTCTCTCCCTCTCCCAAAACCCTAGTCTCTTCTCCTCCACCACTCAAATCCTAATTCCTACACCAAATTTTTTTCAAGAATACTCCTACATTCGACGAGATGACACGCAAGTCGAAGAAATCGGATTCTAGGTACGTTCTTCCCTAATTTCTTCTATAATTTTTTACATTCTATTCGAAACCCTAGAATAGTTTTAATTCTCTAAAAACTTTTGATAATTTAGGTTTAGAATGTCTTTAGGGTTTATGAATGGCATTTTCGAACACGACAAACCCACAATTTTTCTTCAAACCCTAACCCTAGAAAATGACAAACTAGCGAGTCGTTCGTCTGTCGGCCCTGAGTACAGTAGGACTGCCAAGCATGTGGCAGTCCACATGTAAACAAGGACTGCCAGAGTCAGTCCTCTTTTAATAGAGGACTGCCAGGACTGTGGCAGTCCTTGTTTGCAATTGGACTGTCACATGCCAGGCAGTCCTACTGTACTCAGTTTTAGTTGTGGTCTGGGGGTGGGGGATAGGGGGTAACAGTTCTATTTTAGTTTGTATTATTTATTAACTGTACGGTCGCACAATCCATTGTTCTATAGGGGTAACAGTCCTCCGAACGCACCAAAAAGAATACGCCCCACTGCGTCAAAGCGGAAGGAACGCGCGAAACGTTCTCTTGAGCATCCGATTACAATTTTCGAACCGGCGTGCCAAGGTCGGTCTGGGACAGGGTGTGAGCCCCTATTTTTCAAAATTTATTTAATTAGTGTTAATTAATTATTAATGTCATATTTAGCCTTAAAATATTTATTATAATTTTTAGGAATTTTTCTATAATTTTTAAATAAATTTTAAATAAGTTTTAAATACTAAAATATCATTTTGCAATTAATTAAAATATCTTAATACCATTTTGTAATTTTTAGAATTATTTTTATATCAACATGTAATTTATTGAATTGTTTAGAAGTCATTTTGCAATTAGTTAATTATTTTTAATGTGGAATACAAATTTTATATTTGTATTTAGACACTGATAGGACCTGTGTGCAATTTCCTAAACTACGAGGGCCTAATTGTAAATCCTAATCTATCCACCCCCGACGACTGCCACGCCGACGACGACCGCCGACTCGCTTTTCTTTGCCATTTTCGGCCAGCACAACGTCCCCCCGACCAACTATGACCCCCTATAAAGACCCCCTCACTCCCCTCAGTCGACCACCACCACTACGACCCAACCACCGCCTAGCTCCGCCCTAATTCTTCCCCAAACCCTAACCGTAACCCTAACTCTGACCACCCCACAGCGCCACCTCCCTAGCTACCCTCACCATCCACAACCACCACCGACGTGTTCGCCCCGACGAGCTACGCCCATCGCCACCCAAGTGCCGCCTCGCCGACGCTTCCTCCGCCATCCACGGCTCCCGAAACCCCCTATTGTAGACGGACACGTAAGTGGCAGTAATAAATCGTATCGTCCGTGTCTCGAATCCACGTATGTGGTTCTCCAGGACACGGGGACCCTAGTCCAGTACTTGGACACGTGTTTCATGACTCGTACGTGTCGTGCATAGCACGGACACGTAGACTCTGTGTCCCAAACTGTCAGGACACAGAGTGATATTTCGGACTACTGTTATAATCTAACTTAAACCTAAATAAAACAAACCAAAACCTAACTCTAACACAACGAGCGGGCTGACCCCCTGGCCAGCCCGATCGAGTCTGAGAACTCGGCTCAGTGGCCCGAGTTCGAGCCCTCCCCCCCTGTTGTGCTGTTATTTCTTTTTCTTTTTCCTTTGTTTTTCTTTTTGTTTTATTATTTATATATATATTTATATATATATATGTATACATGTATTCGTATATATATGTATTATTATTATTATATATATATATATATATATATATATATATATATATATATATATATATATATATATATATATATATATATTATATATATATATATATATATATATATATATATATATGTATTTATGTACATATATGTATATATGTATATATGTTCATGTGTATATATATTATTATATATATACTATTATATATATGTATACAATATTCGTATATATATATATATATATATATATATATATATATATATATATATATATATATATATATATATATATATATATTTTATATATATATATGTATGTATGTATTTTTAACATATGTATGTATATATCCATTATGTAAATATCTATATATTTATATGTATATATAAATATTGTAGATATACATTTTATATATGTATTTCACTCTACCTAGTGTAAATTATTATTATGTAAATATACTTGTCATATTTTTATAACTACTATGTATAATTTTACCTTATTAAAATATTAATATTTATTATGTATTTTTACGTCTTTATATTTTTTGTATTTAAATTACTGTAACCATTTGGTGTCCAAGCCTAGCATGAATTTTTGGGCCCAAATGTGTTTTCACACATTCAAGACCTGTACAAGTCATATTGGACTTGATTCATGGCCTTGGATCCTATATTTGAACTTTGGTTCAAACTATGTACATGGACAAAATACGCAGATAATTAATTATTTAATTTTAATAGTGTACAATGCTGTTTTTGAATTTCTAAAAATACTTTAATTGCTGTTAAAATTCTGGAAAAATAGTATTTAGATACTATGTTAATTTAGCTAATTTAGTATAATTTTTACAGTATTTAATTTACAGTTTTGCCACTATCTTGGCATATGAAACCAGAACTCATTTTCTGTGTACTTAGGAAAACTGATTTTTATAAAATACTTGTACTGGTTAATAAATTCTAGTACTGAGTTTTAGTCGTATTGAACCTCACCCCTCACTAGTGTAAAGACCCTAGAAAGTTAGTTAAAGTAGTGTGTCATCCCACATTGGTCTCCTATGCTAAAGTCATCATTTTGGCTAGGTGCCCAGTCACAAGTCGTGTTGCACCAAACAGTGTCCTAGTGTTTTAGCTTAGTGTAAAAACTAAATTTATGTATTTATTTCTACAGTGACGAGTTACCAGACATCTATAGCACTTTTATCGCAGCTTGCTTTGCTTTGCTTTGCTATAGGCAAGTACTTTCTACAAACTTTACATACTGCTATAACAATAAACTGTGATTTACCAACCATGTTAAATGCTGGTCCTTGGGGTAGCAAGTTAGAACTTTACATGTTGTATTACTTTTAGTCTCTACCATGTTTAGACAGTATCTCATATCTCTTACATGTTTAAATAACGGGTTAAGGAAAAACTGTTAGTATTGTACGTGAACATGACCCCCTTTTCCGTATGTATTTACCGCGCTCGGTAACATTCTATATGTGACCTTACCGTATGTTCTGATCCCGCGTTTGTGTATGGATATACACCGATGCCGTTCGTGCACATATGTGCATGCCAGAAAAACTTGATATGTGCCGCTGTATATCCTATTCACCTATTGACCGATTCACGTACATGCTACGGTTTTAAACTTTTAAACTATATGTTGTCATTTCTAAAAAGAACCAATTAAACCATGATATGCCATGATTCCAGTTTACTACATTCTTGTTCATGCTTAGTATATTTAGTTTGCTAGAATCAGTACTTGCTCCCGTCCTGACAGGATAACGTTGTAGGTGTCCTTACTGAGGAGGAGTTACTCTGCGACTCATATTATGGAGATACTGCCGAGGACCCGGCTTTGCTTTACGAGGATGTACCTACGGGAAAACTCGCCTAGTTTGCATAGTCACTTGGGATACTTAGTGTAGTCATGTATTAGACTACGTATTTTATAACTGGACATGTATCCAGTTTTACATTTCAGACTTATACTTTGGACATTTTACTATATGAGACAACTTTTGTGTTTGGAGCATTTATGACTTTTATTCACTTATAAAACTGTTAGCACATTTAGTCTTATCTTGTTATCTCTAGAACAGCTTACTGCATTTTATCCCAAACGCAGGCTGGACATGACTCGGCCTGGCCCAACAATTTGGGTAGCGGGTCGTGACATGTTTTTAGTGGTGGCCCATGCAGGTCCTGACTAAATTGTTTGGTTACGTTATTGTACCAAACATGCCTGCAATTAGAAACTTAAGGTAATTAGACAACATTAGGAATGACGCTTAGAACACCTAGAGGAATGCTAGGATTGCAACATAGGAAATGCATCACATGCTTGCTATTATAATTAGATTTTCTTGCCTATGATTGCTTACTTTAAACAAGTTCTTATAAGTCCTTTTTATTGTAATTAGATGGTGCTTACTCGTTCATCCCAGTTTTTTACACCTGAGAATGGCGCACTCCATATCCAGTCAGCTGACCAGTTGACTGATACACCCCCACCACTACCTACCACATTCCCCCACTCCACAGATCCACAAACCCAGATGCCTCCACCACCTTCCACATCATATGTCCAGCAGGACCCAATACTTCCACCACCCCCTATCACTATACCTACCCAGGCTTCCGTCACACTAGACGGGAACCAACTGCTCACTCTGATCCAGGGGTTCCTAACAACCCATCAGGAGTAGACTACCCTACTCCGCCAGAGCATGGAGCGTTCTGAGGAACGTACCGTGGTCCCACCACCTGTGGAGCCACGGCAGAGAGCGGGGACGATCAAGGACTTCATGGGTCTGAACCCCAAGGAGTTCTCAGGGACTGAGGGTATAGTAGTAGCAGATGACTGGCTAGACTCGGTGGAGAGGAAGCTCCTTGGAGTTAGGATGCCGGGTGACCTCCAGGTCGAGACAGCAGATTTTTGCTGATAGATTTGGCAGGAGTCTGGTTCCGGAATGAGCCGTTCTTTGCGAGAGGGAGAGCCACTTGGGATCAGTTCAAGACCCAGTTCAAAAAGAAATTCTTCTCGACCACTGCTAGAGTAGTCATGGGGCTACGATTCTAGAACATCCAGCAGGAGAACCGTTCTGTTGACGAGCATGCGGCAGAGTTTAGTTGCCTGAGCCGTTTCGCTCCTAGTCTGGTTGCAGATCCAGAGGAGATGACCCGTAGGTTTTGCCATGGTCTAGTTCCAGACATCGACATTTTTATAGTGGCGAACGGTACGACTGACTACTACCAGAGCCTAGAGTTAGCCCGGAGCATCGAGAAGCGTCTTCTGTCTAGCAAGAGGCCGGCTTCTGTACACCTCGAGGGACCGTCCAAGCGTCAGGCTTTCCAGCAGAGAGCACCGACGCTGCACCAACAGACATACCGTCCCCCTACACCACATCATCAGACCCCGCCAGTTAGAGCCCCGGGACCCCGACAGCAGCAGAAAGGAACCTTGTGTACTTTCTGTAAGAGGGTAGGCCACGACTCTTTCGTCTGTAGGAAGAGGTTGGTTCAGTGTTTAGCTTGTGGGTCTGCCACCCATCAGCTTCGAGACTGCCTAGTAGCGAAGACTAGAGGGCCGCTTCCGACTCAGCAGCAGAGGTGTGAAACCCAGTTTTGAAATGTGTAATAATATTATTATTATTATTATTAGTAGTATTATAATATTATTACTAATTATTATTATTATTATTTATGAGCTTGGAAATTAATTTCAAAATTTACAACGGTTTTTGGATTGTTGACCTGACTCGAGCCCGGACCCGATTTTCGAACCCAGACCCGGTCCTACTCTTTTCTTTGAAATCTGATTTGTTAAAAAAATATATATATTTTTGCTCTTTGGATCCGGTCCAAATTGGACCAGATCTCATTTCACTCCCCACGTTCTCCTTAATTCACTCTCCCATTAACACTCCTTCACCACAAACCCATTCTCCCCTTCCTCTTTTAAACCACCTCCACCATCAGCACTCTCACCCACGTTTCCCCACCTCTCCTCATTTTAATTCTCTACAACTCTCCTTATAACTCCCCAGGAGCAAGAGGACCTCAACTCCTCTAAACTTCCCTCTCTTTCTCAAAACCCCTTTTCCCAAACCCTTCCAGAGCTCCGCGCCCGACCCCGGCGCGCCCCGCAGCCGACCTCCCGGTGACACCACCCCAGCACCCCCTTCGCCTCTGCGCCCGACCCCCGGACCCTCGGCTCCCCGTGCCCGACGCCGGCGCCCAGCCCCGGCGCGCCTCCCCGCGCCCCCCCGTGCGCGCATTTTCGGCGGGACACTTCCGTCCGTGGCCGCCCCTCCCGGCCAGCGTCGAGCTTTGCCGAGCCAGCGAACCCCTACCTTCTCCCTGGTTTTCCTGAGATTCGGGCGTGCCCTAGCCGAACTTCAAGTCTGTCCCACTTTTCGGTGACCCGCAGTTCCGCGAATTCGAGTCCAGCGCTGTCCCGAGCTTTTCCAGCTCCTGTCCAGCAGAGTCTCGGGTTTTTCGTTGCGTTTCGGATCTCTTTATTTCTATATTTTGCATCTGAGAGCTCTAGCCGAGCAACCCAAGGTATAACCCCTGTCCCGTCCCATTTTCTTTTGGTCTGTGATGAGATTGGTCCCCGATTCCCTCCCGGGAATTCGGTTTTTAGCGACGTCGTAGTTTCGGAACCTTCGGAAAGGTTCTGTTGGTTGTTTTGCTTTTCCGAAACTTTTCGGAAAATGAATTTCTAAATATTTTAGTTTTTGGATCTTTCCGATTTTTGTGCTGTGATGTTTGGGTTGGTTTCGGACTCCCGAATTCGTTTCGGGTCGTTCCGAATTAATATTAGTAATGTTTGTGGTTATTTATATATATATATATATATATATATATATATATATATATATATATATATATATATATATTGGAATTCCCTCGTTTGGGATTTGCAGGAAAATGTTGGCATATTTTCCAATTTTTGGGTTGACCAAAAATAGAGAAAATGTTGCCGGATTTTCCGTAAAATTTAATTATATTTTAAAAATAATTTTTAAATGGATTACGGAAATATATATTAAATATTTTGGTTTTGGGCGACGACCGTATCGGTCAATGGACCCCGGCTAAGTGCAAATGAAACCGGCTTCGCCCGGACGTTGAGGCATTAGCCTAGTTGACGATTGAACCATATCTGAGACTCGTTATTATTTAATTTATTTCTATTATTTGTTTTATTCATAATTAAATTATAGGAAGTTTTAGAACTAACGACCGTTTTGTCTTATTTCAATTTATGTAAATAAATTGTAATGGGCATAAGCCCAGCTGGTTGTTGGCTCTGTAACTTGTAATTTGGTAGCGTAGGATTTTCTGTTGTTTTCTGGTTTTACGAGTTTTTGTAGCGTACGCGTAAACCTAATAATAATTATTTTCATATAGAAATTAATAAAGTTTTTTTCACATAAAATCTACAAGTTTTAATATGTAACAAACGATCATGTATTTCTCACTAAAATAAGAAATTTAGTTTTATAATTATAATTACGAAAATATAAAGTTTTAATCAAATTAACTTGGTAACGACGAGTTTTCCTACAAAGTTTGAACGATCTTTTCCTCGTTATTAATTCAACGCACCAATAATCGTGTTTTTGTTCGTATTTATTAATAAAGAATTAAAATGGATTAGGACACAATTAGAGATTTCAACTAGCGTAGCTAGATTGGTAATCCTGGTTTCTGAGTCAAATTTCTCGAATGTAGGAATTCGAGGACGATCCTAAATTCCCATCTCGAAGTCTTCATCCTCTCCAGTCCAGTCTATTTTGAGGTAAGTATAGTTTGTGTTAGTTTACAGTTATTTTAATAATCATTTTATTGCAAGTTTAAACCACGATGCAAACACGAAACTCTCTCTGAGAGTACTGATTGTGACTACTGTAACTGATTGGGGACTAGGGGAATAGAGTAATGTTTATGACCACATCCACTGTAACTTAGAACTGTATTAGCTTATCCCTCATACACACGGGGATAAGCCGAATCGTATCAATAGGATACAACTGTACAACCCAAGTCGGTCATATTCATTGCCTATTCAAATCATACTGTTTTACTGCTAGAAAACTGTTCATTTCTAAACTGTTTAAAAGTGCATGATTCTATTATTTATTTTAACTGTTTAAATTAGCATGAATTGTACTTTGCTTCCTCCTGACTGGAGATACATTTTTAGGGGACATTGAGGATGTTGAGCTGTTATACAGCAGCTACTACGACCATGTTTTGTACCCTGTAGTGCTGCCAGAGTCCCCATTGGAGGACGCAGGACCTGAGGCCTACGAGCCGAACGCCTAGCTAGATTTTCTGTTTCTAGATTTGTTGTTTCAGAATTTTGTAATTTGATTTCAGCTTTTAATTCAGTTCTTTCACAATTCCAGTTGTATTTGATTTCAAAGTTTAATAAAGTTTCATTTCCCGAATTTGAGTTGTGACAAATATAGATGTTGTTGTTATGGTTACCTGCTAATGGAACAGCTTACTGCCGCCGTCTCAACAACGGTGCAGGCTGGGCATGATCCGGTTCGACCCAATTAGTTGGGATCGGGTCGTGACATATTTTTAGTGGTGGCCCATGCAGGTCGCAACAACAACTTAGGAAAACATACCTAGAAACAATTAGAACACTAGAACATTGATTTGTCACAACATAGGTCCGAATTATATATAAATAAATATTTTTGTTTGATTATAGACTGGTAGGCTACCTTGCTTATGTGTGCATCCTAAACCTTCCAGAGAATGGCCATTGACAAGACCAATCCTGCTGGTGATGAGGTGTCATCTCCGGATCATACCCCATCTCCTCAACCAAGTCCAGGGTTTATTCCCTCGCAGCTGATTGACCGTCCCCATAATGCATCCAGTGAAGTTTTTACTACACTGGCGATTCCTACCTCTTTTCAAACTGAGTTGCATGTCCTTGGTGGAGTATCCATTACTGTTGCTCCACCAGTACCAGCAAACACCTCCCAAATGGTTGCCCTATTTCAAGAAATCCTGGAGTCCCAGAAGGCTCAAGCTGAAGCCCAGCAGGAACAGATGGATATCACGAGAGAAGACATGAAGAACGTCAACGATGTAGCCTTAGCTATCTCCAAACTAGTTGGAGCGGAACCTCGTCCTAGGAGGGATACCCCTGAATCTAGAAGATATTTGGGCCCTATCAAGTACTCTACTTTCCGGCAGTCTTGTCGTAAGAGGCTATTGGTTTGTGACTACTGCAAGAGGCCTGGTCATCAGGCCGTTAGTTGCCGCAAGAGATTGGAACAATATTTGGCATGTGGATCTGCTGAACATCGGGTAAAGGACTGCCCCTTATCTTTCCATCAAACCAGAGCACATATTCCAGCAACACCTGTAGGCCACAACCTAGGGACTCTTCCTATCCAGCCGACCTTGCCTCCTACTATAAGGCATGATGCAGACTCGAGGTTCATAGAAGAGGAAGCAGTTGGAGACTGCTCATGCAAGAGCCAAAACCATGAAGATTAGTACCTAGGACTGCTGAATAACATTATTTATTGTCATAAGAAGTTGTAACAGGATGTCCTTAGATCAATCATAAGAGTTTTGCTGTAATTCTTCACATGAATAAACTTCTTAGTTACACATTTATGGTAGATGTTTTCCCTGATAGTCTTCCCAGATTATCCCAGATCTAGACATAGAGTTCACTATTGACCTAGTCCCCGACTCTTCCCTATTTGAAAGGGACACTATAGAGTCAACCCGAAGTAGGCCAAGAAGATGAAGGACCAGATCAATGAAGGCTCTAGGATTTATCCAGGATAGAACTTCATCCTAGGGAGCGTCTGTCTTGTTAGTGCACAAGAAGGACGGAACAGTACGGATGTGCATCGACTACCGGGCACTGAACAATATCACCATCAAGAACAAGTACCCTCTGCCCCGGATCGATGACCTATTTGATCAATTGAGCGGGGCCAAGGTGTTTTCGAAGATTGATCTTCGATCTGGCTACCACCAGATCAAGGTCAGGAAGGAAGACATTTCCAAGACGGCATTCAACACCAAGTATGGGCAGTTTGAATTCTTGGTCATGTCGTTTAGACTGACGAATGCTCCTGCGGTGTTCATGAACCTTATGAACAAGGTTTTCCATGAATACCTAGATCAATTGTTGTTGTCGTCATCGATGATATTCTGATCTATTCAAAGGCAGAAAAGGAGCACGAAGAGCACCTCAGAAAAGTTATGGAAACTTTGAGGAAGGAGAAGCGGAAAGGAATTTCGGTAGATCCAAAGAAGATAGCCGCTGTTGAGAAGTGGTCTACCCAAGCTCAGTTGCTAAAATCAGGAGTTTTTTGGGCTTGGCTGGCTACTACCGGAAGTTCGTGAAGGATTTTGCCAGAATTGCTGAGCCGATGACGAAGCTCACTCGGAAGAATGAAGAGTTCATCTGGACGGAAGATTGTCAGGCATCATTCAAGGAGCTGAAGAAGAGACTTACCACTGCACCAATCCTTGCGCTACCCGCAGGAACTGGTGGTTTCTCAATCTATAGTGATGCCTCAGGTAAAGGACTGGGTTGCGTTCTTCAACAACATGGAAAAGTGATTGCTTATGCATCTAGGCAATTACGGACTCATGAGAAGAACTATCCCACACATGATTTGGAGCTTACAGCGGTGATAGTTGCATTGAAGTTATGCAAGCATTACCTTTACGGAGAGAGAGTGTAAATATTTACAGACCACAAGTATAATTTCACTTAGAAGGAGCTGAACATGAGACAAAGAAGATGGCTGGAGCTGATGAAGGATTTTGACATCTATCTACAGTACCACCCGGGTAAGACTAATGTGGTCGCAGATGCACTTAGTCGATACCCTGTGGCGATATTTTTGACCAGGGAACGACACCTGCTAGAGGACATTGAGAAGCTTGGACTGGAGACTATACTGCCTAGAAGGAAGGAGCTGGATGCTGATCCATTGTTGATGCAATTGCAAGTGCGTTCAAGTCTTATGGACAGAATCAAGGAGACACAATTCCAAGACGAGACGCTTTGCAAACTCAGAGATCAAGTGCTGGCAGAAACACTTGAAGGATTCTCAATCGCCAGCGACAGAGCACTGAAGAATGGTACGAGGCTGTGCGTACCAACTGGCGAACTGAGGAACGAGCTGATGCAAGAAGTACACTAGTCGCAGTATTCCATACATCCTGGAGCTAACAAAATGTACCGGGATATGCGTACCATTGCTTGGTGGTTTGGAATGAAGAAAGACGTGGCCAGGTATGTTGCTAGATATTTAATTTGTCAACCAGTGAAGGCTAGCAGACAGAGACGAGCAGGACTATTGCAGACGCTTGACATTTCGGAGTGGAAATAGGAGCACATAACAATGGATGTTGTGTCGGGACTGCCTCGATCCCAAGGAGGGAAGGATGCCATTTGGGTTATCGTGGACCGACTGACGAAGTCAGCTCACTTTATCCCCTTCAAGGTTAGTCTATCCACCGAAAAGTGGACAGCACTGTGCATGCGACACATCTACCGGATTCATGGAATTTCGGTAAGTATCGTATCTGACAGAGATACTATATTTACCTCTCACTTTTGGAAGAGTTTGCATGACAGTTTGGGAACACAACTGAAGTTCAGCACCGCCTACCATCCCCAGACTGATGGACAATCAGAGAGAATAATCCAGACGCTAGAAGACATGCTGAGATCCTGTGTCTTAGAATTTGGAGGGTCTTGGGAAGACCATTTGCACTTGGTAGAGTTCTCTTACAACAACAGCTACCAAGCTAGCATTGGTATGACACCGTTCGAGGCACTCTATGGACGTCGTTGCCGCACTCCATTTGCTCGGGATGACATCGGAGAACGAGCGTTGCTTGGACCTGAGAAGGTGACCGATACAGCAGAGAAGGTAAGAATGATTAGAGACAAGCTTAGGATTGCCCAAGACAGACAAAAGCATTGGGTTGATAGTAGTCGTCGACCAGTGAGGTTTGAAGAAGGAGATAACATTTCTGTAAAGTTTTTTTCCTACCAGAGGAACAATCAGTTTTGACGGAGCTGGGGATTGAGGCCAGGTACATCAGGCCATTTGAAGTTTAAGACGAGTCGGAAGTAGCGTACCGGTTAGCTCTACCAGCTAATCTTGAGAGTATGCACAACGTCTTCTATGTATCAGACGTTACATTTCGGATCCGAGTCACATATTGGACAATTCAGAGCTGAAGATTGGACTCAACCTTTCAGTGCCAGAGAAACCAGTTGCAAGTGTAGTCAGAAGTGAGAAGAAGATCAGATTTTGAGCCATCACATAAACTCCTATATATTTCTTATCTTTTTGTTCTAAACTTGACTGATGCTGCTAAGTTAGCCTAGTTATGCAAGCTATCTCTTTATCAAGCTTGATCATGACAATATTTTATTGGGTGCACCCACTAATATATTGTCTAATTAGGACCGGTACATGATGGTCTGATCAACCTCGTGTACTTTGGTTCGCTTTTGTATTTTTCTGCATGGATGATATCATAAATAAAACTTGTCCCTAAACCGTCTCATCCACGACTGCCTTGGAAATTCTTATTGTTGGATCTGAGTTACGGACGTAGTACCCGTACTTGCTTGATTTGAGTTTATCCTACCCCCTAGCCCTGCCTTTAATTTCGAGGACAAAATTTTCTAAGGAGAAAAGATTGTGAAACTCAGTTTTGAAATGTGTAATATTATTATTATTATTAGTATTATAATATTATTACTGATTATTATTATTATTATTATTTATGAGCTTGGAAATTAATTTCAAAATTTACAACGGTTTTTGGATTGCTGACCTGACCCGAGCCCGGACCCGATTTCCGAACCCAGACCCGGTCCTACTCTTTTCTTTGAAATTTGATTTGTTAAAAAAATATATATATTTTTGCTCTTTGGATCCGGTCCAAATTGGACCAGATCTCATTTCACTCCCTACGTTCTCCTTAATTCACTCTCCCATTAACACTCCTTCACCACAAACCCATTCTCCCCTTCTTCTTTTAAACCACCTCCACCATCAGCACTCTCATCTACGTTTCCCCACCTCTTCCTATTTTAATTCTCTATATCTCTCCTTATAACTCCCCAGGAGCAAGAGGACCTCCACTCCTCTAAACTTCCCTCTCTTTCTCAAAACCCCTTTTCCCAAACCCTTCCAGAGCTCCGCGCCCGACCCCGGCGCGCCCTACAGCCGGCCTTCCGGCGACACCACCCCAGCACCCCCTTCGCCTCTGTACCCGACCCCGGACCCCCGGCTCCCCGCGCCCGACGCCGGCGCCCAGCCCCTGTGCGCCTCCCCGCGCCCCCATGTGCGCGTTTCCGGCGGGCCACTTCCGCCCGTGGCCGCCCCTCCCGGCCAGCGTCGAGCTTCGCCGAGCCAGCGAACCCCTGCCTTCTCCCTGGTTTTCCTGAGATTCGGGCGTGCCCTAGCCGGACTTCAAGTCTGTCCCGCTTTCCGGTGACCCGCAGTTCCGCGAATCCGAGTCCAGCGCTGTCCCGAGCTTTTCCAGCTCCTGTCCAGCAGATTCTCGGGTTTTCCGTTGCGTTTCGGATCTCTTTATTTCTATATTTTGCATCTGAGAGCTCTAGCCGAGCAACCCAAGGTATAACCCCTGTCCCGTCCCATTTTTTTTTGGTCTGTGATGAGATTGGTCCCCGATTCCCTCCCGGGAATTCGGTTTTTAGCGACGTCGTAGTTTCGGAACCTTCGGAAAGGTTCTGTTAGTTGTTTTGCTTTTCCGAAACTTTTCGAAAAATAAATTTCTAAATATTTTAGTTTTCGGATCTTTCCGATTTTTGTGCTGTGATGTTTGGGTTGGTTTCGGACTCCATTATTCGTTTCGGGTCGTTCCGAATTAATATTGGGAATGTTTGTGGTTATTTTTATATATATATATTTTGGGATTCCCTGGTTTGGGATTTGCAGGAAAATGTTGGCATATTTTCCATTTTTTGGGTTGACCAAAAATAGAGAAAATGCTGCCGGATTTTCCATAAAATTTAATTATATTTTAAAAATGATTTTTAAATGGATTACGGAAATATATATTAAATATTTTGGTTTTGGGCGACGACCGTATTGGTCAATGGGCCCCGGCTAAGTGCAAACGAAACCGGCTTCGCCCGGACGTTGAGACATTAGCCTAGTTGACGATTGGACCATATCTGAGACTCGTTATTATTTAATTTATTTCTATTATTTGTTTTATTCATAATTAATTTATAGGAAGTTTTAGAACTAACGACCGTTTTGTCTTATTTCAATTTATGTAAATAAATTGTAATGGGCATAAGTCCAGCTGGTTGTTGGCTCTGTAACTTGTAATTTGGTAGCGTAGGATTTTCTGTTGTTTTCTGGTTTTGCGAGTTTTTGTAGCGTACGCGTAAACCTAATAATAATTATTTTCATATAGAAATTAATAAAGTTTTTCTCACATAAAATCTACAAGTTTTAATATGTAACAAACGATCATGTATTTCTCACTAAAATAAGAAATTTAGTTTTATAATTATAATTACGAAAATACAAAGTTTTAATCAAATTAACTTGGTAACGACGAGTTTTCCAAAATACAAAGTTTGAACGATCTTTCCCTCGTTATTAATTCAACGCACCAATAATCGTGTTTTTGTTCGTGTTTATTAATAAAGAATTAAAATGGATTATGACACAATTAGAGATTTCAACTAGCGTAGCTAGATTGGTAACCCTGGTTTCTGAGTCAAATTTCTCGAATGTAGGAATTCGAGGACGATCCTAAATTCCCATCTCGAAGTCTTCATCCTCTCCAGTCCAGTCTATTTTGAGGCAAGTATAGTTTGTGTTAGTTTACAGTTATTTTAATAATCGTTTTATTGCAAGTTTAAACCACGATGAAAACACGAAACTCTCTCTGAGAGTACTGATTGTGACTACTGTAACTGATTGGGGACTGGGGGAATAGATTAATGTTTATGACCACATCCACTGTAACTTTGAACTGTATTAGCTTACCCCTCATACACACGGGGATAAGCCGAATCGTATCAATAGGATACAACTGTACAACCCAAGCCGGTCATATTCATTGCATATTCAAATCACACTGTTTTACTGCTAGAAAACTGTTCATTTCTAAACTGTTTAAAAGTGCATAATTTTATTATTTATTTTAACTGTTTAAATTAGTATGAATTGTACTTTGCTCCCTCCTGACAGGAGATACATTTTTAGGGGACATTGAGGATGCTGAGCTGTTATACAGCAGCTACTACGACCCTGTTCTGTAATGACCCGCTCCGCCCTAGCAGAACGCCAATTCAAACGGCAAGTGCAACGACTCAAACGAGCCGTCGACCCGAAGAGTTGGCATCGACTTAATGGAGAATCGATGCAAGGCTTACATTGGCCCGTCAAGATGAATCCAGACTTAGACTATCAAAGGCGCGCTCGGAGTATCGCTCGGCCGATGCGAACATCGCTAAAGTGGGTGGCTCCGATGAACCCATCTGTGCTTAGCCTAGACACATAATAATACGGACACTATCACTGAAATCGCTAGGCGATAACACCGCACATGCTAATAAATGACCCAACGTACCTAGCTAAGGGATTAATCCCATCTTGTATGCTTGTATAGAATATGGAAAGGAACATGGAAAGTACGAGAACTCTCGCACCGCGCTCCACGCTCGTGCTAAGGCACAAGCTTACGTTCAAGTCCCTTATGCGTTCAACAATTAAACAATGAATGGGTTACAATAATAAAACGGGAAGACTATCGACATAGTCGTTCCGAGTAGAGTTTAGCAACATTGAAAGACTATGGGACCGATGGGTCGCCAAGGTGACTCCCGCACGAGGAGTTGCAAAATGTATGAATGACTGAATGAACGAATAAGTGAATGAATGAATCAACGAATGAAAGAATGAATACGTGAATGAATCGATGAACAAACGAACAAGTGAAAGAAAGAAAAGAAAGAATGAATGAAAGATAAGAAAGAAAAGGAATGGTTAGCGACAGATGTGACGGGCACGTGCAACGGGGCTCGCTACCCGTGCTGTACGGACGCCAACCTGGTCGATAACGCATTATGGCTAAGGGTTAGCCTACGGCTCGGAGACAGCCGTTAAGTTAAATGACAAATAATACGAAATGGTCGTGGACAATCCCTTTGTATACGGAAGGTGGGAGATATAAGAGATTTTCAGCGGCACGGTCAAAGGGAGGACGTGGCCGGTCCGGACGAAAATCAAAATGGCTTACGGGCTGCCTGGGTGTAGACTTGGCCATCCAGGGGACGTAAGTGCAGCAGTATTTTCAAGAGACTAACGGGGTGTGTGCCAGCCCGCACCCTACGTTAGTTGAGAAATACAACGGCTTGGATGTCCAAAATGGCTTGTGATGCCAGCGACCGGTGCATATAGATTTAAGTGGGCTTTGCTGGTGGCAATCCACGTGCAAGTCCTTACATTGAAATCAAAGTGGTCTAAGTTAATCTGAGTAAAACGTCCTCTGAACAGACATCGAATGTAAAGCACAAATGATCAAAAGTACTTCGTACAAGGAGTTAGAAAACGTGCCTACAACGTCCTAGAACCGAGGCAGGGACACGCCCTTAACATTGAAAGTTCACATGAATCACGTCAAGTTATTTTCTATGAATTGTTGACTAACTTGATTTACTTTGGACAGGGAAGGCCGGACGGTAAGTATGGGTAAGTCATGCATGTATTTTCATGCGACACTTGTATTCGGCAACACGAGATAGGCTACGAAATATGGCATGAAACTGATCCTAAGGCAAGATTAGAAAGACAATTAATGATAGAGATGCACAAAAGTAAATGATACGTGTTTGGTAATGATAGCATTGTGGGCGAGCTAGCCTCCCCACCAGTACATAACAATGTACTGATAACCCCACAGTCTACTTGCAGGATGCAGGTACCGTCGGCGGGTGCGAAGCTTCTATCGAACGTGCTAAGGCGCGGAGCTATCTCTGGAGCCTTGGAGTGTTGCAAGGAGCTGAAGCACCCTATACAGGACATAATGTATCGGAACATCGCTATGAATCATTCCATGTTGTAAGCCACTTGGCACGCCTTTTATGTTTCAGAGAGAGAGAGAGCTTGAGCGATTTGTAATATCGGCCTAGCGCCGCTTGTAAACTTCTTGAATATCAATAAAGAGTTAAATTCGCTTCAATTTGTGTTCATTTACTTTCCGCTGCAAATGGGGACACTCTGTGCGACTCTGTGGCCTAGCTCAAATCGGCTGTTTCTGGACTTAGCCTTGTACGGGTGCAACCTAGGCCCGTGCGGCATCACGCCTTAGCGAGGACGATCGCTCCTGCGGGAGCGGGGCGTGACAGATTGGTATCAGAGCACGGCTTTACGTCCTTGGACTTCATGTCGATTTCTCAGTTTTAAAAGCTCATCGTGGGAAAAAGAAGTGTACGCTCTCTCTCGTTGTGCCTTGGGATGTTCCATACAATAAGTCTAATATTTTTAAAAGCTCGTACGAGTACTCGGTTGGACGGGATCGATAGGCGAAGGCCTTTGTGCCACCACGACGGACTTGAGTTGGAAGGAACCGATGCTAAGAGTTAGCAAATGCAGTGCGTGCTTGAATGAGCTTACACTGACAGCAAACGAGTACACGAGACCAAATTATAGTTCGAACGGGATGGTTATGCACGCAGCCTTTTGGCTAAGTTGTGTAGAGTATCACGCACCTAGACCTTCTGGTACAAACGAGTTGCGAGTGAGCTTGATTATCGCTCGAACGAGGATAAGTGAGCATGCGAACTCAAATATAGTCCGTACGGGATAGCTATGCACACGGCCTTTTAGCTAAGTTGTGTCGTGTGTCGCGCACCTCGACTTCTGGTGCAATCGAGTTACGAGCGATATCAAGTACCGCTCGGTCAGGAACGGAGATACACTTAGAGTGTATATCGATAGGAACGCTATCAAACTAACGCTTAGGCGTGCACGAAAGATTGGCTTGGATTTTGAGGATTAGTATGAACGACTTAGTACGTCGAGGCGACATGAGCGATTACGCTAGAGATTCGTCGAACGAATCTAAAGGATGTCTTAGCGCATGACACAAACGTGATTGAGGACTAGATCATATGGCTCGAATCCTGAGTGGTGTATGGACGTTATAGAAATTGTTTGAGCGAGACTGAAGGATTTACGAATAGAACGAGTATGTCGGCGAGGCGAAGCGATCGCGCAGAGCCTTAGAACGCGTCACGCTTAGTTGATCGTGACTTCGTGTGTCCCGAACGAGATGTCGTTCGGACAACTTATACATGAGTTAGAAAATGATTCGGGACGATGAATAAAAGTGAATGTCGTGATCGAGGAAACTTAAAGGATCGCGCGTACGATTTGGGATTGATTCAAATGAAATGTGACTTGAGTTTTGAACAACGATCTTGAAACGAGCTTGAGAAATAACGATCGAACTTGATCTTGAATATCGAGGAAATTGTGGAATATCCAACTCGGACAATAGCATCAGTCGTACGACTCAAAATCGGTTGCAAAGGAAGATCGTCAGGTTACGCATATCGTCAATGGTATTGAGGCGTATCAAAGATCGATATGCGATAACTCGGGGGTACTCTGACTCGGCGAATGACGGTCGTACAAATGTCATTGTTCCATTGGACGCTATACTTGAAATGTTAAAAATGTGTCGAGGAAAAGATGGATTTGGCTCGAGGATTTTCTAGTTGAACGCATGACGGTCAGACTATCGAATTGATTTAGCTTGGATGAAAAATGTGAATGCTTGGATTTGCTTCGTTGACAACCACAACATTGACGTTCTTGTCTTATGCGAGCGCAACTCCAGCCTCGTACATGCGTCGTGCCGGATTATGACGATCAATCCGCGTGAGCGCTGATATGGTGATTCATACAGCGGGAGTGATTGAACTTGGATGGCGTGGCAATCTGATTGCTTCGACTTGTGGTTTGATGCGAAGGTGGACTCGAGATTGAATTTGTGTGCTTGAAGAGTTGAACTTGAGGATCGAGTAGGTCCAATCCACGTATCGAGAATGGGTTAGTCTAAAACTCAAACAAGAGTTACGCCCCGATGAGAATGATTATTCCGCGGGAGCGTCGCATGGTGATTCATGAACCGCCGTGGATAATCGGACTCGCGTGAGATTGGGGCACAATGTATTGTCGAGTTGGATGACCTCGTGATCGAATACATGAATTGGTTAGAACTGGTGATTGAACGGAATTGAATATGTGCAACGTAAGTCTTGATGCGAATTAGGTGATCTTGCTCGATGTTTAAAAATGTGAGTGAAACGAACTTGGGTAGAAACTCCCGTACAAGCGAACAAATGGCTTGACTATAGGATTTGGGGAGAGCGTCATGCAACGACCTTACACGATGAGCCACGGACCTAACGTGTAACTATGACCTTGTGAGCTGACCTAGCGGATAGGCGGACGACCCTATGCCGAGTGATTGAACCTGTACGATGGCATTTACAGTATCGTCTGGATGGACGATAGACTTGGACAACAAGACTTAGAGTAGGACGGGGAATTAGGAGTGTGCGTAAACGACGACGAGATTGGCCCCAAACGAAGGAAATGATAGGGATGGATGTTGCACAAGTAAAGTTGGAGTAAAGAATTGAATCATTGGTCGGAAGACGTACTCGATGATAGTACAATACTTGGTCTCGAGTCGGACGGAAATTACTTAGACTTGGTCGACTCCGCTAAGAAGAAATCATATTGATTTTGTTGGCAAGAACGCTTGAGAAGCGAATCGAATCATCTCGAGGACCGAGATAAACGATATGTGATACACACATGAGTTCGATTTTAAATCGAAGTTAGCAAAACGATCGGCAAATCGAAACTATCACGAGTAGCTTGTCCGACTTCGCTAGTCGCTAAGCTTGGTTGAAATGTACATATTTGGGGGACGCCTTGAATACATGCACGATCCAAACTCAGCGATATGATGAACTCGAATGCAGCTGCAAGTGGGTATTGAGATGCGCATGAACGAATAAGTGAGTTTGCCTCAGCCTACGACTTCGTATTTGACGAATTACAACGCACCTCGTGCGACCGTTTCAGTCCCATGATACGTCGAAAAAGCAATCGAGTCGGAGAAACACTTAAATTGAATAAGTGCCATCAACTCTAAAATGAATGAAAAGTTACTCAATAAAAATCGACCGGACTTACGCGACACGGAACTTAGAAAGGTATCGAGTATGGTTCGATGCCATCGAACGATGGAGCCGTTCGATAGTATTGCCTAAGAAACACGACGACACGAGTTAAAGAATGGTAGGATGACCTGCACTCAGGAAGTCTCGAGGACGAGACTTGTTTTGAGTGGTGTATTATGTAATGACCCGCTCCGCCCTAGCGGAACGCTGATTCAAACAGCAAGTACAACGACTCAAACGAGCCGTCACCCGAAGAGTTGGCATCGACTTAATGGAGAATCGATGCAAGGCTTACATTGGCCCATCAAGATGAATCCAGACTTAGACTATCAAAGGCGCGCTCGGAGTATCGCTCGGCCGATGCGAACATCGCTAAAGTGGGTGGCTCCGATGAACCCATCTGTGCTTAGCCTAGACACATAATAATACGGACACTATCACTGAAATCGCTAGACGATAACACCGCGCATGCTAATAAATGACCCAACGCACCTAGCTAAGGGATTAATCCTATCTTGTATGCATGTATAGAATATGGAAAGGAACATGGAAAGTACGAGAACTCTCGCACCGCGCTCCACGCTCGTGCTAAGGCACAAGCTTACGTTCAAGTCCCTTATGCGTTCAACAATTAAACAATGAATGGGTTACAATAATGAAACGGGAAGACTATCGACATAGTCGTTCCGAGTAGAGTTTAGCAACATTGAAAGACTATGGGACCGATGGGTCGCCAAGGTGACTCCCACACGAGGAGTTGCAAAATGTATGAATGAATGAATGAACGAATAAGTGAATGAATGAATCAACGAATGAAAGATTGAATACGTGAATGAATCGATGAACAAACGAACAAGTGAAAGAAAGAAAAGAAAGAATGAATGAAAGATAAGAAAGAAAAGGGATGGTTAGCGACAGGTGTGACGGGAACGTGCAACGGAGCTCACTATCCGCGCTGTACGGACGCCAACCTGGTCGATAACGCATTATGGCTAAGGGTTAGCCTACGGCTCGGAGACAGCCGTTAAGTTAAATGACAAATAATACGAAATGGTCGTGGACAATCCCCTCGTATTCGGGAGGTGGGAGATATAAGGGATTTCCAGCGGCACGGTCAAAGGGAGGACGTGGCCGGTCCGGACGGAAATCAAAATGGCTTACGGGCTGCCTGTGTGTGGACTTGGCCATCCAGGGGACGTAAGTGCAGCAGTATTTTCAAGAGACTAACGGGGTGTGTGCCAGCCCGCACCCTACGTTAATTGAGAAATACAACGGCTTGGATGTCCAGAATGGCTTGTGATGCCAGCGACCGGTGCATATAGATTTAAGTGGGCTTTGCTGGAGGCAATCCACGTGCAAGTCCTTGCATTGAAATCAAAGTGGTCTAAGTTAATCTGAACAAAACGTCCTCTGAACAGACATCGAATGTAAAGTACAAATGATCAAAAGTACTTCGTGCAAGGAGTTAGAAAACGTGCCTACGACGTCCTAGAACCGAGGCAGGGACACGCCCTTAACATTGAAAGTTCACATGAATCACGTCAAGTTATTTTCTATGAATTGTTGACTAACTTGGTTTACTTTGGACAGGGAAGGCCGGACGGTAAGTATGGATAAGTCATGCATGTATTTTCATGCGACACTTGTATTCGGCAACACGAGATAGGCTACAAAATATGGCATAAAACTGATCCTAAGGCAAGATTAGAAAGACAATGAATGATAGAGATGCACAAAAGTAAATGATACGTGTTTGGTAATGATAGCATTGTGGGCGAGCTAGCCTCCCCACCAGTGCATAACAATGTACTGATAACCCCACAGTCTACTTGCAGGATGCAGGTATCGTCGGCGGGTGCGGAGCTTCCATCGAACGTGCTAAGGCGCGGAGCTATCTCTGGAGCCTTGGAGTGTTGCAAGGAGCTGAAGCATCCTATACAGGACATAATGTATCGGAACATCGCCATGAATCATTCCATGTTGTAAGCCACTTGGCACGCCTTTTATGTTTCAGAGAGAGAGAGCTTGAGCGATTTGTAATATCGGCCTAGCGCCGCTTGTAAACTTCTTGAATATCAATAAAGAGTTGAATTCGCTTCAATTTGTGTTCATTTACTTTCTGCTGCAAATGGGGACACTCGTACGACTCTGTGGCCTAGCTCAAATCGGCTGTTTCTGGACTTAGCCTTGCACGGGCGCAACCTAGGCCCGTGCGGCATCACGCCTTAGCGAGGACGATCGCTCCTGCGGGAGCGGGGCGTGACATGTTCTGTACCCTGTAGTGCTGCCAGAGTCCCCATTGGAGGATGCAGGACCTGAGGCCTACGAGCCGAACGCCTAGCTAGATTTTTTGTTTCTAGATTTGTTGTTTCAGAATTTTGTAATTTGATTTCAGCTTTTAATTCAGCTCTTTCACAATTCCAGTTGTATTTGATTTCAAAGTTTAATAAAGTTTCATTTCCCGAATTTGAGTTGTGACAAATATAGATGTTGTTGTTATGGTTACCTGCTAATGGAACAGCTTACTGCCGCCGTCTCAACAACGGTACAGGCTGGGCATGTAATGCCTGTTGTCCGTATTACGTATTTTTGGAATACGTGTACGTATTTTTGGAATACGTGTACGTATTTTATTCTGTATTGTATGATTTCTTGTTTAGCTTGCATCTTGGCTTGGTTATTTCTTGGCTTGGTTCGGTTTTCTTTGGTCTATCATGAACCATGGATGAACCCCCTACCTACCACCACCTTTGATATTTATTGCCTCTTCTTCTTTCTCTCTCTTCATTACTCATCTTCTTCTTCCTCATTTACTTCTTACCTACCAGAGAGAGAAGAGAGAGGTCTAGGCAAGTGCAACTTGCTTCATAGAGGAACTCTGATTTTATTGCTCTATTCTCTTCTTTACTACATTATAAAACACTTTAGTACTTGGCTTTTCTAATTTCCATGGCTAGATTCTTGTAGATCTAAGTTTGCATTATTTTCGGATTTCGTAGGTTTTGATCTACTAAATCTTGTTATTTTCGAGTTTTGATGGTTCCATGTTGTAGAGAATTTCGTTCTATCCTATTTTGACCTATGGAAGTTCGGATTTAGGCTCCGGATGATGGAGTTATGGAGCTTGAGGACTTGGCTCTCATGGTGTTCTTCTTCTCTGAAATTTTGGAGAAGATGAACAGTGCTTGACTTGACCGCATGAATATTCACGCGGCAAGTGTTCTATCCAGCCGCATGACTGGAAGTTCTTGAGCCGCATGAGAGTCGGACTCACTTAGCCGCATAACTCGCTCAATTCCCAGCCGCATAAGTTCTGAACTCTGCAGCCGCATGCGCCATTCCCGCTAGCCGCATGAGGACTTCACCCTGAGCCGCATGAACTCAACACTCGCGAGCCGCATAGACCGCAGTCTCCCGCTGCCGCATGAGGACCCGAGTCCTCTCAGCCGCATGACTAACTGATCCCGAGCCGCATAGATCCTGATTCCCTTCAGCCGCATGAGACCCCTCCATTCCTGACCGCATAAGCTCCTGCAGCCGCATGCGCCGCACGCCCGCACTGCCTTGAGACCGACCTTTCCGAGCCGCATGAACTCGGATTTTGGGCCGCATGAACCTATATCCATTCAGCCGCATGGGCTGTTCTCTTCCAGCCGCATGTGATCATTCCTGGCCGCATGGCTCTTCTATAGCCCTGATTATTGATATTTTATTAGATATTTTACGTCCTGACATGACCTGATAGTGGCCCGTCGTGGCGCACTCCTGACAAGAATACTTGACATGATAAACCTGACATGATATATCTGATAAGCTGTTGCGACGGCTACCTGACATGATATGACCTGTATAATAACATGGACACCGTGGGCGATTGTGCTTGTACAAATAAACCAGTCCTGTCTTGCATCATGTCTAGGGAGGGAGCTCCTGAATACCACGGTCAGGAGTACCTATTGAAATGGACTAAGGTTAATAACTAGATTAACACATTAGTCATGAAGAGATTTCCCAGCTACAGACAATCCCGTTACCTGGGCGCGCCTGGGATCTGTAGCCTGCCGTCGAGTAGGGCACATTTCCAGCACACTGTCATGTGTTGCACCTTTCAAGCTACTTAAGGGTACATGCGTTTCCTGGACGGTGTACCCACCTGAATTCAACCCCTAATTTCGACCTGGGTAACCTGGATGGTCTGTAGGGCTTGTGGCTGTGAAATAATCTCACTGCATTTTGCTAGTAATTTGGCCTGTGATAACCCTAGTTAGTTAAAGTATCAAGCCGTAATTCTTGCTTGGCCGTGAATGATTGGATGGAGTTTAACCAGTCTAGTCTTGTCCTGATCCTGCTCCAGATTGCTATATGACCTGAATGCCTGTATTTATTTTACCGATAAATGGTGAGAATTCCAAGTTATGTTCAGACGAAGGGTTACAACCCCAGTCCTTGTTTGGTTTACGGGTTGTAACCTGGTTATCTGAATAGTTCCATGGTTATCTCGTCGTATATCATCCAGATGTATTTTCTTTATTTCTAGTTCTTACTTTTATTTATACTCTTGTGCTGATTGCTGGTTTTAGTTCCTAAGTGAAGCTTCCTTTGTGGCACTTGCTCTTTCTGGGATCTGACCCAGCTGGTTTTGTATGGCCAGATTTTGGAGCAGCTCCAGAGGATCTACCGACCTTCCAGCCAGATGGTGGCCACTAGACGGAACCCTGGCAACGAGTGGGTTTATTTTTTATCTCCCACTTATTTATAAAAATATTCTTTTGAGGCGTTTAGCCGACGAGCACCTGTTTAGCTCGATTGTATTTGCTTACTGTCTGCCTACGGGCTGTAACATGATTGACAGATCCTAGGGTTGATCATGTATGACTAAACTCTTGCTAGTCCTAACATTTTGTAACGACTAGCTTCATGATCAGCTGAATATGTAATGTTTGGGACGCCTTATTATTGTATATTTAATGATCATTCATCTTGTAACTTTTACTTACTTGTTCGTGATTGAGACAATAGGCTTGTTCATGACCTTAAGAGACTGCTGGCTTGTAGATAAACCCTCATGTATCTAGACAGCCGTGACCGTATAGCGAGATGGAATCCATTTCAATATACGTAGCTGGCTATGTCTGCCCCCGCTCTCCAGTATTCTGGTTCTGGGGCGTGACATGGTTTAAGTGGTGGCCCATGCAGGTCTTGTAAATCAAGATATATGAGGGTTTACCGAATAGATGTCTCAATCAGTATTCGTCCTTGATCTCTGCTCGTTTCTTCTGAATCCCTGGATTCTTGTCCTAATCATGTGCTTGTATCGTTGATCTGTCCTGGTCCTTCCTTATTGTTCCCTATGTCGTCTTCTTCAGCGGCATTGTTCGTGGTCCTACCGACCAGCAAAGCGGAGCACCTCCCGCGGACCAGATGTAGCCCGGAGATCAAGTCCAGCACTCCGGAGTAGCCTCCAGAGTCGAGCCTATTGGAGAGCCACCAGTCCAGCCAGTCCAGCCTGTCCAGCCTGATGATGGCACATTAGTAGAACTCGTCAGGACCTTGATAGCTTCTCAAGATTGTCGTGGAGATGCCTTGCAACAGGCAGTGACGGATGCTTTGACCAGAGGAGGTCATCAGGGTAACAGCGCGGCCAACAGCTTCAAGCGCTTGAACCCTCCATTCTTCGACGGTAGTGAAGATGCTATCGCGGCAGATGCATGGCTTCAGGATACTGAAGTGATTCTCGACGCAGCCAAGACTCCAGAGAACGAGAAGGTGGCCGTTGTGCGCCTGCAGTTGTTAGATCTTGCCCGCAGCTGGTGGGCAGCTCAGGCCGTTGGATTAGCAGCACCTATTGCTTGGGCGGTGTTCAGAGAGAGATTCCAGACCAAGTATTTCGATGCCGTGGCTCGGTATGATCTACAGACGAGGTTTACCAATCTGAAGCAAGGAGGCAGGACGGTCGACGGATATGCGGCCGAGTTTTCCAGACTCAGTCGGTTTGCTCCCACCTTGGTGGCAACCGAGTATGATAGAGCCCAGCGGTTCCAGCAGGGACTTCACCTGGAGATCTTGTTGGCAGTCGAGCAGTTTAAGCATCAGACTTTTGATGCAGTCTTGAGAGCAGCCCGGAGGCATGAGTATACCTCCCAGAGGATTGTGGATAGGACCGGAGGTCGGAAGAGATCTCACGGCCAGATGAATCAGTCTTCAGCCCCAGCCCCGGCAGCCAGGGCTTTGACTATTGGAGCTCCGAGGCGGGCGGCCTCAGTGACGTCGGTTCAGCATTCCACCCCGACGTACCCTCAGCAGCAGCAGAAGTAGAAGCAGTCTTCCGCAGGGGGATGTTCTCATTGTGGAAAGCCAGGCCATGTGGTGGCAGAGTGTCGCAGGGCACAGGGATTGTGTCTGGCTTGTGGAGCACCAGACCATAGGGTTGGATCCTGCCCGAATAGGGGTGGTTCATCATCGTCCAACCTTTCTAGTTCTTCAGTGAGGGGACCAGCCCCAGTTCCAGTCCAGCAGCAGCAGTACCCATTGTCGAGGCCCTTGCCGCCTCAGACCCAAGTATTCCAGCAGCAGAACCCCCAGCAGCATGCACAAGCCCAAGACTTGAGTCAGAGCAGGCAGCGAGGATTCCAGCAGAGGGGACCAGCACCCCGAGGGCACGGTCAGGCTATGGTGATGACCGCAGAGGAAGGATTGGCACCAGGAGAGGTAGTGGCAGGTACTATTCTCGTCAACTCATTTCCAGCTTCAGCTTTATTTGATTCTGGTGCATCGTATTTTTTTATGTCTGCACGATTCACGACACGGATAGGATTGGAGCCCGAGTCATTATCAGTAAGGCTCAATATACTTACTGGTAACGGACTTGTGGGAGTAGATAGAGTGTTTTCCTCGTGTCGGATCGTAGTTAGCGGTAGAGAGTTCCCCGCTAGATTGATAGAATTTCCGATGGCCGATTATGATGTGATCTTAGGGATGGATTGGTTGAGGAACCAGTATGCTAGAATAGACTGCCACATTGGCAGGGTTGTTTTTAGCATTCCAGGCGAGCCAGAGTTTTTCTTTTCTCGAGGTGAAGTTGAGCCTTCTCCTCCGATATTGCGGATGGCAGTAGCAGCAGTGCAGTTGCCCATGATAGTGGATGAGTTCCCAGATGTTTTTTCCAGAAGAGCTACCAGGTATGCCTCCGGAGCGGGAGATCGAGTTCACTATAGACTTGATTCCCGGGACAGCCCCAGTGTCAGAGAGAGTCTACAGGATGGCGCCGTCAGAGTTGGAGATATTGTACAAGATGATTGAAGAACTTCGAGCCAAGGGATTCATTCGTGCTAGTGGATCGCCTTGGGGAGCCCCGATGCTTCTTGTGAAAAAGAAGAACGGTACGTCCAGATTATGTGTTAATTATCGTACCTTGAACTCCGTGACAATCAAGAACAGATACCCTCTTCCGAGGATAGATGACTTGTTTGATCAACTCAAGGGGGCTTCAGTATTCTCGAAGATTGATTTGCGCTCAGGTTATCATCAGATCAGAGTCAGAGAGCAGGACATCCCGAAGACAGCTTTTAGATCGAGATATGGGCATTGGGAGTTCCTTGTTATGCCTTTTGGAGCAACCAATGCGCCGGCAGTATTCATGGACCTCATGAATCGCATCTTCATGCCTTATTTGGATCAGTTCGTGATTGTATTCCTAGACGACATCCTGGTCTACAGCAAAAGTGAGGCGGAGCATGAGCAGCATCTCCGTGTGGTTCTTCAGATTCTCAGGGAGCACCAGTTATATGCCAAGTTCAGTAAATGCGAGTTCTGGCTTGATCGCATTTCGTACTTGGGTCATATCATCACTCGAGGAGGAGTGGAAGTGGATCCCCAGAAGATTGTGGCTATTGAGTCATGGCCAGTGCCCAGCACAGTTGCAGAGGTTCGTAGTTTTCTTGGATTGGCCGGCTACTACCGACGGTTTGTTTCGAATTTTGCTCGGATATCAGCGCCAT
This sequence comes from Iris pallida, assembly GCA_029216955.1. Classification (NCBI taxonomy): domain Eukaryota; kingdom Viridiplantae; phylum Streptophyta; class Magnoliopsida; order Asparagales; family Iridaceae; genus Iris; species Iris pallida. The sequence continues at coordinate 9,153,235 of JANAVB010028398.1, forward strand.
TGACGCAGTTGACCCGCAAGGATGCGCAGTTTGCTTAGACGGCAGAGTGTCAGAATTCTTTTGAGCAGTTGAAGCGAGGCCTGATAACAGCTCCTATTCTCACGCTTCCAGATGGGACCGGAGGATTCTCAGTGTACTGTGATGCTTCAGGCAGAGGTTTAGGATGTGTTCTGATGCAGCATGGGAAGGTAATAGCTTATGCATCACGACAACTTCGTAATCATGAGAGGAATTACCCAACCCATGACTTGGAGCTGGCAGCAGTGGTGTTTGCACTTAAGTTGTGGAGGCACTACTTGTATGGAGACAGGGTGGAGATTTTCACCGACCACAAGAGCCTGAAGTATGTTTTCACCCAGAAGGATCTTAACATGCGTCAGAGAAGATGGCTGGAGCTTCTTGTGGATTATGATGTCAACTTGCAGTATCATCCCGGAAAGGCCAATGTTGTTGCGGATGCATTGAGCAGGAGAGCGGGAGTTTATTTTCTAACAGCACAGCCAGAGCTGTTAGCAGATCTTCAGAAGATGGGTATAGAAGTTGTTCTCCCTTCCAGTGTGGCATTGATGGCCAGCATGCAAGTACAATCCACTATAGTCGAGAGGATCCGGAAGGCGCAGTCGACAGATTCTAAGCTTCAGCGACTCAGAGCAGAGTGTGAGGCAGGACGAAGACCAGAGTTATGCATTCATGAGGACGGTACACTTCGACATGGGAAGCGTCTTTGTGTACCCAATGGAGATATCAGGCAGGAGATCATGTCAAAGGCGCACAGTTCTCCGTATTCCATCCATCCTGGCAGTACGAAGATGTACCGAGATATCCGTCAGCACTTCTGGTGGAATGGCATGAAGCGGGAGATAGCTCGGTTTGTCTCTCGGTGTTTGGTTTGCCAACAAGTTAAAGCTGAACATCAGAGACCGGCTGGACTTCTTCAGCCTTTGCCGATTCCAGAATGGAAGTTGTCACGCCCCAGAACCAGAATACTGGAGAGCGGGGGCAGACATAGCCAGCTACGTATAATGAAATGGGATCCACTCCACTATACGGTCACGGCTGTCTAGAAATATGAGGGTTTATCTACAAGCCATCAGTCTCCTAAGGTCATAAAATAGCCTATTGTCTCAATCTCAACCAACTAATAACAATCACAAGATATCAGATCACCAAATATACAATTGTAAGGCGTCCCAAACATTATATATCCAGATGATCATGAAGCTAGTCGTACAAAATGTAAGGACTAGCAAGAGTTAAGTCATACATGATCAACCTCGAGTTGCCAATCATGATTACAGCCCGTAGGCAGACAGTAAATAAAGTTGCAAACGAGCTAACACTTGCTCGGCGGCTAAACGCCTCAAAAGAATATTTTTACAAGGGAGTAGGAGAGCAAAATAAAACCCACTCATTGCCCTGGTTACGCCTGGTGGTCACCATCGGGCTGGAAGACAGGTAGATCCTTTGCTGCTGCTCCGGTATCTGGCCATACAAAACCAGCTGGGTCAGACCCCAGAAAGAGCAAGTGCTACAAAGGAGACTTCACTTAGGAACTAAAACCAGCAAATTAGCACCAGAGTATAATTACAAATAAAAGACAGTAATTTAAGAAAAGCATAACAGGTGAATATGAAAGACAATCTTGTACAGAATCAATAAAAGACAGGACATATTGGAAAAGCATGACAGGATGATATACGATGAGATAACCATGGGACTATTCAGATAACCAAGTTACAACCCGTAAACCAAACAAGGACCGGGGTTATAACTCTTCATCTGAACGGAACTTGGTATCCCTACCATTTATCAATAAGGCTAGTGTAAATAATCACGATCTCGAAGTAAGGTAAAGCATGTCGAGCATGTCATAGGGTACAACAAGACAATAAACGAAGAGAGAACACAGAACTGCTCCGGGAGCCACGTTACAACCCGTAAACCAAACAAGTACCGGGGTTGTAACCCTTCGCCTGAACAGAACTGGTCCCCTGATCTTTATTGTTAAAGCAAGCACAAGTAATCATGTCATATAACAATCTTGTACAGGATCGAGGCAAGAATAGACAGGGTTAGACTCCATTCAATCATTCACGGCCAAGCAATAAGTACGGCTTGATACTTTAACTAACTAGGGTTATCACAGGCCTAGTTACTAGCAAGATGCAATGAGATTCTTCCAAGTCCAGTTACCCGCCTGCTGCTACCTGAGTGATCCCAGCAAGAAAAGGAAAAAATAGCAGGATATAGCAGACACACTGTAGTAAGATACATGTGTCCTAAGGTACCACACTCGACGGCGGGCTGGAAGTGCGCTCATCTCGACGGATAGCAACAAATCCCAAGTATATATATATATATATATGGCCGGGATCAAAGGGGCAACAGGTAACTGGAAAAGTCTCTCCATGAACTACTGGATTATTCTAGTAATTAGCCTTAGTCCATTTCAGTGGGTAACCCTGACCGTGTTACTCAGGGGTCCCTGTCCTAGACATGATGCAAGACAAGACGGGTTCATTTGTACAAGCACAATCGTCCACGGTGTCCAGGTCATTCATACTTATCATGTCAGGCAGCCGTCACAACGGCTTTACCAGAAGTATCATGTCAGGTTTATCATGTCAAGAGTGCGCCACGGCGGGCCACTATCAAGAATTTCATGCCAAGTTATCATGTCAAATTATCAGGTCAAGTCTATTTGTCAGGAGTGCACCACGGCGGGTCACTATCAAGTCATGCCAGTTATCAAAGGGGAAAGAAACTTGCAAAATTAAATAATAATATATTTATAATATATATATATTCTTGAAGCTAAGGAGAAACTCTACAACTTTTATGTTTTGAGTTTTTCAAGATTCTAGCTACAAAACAACTTAAACAGGCAAAAACAGTGAAATAGAGCAATTCCGGCGCATGGGATTCCTGCACAATCGGCGCATGAGATTCCTGCACAAATCGGCGCATAGAATTCCTGCACAAATCGGCGCATGAGATTCCTGCACGAATCGGCACATGAGATTCCTGTACGAATTGGCGCATGAGATTCCTGCACGAATCGGCGCATGAGATTCCTGCATGAATCGGCGCATGAGATTCCTGCACGAATCGGCGCATGAGATTCCTGCACGAATCGGCGCATGAAATTCCTGCACAAATCGGCGCATGAGAAACTCACGTTGCGTCTTCAGTACATGCGCGTAGGGAACCTACGCATATGACACGCTCGGAGTTAAGGGATGCGTTGCCGGGACTTCACGGCGCATGGCCTCCCGGGCGCATGAGGTTCATCGTCCCCAAACAGCAAGTTCAGCCATGAAAGTTCCAAAAACTTATAAAGGCCATAACTTCCTCATCCGGAGTCGAAATCAAGCGAAACAAAAGCCAAAACTGCATGAAATCGAATTCTCTACAACATGGAACCACTAGTTTTTGGAAATAACAAGTTTTTAGAGATCAAAACCAAGAAAATTAAACAAGAAGGAACTTAAAACTTAGATCTATGAAAATATAACCATAAAAACGGAAAATGTCAAGTTCTAAAGTATCTTAGAATCAAGTAAGGAAGAGAATGGAACAATAAAACTTGAGATCCATCATGAAGCAAGTTTGCACTTGCCTAAGCTCTCTCTCTCTCTCTCTCTCTCTCTCTCTCTCTCTCTCTCTCTCCCTCCTGGTGGTTGAAGAAGTAAAGATGGAGAAGAAAAAATGAGTAATGAGTAATAATGGAAGAGAGAGTGGGATTGATATTTATCGTAGGAGTGGTGGTAGGTGGGAGTGGTTCTCCACATAAAACCAAACCAAGCCAAACCCACTAAACCGAACCAAACCAAGCCAATGCAATGCCATGATGAACCATGAAAAACTCAATAAACCAAGCTCCATTAATCAGAATTAATCCATGAACGATAAATGACAATAAAACCACAATGCTAAATATGAAAATAAACTACAACTAACTAATCAAAGAAAAGAAAAATACGGGTCAGAAATACGAACACGTATAAAATACGTATCGCAAATTTCGGGGCACTACATCCTACCCACCTTAAAAGAATTCCGTCCTCGGAATTTAATCAAAAGGCTAGAGATGTCGGGACAGCTATACTATCGCAAGCAATCTACGCTACCAATCAATCATACAATCATACATGCAAGCAAGGAATCGAAGTGCAAGGCATAAGGAAGATATTACACCTCACGAGCCAAACCGATTGGGATAACGTAATTGGATATCATCCTCACACTCCCATGTTTGACTCTCCCAAGGAGCGATGAACTCAAGCAACACGAACTAAACTGATAGTCTTGCGCTTGAGGTCTCTCTCTTTGGTCAACAGTGTCACGCCCCGATTCCGTCGAATCGATAGTCGTCCCCCGGGCGTGATGCCGTACGAACCTAATTTGCGATCGCACAAGGCCAAGTCATAAGGTAATCCGAGACACGAGATCTAAGAGAGTACGCAGACAAATTGATACACACAATAAGTAAAGGAAACTTGATCTTTATTGATAATGAACATCTTTTTACAGACTCCGACACAAGACTCATTGCCGCGCGGGCTACAACATGACTCGATTACAAAAGAGTGCCGATGAGATGGCCGTTCCATACATTGCACACATCCCTCAATATACACAAGTACTCCATTGACCTGGATGGGAGGGACGCTGAGTCATTTTCCTTGGACTGTCGAGAGCCTTCAAAATGTGGAGTCGCTGAGAGATAGTCTTCGACGCACGGCCGAAGCTTCAAAAGTCACGAACGTCGCCTTGCTAGTTGGCGCATCCTTCCTGGTTCGCGGGACCTGCAAAGAGCGAGAATCAGCACGATACACATGTACTGGCGAATGGCTAATTAAATCCAAGCTCTGCATTTGATTTAAGAAATTTATAAACATGTTAGCTAGTTAGTTCAATGATCTTTCTAACCATCCTGTTCGGTTTGCATGTTAACATGTTTGGCGGCAAGCATATGAAATTGTATAACATTGAGCAACTATCAAAATCATCCCGTGCCATGTGCGTTTGTTAAGCAGTGTGAAGGGTGTGGAGGCCACTGGCAATTTCAAGCCATCGCGGACATATAGCTGAGTTAGACGGTGACCCTTTCGCGTCGGGTAGCGAGCCCTGTGTGAAAGTTCCCGCATAACTCGCGTCGATGAAGGGCTGGCGCTTACTATACACTCGTTCCTCCCGGGCCGAATCGGTCCCTTGGCCTAGGTAACCGTTCGAGGAAACTACACCTTGTCGACAAGTTGTCCAATGACCGTTTTCCTTTGAACTTAGTTGATTTGGTCATTTAACCGTATCGTTGCGATAAACATTAATTGATTCATTCATTGGTTTGCATAGACCAAGTATAATTGCATAGGGAAGCATGTTTTCGATTTCCAGAACCGGCAGTTCGTTAACAAGTGTTTCATGAAGTATCGTGGCACGATTTTATTGATTCTATGATATTATGACAAGCTTTTAATTTACTTCACATATTGAGTTTTGAAGTAGAGGGACGGGACGAAGAAGGTCAGCCACTCGCCTTAGCTTGCTTCAAGCGAGCGACCGGTTGGCTGCGCTGTCGTCGCCTACGCGATCACCTGCAATCGCATAAGTAACTGATTAGAACACTGTGTATTTCAAAGAATTTCGATATGAATGCGAGCTCGAAAACGCGTCACGAAAACCCATCGAAAGCATTCACAAAAACGAAAGCCAAAGCCAATTCAAGTGCGGCATGAAAACCAGAGCAACGGGAGGTCTCTCCCGACTCAGCCGCAGAGCCAATCCTCGAGGCGCAACCCGCTGAATATGGGACTTGGTTCCGAAGAAGCCATTCCATAACGTGGAATGGATCTTAATTCAACCGTTCCCGTTCGATCGACTCGGCCGATTCCGACCTATCGGTCCCGACCAAATCGATAGCGACAGTGTTCCTTTCTCGCGCACCCCGTGGACGGAGGCGGGGCACGATGTAGGGACGGGGCACTACACCATAACCAACTAATAAAAAGTTTCGTCCTCGAAACTTAAAGATGAAACCTACCTCTACGAGAACAATGAAGGGAATTTATCCTTCATCTTCGATTCAAGCTCCCACGTCGACTCTTCGACCGAGTGGTTCTTCCAGAGGACGCGGACGAGAGGAATTGCTCGATTGCGTAGCAGCTTATCCTTGCGTTCTATGATTCGAACTGGTTCTTCAACGTAGGATAAGTCAGACTTCAGCTCCAGCTGGCCAAAATCTACCACGTGGCTCGGGTCGTGCACGTACTTCCGCAATTGAGAGACATGGAAGACATTGTGAACACCTTCAAGCGCCGGTGGTAGGGCAATTTTATAGGCCACTGGCGCGACCCGTTCAAGTATTTCGAACGGCCCAACGAATCTCGGACTCAGCTTTCCTTTCGCACCGAACCGACTAACTCCCCGCATGGGCGACACCTTGAGGAATACGTGATCGCCTACTTGAAACTCGAGTGGTCGACGATGAATGTCCGCATAGCTTTTCTGGCGACTCTGTGCGGTCTTTAATCTTTCCCGAATGAGCTTGACCTTTTCCACAGTCTGTTCTACAAGCTCCGGGCCGAGTATCTGCCGTTCCCCGACTTCATCCCAGCAAATAGGAGATCTGCACTTCCGGCCGTACAAGGCTTCATACGGCGCCATTTGGATGCTGGATTGGTAGCTATTGTTGTATGCAAATTCCGCCAGCGGTAGGTGGACATCCCAGCTTGATTTGAAGTCGATAGCGCAGAGCCGTAGCATGTCTTCAAGAATCTGGTTGACGCGCTCCGTTTGGCCGTCGGTCTGAGGATGGTAAGCTGAGCTGAACTGCAACTTGGTTCCCAGCGCCGACTGAAGGCTACTCCAGAATCGCGACATGAACCGTGAATCCCGATCAGAGACGATGGATACTGGAACTCCGTGCAGCCGTACTATCTCGTCAAGATAAATCTGCGCCAGGCGATCAACGCTCCAAGTAACTTTGATGGCGATAAAGTGCGCTGACTTGGTTAATCGATCGACGATGACCCAGATGGCGTCGTTCCCCCGTGGTGTCTTCGGCAGGCCAATAATAAAATCCATAGTGACATGATTCCACTTCCACTCGGGAATAGCGAGGTTCTGCATCTCCCCGCCCGGTCGCTGATGCTCAGCTTTCACCTGCTGACAGGCCATGCATTGCGACACGAAGAGCGCCACATCTCTCTTCATCCCGTGCCACCAAAAGGTCGTGCGGAGGTCCTTATACATTTTGGTACTGCCTGGATGCAAAGTGTATTTCGCATAGTGCGCCTCCACCAGGATCTCCTTTCTAAGTTCTGAATCGTCCGGAACGCATAGCCTACCCTTCAATCGAAGCACGCCGGTTTCGTCTTCCGCAAAGTCGGTCGTCCTGCCTGTCGAAATTAGCTCTCGCACTTTCTTCAGGTACGAATCGTCCGTCTGAGCGGTCTTGATCTTATTCAGCAAGCTCGGCTCCAACTGTAACTTTGCCAACTGCACGTTCCGGAATCTGACTCGGAGCTCGATGCCCATCTCTTCAAGGTCGCGTAGCAGTCGAGGGTCGATGGATAACGAGGCAAGGTACTTCCGACTCAGAGCGTCCGCCACAACATTTCCCTTTCCCGGCGTGTAGTCGATAGTCAAGTCGTAATCTTTGATAAGTTCCAGCCAACGCCTTTGCCGTAAGTTCAGCTCCTTCTGCGTGAATAGATACTTGAGGCTCTTGTGATCGGTATAGATCGTGCACGCCACACCATAGAGATAGTGGCGCCACAATTTCAACGCAAACACAATCGCCGCTAACTCCAGGTCGTGCGTGGGATAATTTTTCTCGTGCGGCTTTAGCTGTCGGGACGCAAAAGATATCACCTTGTTCCGCTGCATCAGCACGCACCCCAAGCCCTGACCGGACGCGTCGCTAAATATCTGGAAACCCTCAGTCCCTTCTGGAAGTGCGAGTATCGGGGCCGAGACGAGCCTCTGCTTCAACTCTTGGAACGCAGCTTCACAGTCGTCTGACCATTCAAAGGCGACTCCTTTCTGGGTGAGGCGAGTCAGAGGCGATGCGATCTTCGCGAAGTCTTTCACGAAGCGTCGGTAGTATCCAGCTAGGCCAAGGAAACTTCGAATCTCGCCGACGGACGCTGGCCGCTTCCAATCGACAACGGCTTCAACTTTCTTTGGGTCGACCGCAATGCCTTCAGCAGAAATGATGTGTCCGAGGAATGCGACGCTGCTAAGCCAGAATTCACATTTGCTTCGCTTCGCGTAGAGTTGATTTTCTCGAAGGGTCTGAAGCACGGTCCGCAGATGCTCAGTATGCTGCTGCTTATTCTTTGAGTAGACGAGTATATCATCGATAAAGACCACTACGAACTTGTCGAGGAAGGGTCGGAACACCCGATTCATTAAATCCATAAAGGCAGCAGGGGCGTTCGTTAGGCCGAACGGCATTACCAGGAACTCGTAATGGCCGTATCGAGTGCGGAAGGCAGACTTCGGCACATCGTCCGGCTTGATCTTGAGTTGATGATAACCCGAACGCAGATCAATTTTAGAGAACACCGTGGCTCCTTGGAGCTGATCGAATAGATCATCTATGCGGGGCAGGGGATACTTGTTCCGGACGGTGGCTTTATTCAGCTCGCGGTAGTCGATACAAAGACGCATAGAGCCGTCCTTCTTCTTGACAAATAGTACGGGCGCTCCCCACGGCGAGACGCTGGGTCGGATGAATCCCTTGTCGAGCAATTCCTGTAACTGCACCTTGAGTTCTTTAAGCTCTGCAGGGGCCATTCTGTACGGGGTCTTCGAGATCGGTCGAGTGTCGGGGAAGGTATCGATAGTGAACTCAATCTCTCGATCGGGCGGCATGCCGGGCAACTCGTCCGGGAACACATCAGGGAATTCTGCCACAACGTCGGTCTGACCCGCGTTTGCACTATCCTGTCGCATGTCTCGAACGGAAGCCAGATAGCCTTCGCACCCGGAATGCAGCATCCGTCGAGCAGATATCGCAGAGATCACCATGCAGGTCGGCGACGCCTCACCACACGAGTAGCAGAATTCAGGCACTCCCGGTACGCGGAAAGTGACTTTCTTCTCAGCGCAGTCTATGGTTGCGTTGCACGGACCAAGCCAATCCATCCCCAGAATGATATCGTAGTCCTTTATATTTAGAACTATCGCATCGAGACTGACCTTTTGACCACCTATACAAATGATTCCGCCTCCGCAGACTAAATTCGCAGCTAGTGGCATGCCCGACGGGATGTTAACAGTAAGCTCAAGACCGAGCGGTGTCAGGGGAAAATTGTGCTCGGCGGCAAAGTCCGCCGATATGAAACTATGCGTGGCACCTGAATCAAACAATACACGAGCAGGTTTATTATTGAATTGCAGTATACCTGTCACGACTGTGTCAGATGCATAGACTTCGTCTCGGGTCATGGCGTAGACACGGCCCTGAGCATTAGGGCGACGGTCTTGGCCATTCTGGGGTGCGGTCGGTGGAGCCCGAGGTGCTTGGCCTCGGTTCTTCTTCGGGCAGTCACGTACGGTATGGTCGGCTCGGCCGCACCCGAGGCACGTACCGTTCTTCAGTCGGCACTCGCTGATCAAGTGTCCCTCCTTGGCGCAGAAAGTGCAGACCACTCGATCCTTCGTCTGGTTGCCGCTTCCGTTGCCACAATTTTGACGCTTGTGTGCGTTGTTGCCTCCCGCATTACTATGGCGTTTGTTATTAAAGTGAACAGCGCCGGTAGTAGTAGGAGGATACTCGGACTCCAGACGGATGGCGTGGTTGAGTGCCTCGCCCATGGTTTTGTATTCGGCCACCGAAACATGCGCACGGATGGTTGAACGCAGGCCCACTTCGAATCGTCGAGCTCGGCTGGCGGTGGTAGGTAGGAAGTCCCCAGCAAATTTGGCCAGTTTGTTGAATTTGGCCGCATATTGTCGCACCGTCATGTTGCCCTGCTTTAACTGCATGAACTCATCTTCTTTCTCCTGTCGCACGGCTGCGGAAAGATATTCAGTCTCGAACGCCTTTTTGAATGTCGCCCATGAGATCGCCGCCGTCTCGTCTTCACGTCGAATTGCCCGCTTCTGCACAGCCCACCAATCGTGCGCGTTCATTCGCAGTAGAAGTTGAGCACACGCGACTTTCTTTGAGTCCTCGACACCCAGAAGCTCGAACTTATCTTCCAGCTCCTCCAGCCAGTCGATCGCCACCGCAGGATCTTCTGTGCCGTTGAAGGAAGTGCGGCAGCTTTTCGTGAATTTTGACACGTCGAAGTTAGAACTTCTCGGTGTAGCAGGTGAAAGCACGGGCGCCTCTGGTTCAGCTTCGTTAGAACGAACCGCAGGCTGGGTCACGGCAGGTGTCATCGTTGAGTTGTTGTTGCCGACGACCGACTGTACGATCTGTTGGAGGGTATTCAGCTGCTGCTGCTGCAGCTTGAATTGAGCCTCGAACCGATTCTCAAATTGAACCTGACGAGCCTCCGCTTGCTGACGATGGAGCTCGTTTTGACGTTGCTGCATTTCAAGCATTTGCAGCATACGTTGCATCGGGTCGCCGGAAGATCCGGCTACAGTAGGCGTCATTCCCGTTGGGTTAACGGAATGCTCGGGCCTAGAAGCACTCGAGCCGCTCGAAGCGCTCGTCTCGTCTTCCGCCTGAGCTCCCGTAACTGCAGGGAAAAAGGAAGGCAACTCTCGTTAGTTTCAGAAAATGTCCTGGGTTCAGCGTATGGAACAACTCTTCTCATCGACACGAGGTCAACGGTCGGAGACTAGAATTCGACACGAGAGGCCAAGGACGTAAAGCCGTGCTCTGATACCATTATGTCACGCCCCGATTTCGTCGAATCGATAGTCGTCCCCCGGGCGTGATGCCGTGCGAACCTAATTTGCGATCGCACAAGGCCAAGTCATAAGGTAATCCGAGACACGAGATCTAAGAGAGTACGCAGACAAATTGATACACACAATAAGTAAAGGAAACTTGATCTTTATTGATAATGAACATCTTTTTACAGACTCCGACACAAGACTCATTGCCGCGCGGGCTACAACATGACTCGATTACAAAAGAGTGCCGATGAGATGGCCGTTCCATACATTGCACACATCCCTCAATATACACAAGTACTCCATTGACCTGGATGGGAGGGACGCTGAGTCATTTTCCTTGGACTGTCGAGAGCCTTCAAAATGTGGAGTCGCTGAGAGATAGTCTTCGACGCACGGCCGAAGCTTCAAAAGTCACGAACGTCGCCTTGCTAGTTGGCGCGTCCTTCCTGGTTCGCGGGACCTGCAAAGAGCGAGGATCAGCACGATACACATGTACTGGCGAATGGCTAATTAAATCCAAGCTCTGCATTTGATTCAAGAAATTTGTAAACATGTTAGCTAGTTAGTTCAATGATCTTTCTAACCATCCTGTTCGGTTTGCATGTTAACATGTTTGGCGGCAAGCATATGAAATTGTATAACATTGAGCAACTATCAAAATCATCCCGTGCCATGTGCGTTTGTTAAGCAGTGTGAAGGGTGTGGAGGCCACTGGCAATTTCAAGCCATCGCGGACATATAGCTGAGTTAGACGGTGACCCTTTCGCGTCGGGTAGCGAGCCCTGTGTGAAAGTTCCCGCATAACTCGCGCCGATGAAGGGCTGGCGCTTACTATACACTCGTTCCTCCCGGGCCGAATCGGTCCCTTGGCCTAGGTAACCGTTCGAGGAAACTACACCTTGTCGACAAGTTGTCCAATGACCGTTTTCCTTTGAACTTAGTTGATTTGGTCATTTAACCGTATCGTTGCGATAAACATTAATTGATTCATTCATTGGTTTGCATAGACCAAGTATAATTGCATAGGGAAGCATGTTTTCGATTTCCAGAACCGGCAGTTCGTTAACAAGTGTTTCATGAAGTATCGTGGCACGATTTCATTGATTCTATGATATTATGACAAGCTTTTAATTTACTTCACATATTGAGTTTTGAAGTAGAGGGACGGGACGAAGAAGGTCAGCCACTCGCCTTAGCTTGCTTCAAGCGAGCGACCGGTTGGCTGCGCTGTCGTCGCCTACGCGATCACCTGCAATCGCATAAGTAACTGATTAGAACACTGTGTATTTCAAAGAATTTCGATATGAATGCGAGCTCGAAAACGCGTCACGAAAACCCATCGAAAGCATTCACAAAAACGAAAGCCAAAGCCAATTCAAGTGCGGCATAAAAACCAGAGCAACGGGAGGTCTCTCCCGACTCAGCCGCAGAGCCAATCCTCGAGGCGCAACCCGCTGAATATGGGACTTGGTTCCGAAGAAGCCATTCCATAACGTGGAATAGATCTTAATTCAACCGTTCCCGTTCGATCGACTCGGCCGATTCCGACCTATCGGTCCCGACCAAATCGATAGCGACAGTGTTCCTTTCTCGCGCACCCCGTGGACGGAGACGGGGCACGATGTAGGGACGGGGCACTACAAACAGGGACACGGGCCTCTCCTCATACGAAAAGGTTGGTACCAATAACCATTTTCGAATGATCTAAAACATGGCTCGGGCCCGGGATATACCGTTGTAATTAGGACACATGAGACATGACATGCGTTCCACATGACGACGGTAGAAAGCAAGACAATAGGACACAGATACCTCTCCGCCAATTCTGGATCTGGGCCTGGGCCAGGGCGAACTGCTGAGGCCTCTGTTGCTGGAAGGCCTGGGCCTGAGACGGCAATGGACCTGGGAACGGAAGCTGCTGTGGTTGGTGAACTAGAGCTGGTTCTGGTGCTGGTCCCATAACCGAGGGACTAGTTACTGTCGACGATGATCTGTTTCTGAACGGACAAGATCCTATCATGTGGTCCGGCGAACCACAAACCAAGCACAATCCCTGTGCTCTGCGGCACTCAGTAACAATATGCCCGGGCTTCCCGCAATGAGAACAACCCGTTGTAAAAGGCCGCTTCTGCTTTTGCTGCTGGGGGTAGATCGGGGCAGAATGCTGCAAGGAGGTAACCGAATCTGTCCTCGTAGCTCCAATGGTCAGGGCCCTAGCTGCTGGGGCCGGTGCTGAGGATTGGTTCATCTGGTCGCGAGACCGCTTCCGATCTCCGGTCCGGTCTGCTATCCTTCGGGAAGTGTACTCGTGCCTCCTCGCTGCTCGCAAGACGGCATCAAAAGTTGTGTACTCGAACTGCTCTACTGCCAATATGATCTCCAAGTGGAGCCCCTGCTGAAATTGTTGTGCTCTGTCTAGCTCGGTTGCCACCAAAGTGGGAGCAAACCGACTCAACCTTGAAAACAAGGCCGCATATCCGTCGACCGTCCTACTCATCTGCCTGAGATTACTAAACCTGGCCTGCAGGTCATATCTAGCCACCGTGTCGAAGTACTTGGTCTGAAACATATCACTGGATACCGCCCACATGACAGGCGTGCCCAGACTCGCTGCTTGCATAGCCCACCAGTTGCGGGCTAGATCTAGTAACTGTAGGCGCACCACCGCCACCTTCTCTGCTTCACGGGTCCTGGCTGCCTCTAAGATAACTTCAATGTCCTGTAGCCATGCATCTGCAGCAATAGCATCCTCGCTGCCGTCGAAGAAGGGAGGGTTCAGGCGCTTGAAATTGTTGACTGCACTATTCCCTCGAGGACCACTTCCGCTCATAGCTTCTTGTACTGCTTGCTGCAAGGCATCACCTCGACGATCCTGAGATGCAAGCAACTCACGGATGAGCCCTATCAAGACCCCATCCTCTGACCCTGCTGGCTGTACTGGCTGGACTGGGGGCACTGGTTCTCCAGAAGGCATGGCTCGGGAGGCGGCTGCTGAGGACTGATCTTGATCTTCTTGTTGTTGCTGGTCTGCCGGCCGAACTCCTTCTGGCTGATCAACAGGAATGATGCCACTGAAGCAATGACATCAGGAATATTAAGGAAGGACCAGGATAGAACAATGATGCAAGCATGTTATCAAGTCAGGGATCCAAGGAGGTAAGAAGATACGAGTAGAGATCAAAGGCGAGTACAGATTGAGACATCTATCCGGTAAACCCTCACATTTCTTGATTGACAAGACCTGCATGGGCCACCACTTAAACCATGTCATGCCCCAGAACCAGAATACTGGAGAGCGGGGGCAGACATAGCCAGCTACGTATAATGAAATGGGATCCACTCCACTATACGATCACGGCTGTCTAGAAATATGAGGGTTTATCTACAAGCCATCAGTCTCCTAAGGTCATAAAATAGCCTATTGTCTCAATTTCAACCAACTAATAACAATCACAAGATATCAGATCACCAAATATACAATTGTAAGGCGTCCCAAACATTACATATCCAGATGATCATGAAGCTAGTCGTACAAAATGTAAGGACTAGCAAGAGTTAAGTCATACATGATCAACCTCGAGTTGCCAATCATGATTACAGCCCGTAGGCAGACAGTAAATAAAGTTGCAAACGAGCGAACACTTGCTCGACGGCTAAACGCCTCAAAAGAATATTTTTACAAGGGAGTGGGAGAGCAAAATAAAACCCACTTATTGCCCTGGTTACGCCTGGTGGTCACCATCGGGCTGGAAGACAGGTAGATCCTTTGCTGCTGCTCCGGTATCTGGCCATACAAAACCAGCTGGGTCAGACCCCAGAAAGAGCAAGTGCCACAAAGGAGGTTTTACTTAGGAACTAAAACCAGCAAATTAGCACCAGAGTATAATTACAAATAAAAGACAGTAATTTAAGAAAAGCATGACAGGTGAATATGAAAGACAATCTTGTACAGAATCAATAAAAGACAGGACATATTGGAAAAGCATGACAGGATGATATACGATAAGATAACTATGGGACTATTCAGATAACCAAGTTACAACCCGTAAACCAAACAAGGACCGGGGTTGTAACTCTTCATCTGAACGGAACTTGGTATCCCCACCATTTATCAATAAGGCTAGTGTAAATAATCACAATCTCGAAGTAAGGTAAAGCATGTCGAGCATGTCATAGGGTACAACAAGACAATAAACGAAGAGAGAACACAGAACTGCTCCGGGAGCCAGGTTACAACCCGTAAACCAAACAAGGACCGGGGTTGTAACCCTTTGCCTGAACAGAACTGGTCCCCTGATCTTTATTGTTAAAGCAAGCACAAGTAATCATGTCATATAACAATCTTGTACAGGATCGAGGCAAGAATAGACAGGGTTAGACTCCATTCAATCATTCACGGCCAAGCAATAAGTACGGCTTGATACTTTAACTAACTAGGGTTATCACAGGCCTAGTTACTAGCAAGATGCAATGAGATTCTTCCAAGTCCAGTTACCCGCCTGCTGCTACCTGAGTGATCCCAGCAAGAAAAGGAAAAGATAGCAGGATATAGCAGACACACTGTAGTAAGATACATGTGTCCTAAGGTACCACACTCGACGGCGGGCTGGAAGTGCGCTCATCTCGACGGATAGCAACAAATCCCAAGTATATATATATATATGGCCGAGATCAAAGGGGCAACAGGTAACTGGAAAAGTCTCTCCATGAACTACTGGATTATTCTAGTAATTAGCCTTAGTCCATTTCAGTGGGTAAACCTGACCGTGGTACTCAGGGGTCCCCGTCCTAGACATGATGCAAGACAAGACGGGTTCATTTGTACAAGCACAATCGTCCACGGTGTCCAGGTCATTCATACTTATCATGTCAGGCAGCCGTCGCAACGGCTTTACCAAAAGTATCATGTCAGGTTTATTATGTCAAGAGTGCGCCACGACGGGCCACTATCAAGAATTTCATGCCAAGTTATCATGTCAAATTATCAGGTCAAGTCTATTTGTCAGGAGTGCACCACGGCAGGTCACTATCAAGTCATGCCAGTTATCAAGGAGAAAAGAAACTTGCAAAATTAAATAATAATATATTTATAATATATATATTCTTGAAGCTAAGGAGAAACTCTACAACTTTCATGTTTTGAGTTTTTCAAGATTCTAGCTACAAAACAACTTAAACAGGCAAAAACAGTGAAATAGAGCAATTCCGGCGCATGGGATTCCTGCACAATCGGCGCATGGGATTCCTGCACGAATCGGCGCATGAGATTCCTACACAAATTGGCGCATGGAATTCCTGCACAAATCGGCGTATGAGATTCCTGCACGAATCGGCGCATGAGATTCCTGCACGAATCGGCGCATGAGATTCCTGCACGAATCGGCGCATGAGATTCCTGCACGAATCGGCGCATAAGATTCCTGCACGAATCGGCGCATGAGATTCCTGCACGAATCGGCGCATGAGATTCCTACACAAATCGGCGCATGAGAAACTCACGTTGCGTCTTCAGTACATGCGCGTAGGGAACCTACGCGTATGACACGCTCGGAGTTAAGGGATGCGTTGCCGGGACTTCACGGCGCATGGCCTCCCGGCGCATGGCCTCCCGGGCGCATGAGGTTCATCGTCCCCAAACAGCAAGTTCAGCCATGAAAGTTCCGAAAACTTGTAAAGGCCATAACTTCTTCATCCGGAGTCGAAATCAAGCGAAACAAAAGCCAAAACTGCATGAAATCGAATTCTCTACAACATGAAACCACTAGTTTTTTGAAATACCAAGTTTTTAGAGATCAAAACCAAGAAAATTAAACAAAAAGGAACTTAAAACTTAGATCTATAAAAATATAACCATAAAAACGGAAAATGTCAAGTTCTAAAGTATCTTAGAATCAAGTAAGGAAGAGAATGGAACAATAAAACTTGAGATCCATCATGAAGCAAGTTTGCACTTGCCTAAGCTCTCTCTCTCTCTCCCTCCTGGTGGTTGAAGAAGTAAAGATGGAGAAGAAGAAATGAGTAATGAGTAATAATAGAAGAGAGAGAGTGGGATTGATATTTATGGTGGGAGTGGTGGTAGGTGGGAGTGGTTCTCCACATAAAACCAAACCAAGCCAAACCCACTAAACCGAACCAAACCAAGCCAATGCAATGCCATGATGAACCATGAAAAACTCAATAAACCAAGCTCCATTAATCAGAATTAATCCATGAACGATAAATGACAATTAAACCACAATGCTAAATATGAAAATAAACTACAACTAACTAATCAAAGAAAAGAAAAATATGGGTCAGAAATACGAACACGTATAAAATACGTATCACAAATTTCGGGGCACTACAGAAGTGGGAGCATGTGACCATGGATTTCGTGACCAGATTACCTAGATCCCCAGCTGGTAGAGATGCTATCTGGGTTATAGTTGATCGGCTCACGAAGGTGGCTCACTTTCTTCCATTCAGAGTTGGTCAGTCGACGGCTCAGCTAGCGGAGATGTACCTCAAGCAGATTGTCAGGTTGCACGGTGTGCCAGTCAGTATCACCTCGGACCGAGATTCCAGATTTATGTCACACTTTTGGCGTAGCTTGCAAGAGAGTTTGGAAACTCATCTCCAGTTCAGTTCAGCATATCACCCGCAGACAGATGGTCAGTCGGAGCGCACGATCCAGACTCTTGAAGACATGTTGCGGTCTTACACACTTGACTTCGGTGGTTCATGAAAAGATCACTTGCACCTGGTAGAATTCTCATACAACAACAATTTCCAGGCCAGTATCCAGGTGGCACCGTTCGAGGCACTGTATGGTAGGAAGTGCAGATCGCCGCTAGCCTGGGATGATGTTGGGGAGAGACAAATGCTTGGTCCAGAAATGATCGCTCAGACAGTTGAGGTGGTCAGGAGAGTCCGAGATCATCTTAGAGTTGCCCAAGATCGCCAGCGCCATTGGGCCGATTCTCATCGGCGTCCTCTCGAGTTTTCGGTCAGCGATCATGTATTCCTGAGGATTTCGCCTAACCGTGGCGTCATTCGTTTCGGCGTCCGGGGAAAGCTTAGTCCTAGGTATATAGGACCGTTTGACATTCTGGAGCGAGTAGGAGATGTATCCTATCGTGCTCTTTCGCCGTCGCTAAGCGAGGTGCATGACGTGTTCCATGTATCCCAATTACGACGGTATATCCCAGACCCGAGCCATATCCTGGATTATTCGGAATTGGTTGTTGGTACCAACCTTTCGTATGAGGAGAGGCCCGTGTCTATATTGGACCGGAGAGAGAGGATCCTCAAGAACAAGACTATCAAGTTAGTCCGAGTTGCTTGAGGTCATCACTCTTTGGGGGAGTCAACGTGGGAGCGTGAGGATGATATCCGATCGCGATATCCCGACTTGTTTGACTCGTGAGGTATAATGTCTTTCTTATGCCACATGCCTTCGATTCCTTGCTTGAATGAGTGATTGTCTGCCTAGTTATAGCTTGCATGTGATTAATGTAGCTTGTCATTGCTCCTCTAGCCTCTTGATTAAATTTCGAGGACGGAATTCTTTTAAGGTGGGTAGAGTTGTAATGCCTGTTGTCCGTATTACGTATTTTTGGAATGCGTGTACGTATTTTATTCTGTATTGCATGATTTCTTGTTTAGCTTGCATCTTGGCTTGGTTATTTCTTGACTTGGTTCGGTTTTCTTTGGTCTATCATGAACCATGGATGAACCCCCTACCTACCACCACCTTTGATATTTATTGCCACTTCTTCTTTCTCTCTCTTTATTACTCATCTTCTTCTTCCTCATTTACTTCTTACCTACCAGAGAGAGAAGAAAGAGGTCTAGGCAAGTGCAACTTGCTTTATGGAGGAACTCTAATTTTATTGCTCCATTCTCTTCTTTACTACATTATAAAACACTTTAGTACTTGGCTTTTCTAATTTCCATGGCTAGATTCTTGTAGATCTAAGTTTGTATTATTTTCGGATTTCGTGGGTTTTGATCTACTAAATCTTGTTATTTTTGAGTTTTGATGGTTCCATGTTGTAGAGAATTTTGTTCTATCCCATTTTGACCTATGGAAGTTCGGATTTAGGCTCCGGATGATGGAGTTATGGAGGTTGAGGACTTGGCTCTCATGGTGTTCTTCTTCTCTGAAATTTTGGAGAAGATGAACAGTGCTTGACTTGACCGTATGAATATTCACGCGGCAAGTGTTCTATCCAGCCGTATGACTGGAAGTTCTTGAGCCGCATGAGAGTCGGACTCACTTAGCCGCATAACTCGCTCAATTCCCAGCCGCATAAGTTCTGAACTCTGCAGCCGCATGCGCCATTCCCGCTAGCCGCATGAGGACTTCACCCTGAGCCGCATGAACTCAACACTCGCGAGCCGCATAGACCGCAGTCTTCCGCTGCCGCATGAGGACCCGAGTCCTCTCAGCCGCATGACTGACTGATCCCGAGCCGCATAGATCCTGATTCCCTTCAGCCGCATGAGACCCCTCCATTCCTGACCACAAAAGCTCCTGCAGCCGCATGTGCCGCACGCCCGCACTGCCTTGAGACCGACCTTTCCGAGCCGCATGAACTCGGATTTCGGGCCGTATGAACCCATATCCATTCAGCCGCATGGGCTGTTCTCTTCCAGCCGCATGTGATCATTCCTGGCCGCATGGCTCTTCTATAGTCCTGATTATTGATATTTTATTAGATATTTTACGTCCATTTTATATCCTTACGCCTTTTGTCGTAAACTTGATAATCATGGATTTGTTTAATATGTTTGGAAATGATAAACCTGACATGACCTGATAGTGGCCCGTCGTGGCGCACTCCTGACAAGAACACTTGACATGATAAACCTGACATGATATATCTGATAAGCTGTTGCGACGGCTACCTGATATGACATGACCTGTATAATAACATGGACACCGTGGGCGATTGTGCTTGTACAAATAAACCAGTCCTGTCTTGCATCATGTCTAGGGAGGGAGCTCCTGAATACCACGGTCAGGAGTACCTATTGAAATGGACTAAGGTTAATAACTAGATTAACACATTAGTCATGAAGAGATTTCCCAGCTACAGGCAATCCCGTTACCTGGGCGCGCCTGAGATCTGTAGCCTGCCATCGAGTAGGGCACATTTCCAGCACACTATCATGTGTTGCACCTTTCAAGCTACTTAAGGGTACATGCATTTCCTAGACGGTGTACCCACCTGAATTCAACCCCTAATTTCGACCTGGGTAACCTGGATGGTCTGCAGGGCTTGTGGCTGTGGAATAATCTTACTGCATTTTGCTAGTAATTAGGCCTGTGATAACCCTAGTTAGTTAAAGTATCAAGCCGTAATTCTTGATTGGCCGTGAATGATTGGATGGAGTTTAACCAGTCTAGTCTTGTCCTGATCCTGCTCCAGATTGCTATATGACCTGAATGCCTGTATTTATTTTACCGATAAATGGTGAGAATTCTAAGTTCTGTTCAGACGAAGGGTTACAACCCCGGTCCTTATTTGGTTTACGGGTTGTAACCTGGTTATCTGAATAGTTCCATGGTTATCTCGTTGTATATCATCCAGAT
This sequence comes from Iris pallida, assembly GCA_029216955.1. Lineage (NCBI taxonomy): Eukaryota > Viridiplantae > Streptophyta > Magnoliopsida > Asparagales > Iridaceae > Iris > Iris pallida. Next base: position 9,173,675 of record JANAVB010028398.1, read on the forward strand.
GTATTTTCTTTATTTCCAGTTCTTACTTTTATTTATACTCTTGTGCTGATTGCTGGTTTTAGTTCCTAAGTGAAGCTTCCTTTATGGCACTTGCTCTTTCTGGGATCTGACCCAGCTGGTTTTGTATGGCCAGATTTTGGAGCAGCTCCAGAGGATCTACCGACCTTCCAGCCAGATGGTGGCCACTAGACGGAACCCTGGCAACGAGTGGGTTTATTTTTGATCTCCCACTTATTTGTAAAAATATTCTTTTGAGGCGTTTAGCCGACGAGCACCTGTTTAGCTCGATTGTATTTACTTACTGTCTGCCTACGGGCTGTAACATGATTGACAGATCCTAGGGTTGATCATGTATGACTAAACTCTTGCTAGTCCTAACATTTTGTAACGACTAGCTTCATGATCAGCTGAATATGTAATGTTTGGGACGTCTTACTATTGTATATTTAATGATCATACATCTTGTAACTTTTACTTACTTACTCGTGATTGAGACAATAGGCTTGTTCATGACCTTAAGAGACTGCTGGCTTGTAGATAAACCCTCATGTATCTAGACAGCCGTGACCGTATAGCGAGATGGAATCCATTTCAATATACGTAGCTGGCTATGTCTGCCCCCGCTCTCCAGTATTCTGGTTCTGGGGCGTGACAGGGCATGATCCGGTTCGACCCAATTAGTTGGGATCGGGTCGTGACAAGAGATTTAGGCAGCATCTGCAGCAGCAGAAGGGACCTCAGGGGAAGGTTTATAGTCTAGCTCTCGATCCGGAGCTGGAGCAGGTTTCGAAGCCAGATTACTTAGCTGACGTCATCACAGGTCATGTTTATTTGCATACTTTTCTAGCTCTATGCTTGTTTGATTATGGTGCATCTCATAGCTTCCTATCATTAGAGTTTATGCATAAACACCATCTAGTAGCTACACCTACTGCGGAGATTAGTAGAGTGATGACGGGAGGAGGACCAGTGCCTATTAGAGTTATCTATAGATGTTCTATTTTTATAGCCGGGAGAGAGTTCAGGGGACGATTCTTTGTGATGCCACTCTTCGGTTATGATATCATATTGGAGATGGACTGGCTTAGCTATGCCCATGCATCTATAGACTGCCATGAGGGTAGTATTTTGTTCAGTCCCCCAGGCACAGCACCATTCAGTGTCAGGAGGACAGGGCCGGAGATCAGCCTAGAGCCGAACTGTTGTGCGACAGTTGGGGACGTAGCACCGCCACACCCTATCATTAGGGAGTTTATGGATGTATTCCCAGAGGATCTTCCAGGGCTTCCGCCTGACAGAGATGTGGAGTTCACCATAGATTTAGTATCGGGTTCATCACCAGTATCCCGGGCTTGCTATAGAGTGAATCCCAAGGAGGCCGTAGAGATGAAAGAGCAGATTGATGACCTGTTGAAAAAGGGTTTCATTCGATCCAGTGCTTCTCCATGGGGAGCGCCAGTGCTCTTTGTTTCTAAGAATGATGGTACAGTCCGGTTGTGTAATGACTACCGGGCCTTGAATACCATCACCATCAAGAACAAATATCCTCTGCCCAGGATAGATGATTTGTTCGACCAGTTGAGTGGGGCGAAGGTATTTTCCAGGATAGACTTGAGATTCGGGTACCACCAGGTGAAGGTTAGGGCAGCAGACATCCAGAAGACGGCGTTCAACATGAAGTACGGGCAGTACGAGTTTCTGGTGATGCCATTTGGTCTCACAAATGCACCAGCTGTCTTTATGAATTTGATGAATAAGACATTCCACAAGTATCTGGATAAGTTCGTCGTAGTGTTTATCGACGACATCCTGATATACTCGAAGACGCCGGAGGAGCATGCAGAGCACTTGCGGATAGTTTTGGGGATTCTGAGGCAGGAGAGATTGTTTGCCAAATTTTCGAATTGCAGGGAGACGGAGCCGTATAGGTTGTCTTCATACCTGTACAAATGGCTCGGAGATTCGTCGCCCGTGCGCGAAGATCTCTCGCGATGAAGTCGCCCCCCGTGCTACTGCTGCTGTCGCGCTCTTGTGTCGACCACGCGCGCGCTGCCATCCGTGGCCGGCCGGCGGCGGCCCCAGGCGGCGCTGCGGTGGCACGCGGCCGCCTGGTGGTCGCGGGTGGGTCGCCCATTCAGGGGAGGGTCGTGCGCCGTTAGGGTTTCGGGAGTTTCGATGTTGTCGATGAAAACTTCTCGTCCGCGTCGTGACCCGTACTTATACAGGCTCGGGATGGAAGGGGTTTTGCGGAAATAAGAGAGCAGTTCTCTCGGTTTTGCTAGGCTGTTAGGCTATGGAGCTCGGTTTGTGGGCTCAGGGGGTGTGCTCGGCCTGTTATGGCCTGGGCTACAGCTGGGTTGTTTTTGTCAATGAAGAAATATGGTTACTCTTCAGATTCGTATGCTTAATGCTAAGCTTAAGGGATTGTTGGAGAATGGTGAAGTAAACAGAGCTATGGGGCTTCTTATGTAGAGCTTGGGGTGGGGACTCGGCCTGGCTGGTATTGCTGTTGTCTCTTATTCCTTTATTCTTTTCTTTTATTTATTCATTCATTATTTATATGCTAATACATATATTTATATTTATATATATATATACCTAAATACGTATGTATATGTAGACATAAATATGTATACGCGCATATACATTTATATAATATACACATACACATATCTAAATACGTATATATATAATATATTTTTATATATAAGTACATAAGTACACATATTCAATATATGTATATTTATTCATATGATCACATATACACGCACATATACGTATATACATATTTCTATATATTATTTCTATATATATATATATATATATATATATATATATATATATATATATATATATATATATATATATATATATATATATATATATATATATATAAATAACAGGATAATATCTATATGCACATATATATTTATGCATAGATTTATGTACACAATTACACATATACGATAACAAATTATATTCATAGTATATAACTAATATAACCAATATTATTAATATTATATCATAATCACCTCTATACTTAATAATAAATAATAACAATCAAATGTCATATATCTATAATGATGTATACACCTAAATACGTATAGTCTAAAAATCACCCTTTAAATAAAATAAATTATTAATAAAATATTTTACAAAATCCGGGAAGGGGAGCTACAAATCTACCCACCTTAAAAATAATTTCGTCCTCGAAATTCTAGCTCATAAACATGCCAAAAATTCGAACATACAAAAAAAATAAGTCTACTATTACCACAATATCCTCAAATTTAATTTTTCAAACAATGTTTATGCCTCTTCCTAGCCATTTCGTAATTCCAAATACTAGAGGACTTCTACCCACCTTTGGTCACACTACTTCCTTGAAACACAGGTCACTAGAATCTTAAAATTTTCTAACTGATTGCTAACAATCCTACCAACAGATATCTAGGCGTATGGTGTCTAGAATCCTCTCCCATCTATGACGCCACCCAAAATCAACAAGCACGAATTTATACAAGTAGCTGAGAAATATCGATAAATTCTAATACATATGACCAGTCGTCACTCTACAATATGGAGGACAGGAAGGTAAGAAGAAAAATAATCGGGAGCGAATATGAAGCTTCTAGAGAGGTAGAGGGTATCCCATGGTGTAGACAGAAAGAAAATTTATGAACCACTGACTGACTTGCGAGATGGGTTACTCTAGTCCACTCACTTGCTAACCCGAAGGGCCCTTCGTTTCTAAAAAGGCTTGCACTCCGTGCAATACAGAAATCTCGTTCTCGAAATTCTAATTCAAACAAGGTCCCATAATGGAACAGAATTTGAGAAATCAAGATCGTGGTCTTAATGGGTTCTCTATTTGGACATTAGTCGTTGGTTGGATGAACATTGGATTTCGATCTATAAGGATTGGACTAGATTCCAATGATGAAACTCTTCCTACTAGATTAGGGTATTCTAGAATAGGTTTCAACCCAAGTGGTTGAGCTAGTTGGACAGTCGGGTTGGTTAAATAGGTTCTCTAAGCCCTGAAGGTGCGCCTTCAGTGACTTCTGTATTTAAGTGGCACGAGAAGACACCATTGAGTGGCACACTAGTGACATGTGCATAGTGGGCTCGAGTCGATCACAACCATATATTGGGTTGAAGGTTTCGAGTCGAAGTTGAGTCCCTAATCATAATCGAGAAGTTTACCGGTACCATGGTAAGGGTTATAGTTAGTCCTTTCTACCTGAAAGTCGTACCATAAAAGTAGAGTACAAGGGGACGTGTTTGAGTGGGACATGATATACCTAGATGAAAGTGGACTCGTCTAGATCTTGCACATGAAATTTGTCGGAAGGTAACAGCTGGTCTCGTGCTCCTAATATTAATGGCACCGCCGGGCACAAAATGATCTAAATGAATAGTGGGAGTCCATGGGGACACTAATCATCATCCTAATGGAAGTTATTCTACTCAATCTATAATCCTCGTGTATCCTAAAACTTTTAGAAGGCTTAGGGTCTACCCACCTTAGAAGCTAGGACATAGTCTTAGGAATAATGAGGTCAGAAGAATTCCAAAATCTAGGTATTGTACCTCGACTCTCATTAATAAAGAATCAAGCATGACGGAACGGGGTACGATAGTTATAAGTCAAGTCAATGATCGTTCCTCAGTAAATGGAACATGAGTGTGTACAATTACACACGGTCGGTAAAATAGAATGACCCACTCGTCCACCGTATACAAGAGTTATCGATGGGGTAACCAACTCTAGGGCACATCATATGAAAAAGATTCCTAACAACCCAGTCATGTATTTCTATTTGTGTCAAATCTGTCGGACTATTGTCACACGGTTTCTAGTTGAAGCAAGCTTCAAAGGATGGTTAGAGGTTCACAACATTTGGTCAAGGAAAAAGATCCTAATCATCCTCGGACTCCAATGACCGGAAGATCCTGATAGTAGGTTTAGGGTCGAAGGGAGGACGAGTAACTCAAGGCAAGGTTCCAGTCACTGACTAGCCGACGACAGCTACACTTGTGTATACAACTATCCTAGCCATGGGGTTACTCTGTATCTCTCTACCAATTATGAGCTTCCGTCTTTCCAATTCAGTGAAAGACAAAACAATAAAGAATTCAAGGGAGTTATTACTGAATACAATTTCGTGATTCAAGGGCGAACATATAATTCAAGAGGAATTGCCAAACAGTTGCGGATGAGATCATAGATACCTATATATCTCCATCCACGTAATGTAATTAAACAAAAAGCGAACCAAATGCATCATGGTTGATCAGACCATAATACACTGATTCTGATTAGACAATAAGTTAGCAGGCGTCCCCACTAAGCATATGTCTTGAATCAAGCTCGATAAAAGAATGAGCTTACAAAACTAGGCTGTGATAGCAACATTGGTCAAGATAGTCAAATTACAAGTATACAAGATTTTTGAAAGAAGCCACAAGTACTTCGAGTTTAGAGAGAATCAAAACTTACAAGGTGTTCTTGCTTATACAGTCATCCTACTATATTCTTATCCATAAAGCCTTGGTCAACCAATGGGTTATGGACTTCTAAATTCCATATTCTAGGTAAACCTATTAGTGTCAATCGATATCCTCGTCAATAGGTCACAAGGACCACGGAATGCTAGATCGGGAGATGTGCTATCCAACTTACAAACTTCCACCAATATTGGCTTCGGATCTTATGGAACACACAGGGCACTGTCCTATCCTCTATAGTATCCTTAACTTGTAATCACGTCTGAAATCATTCCACCGAGAGTTATGCCTTGCCTGTATACTCTGGCTGTGGTAATCCCTTGGTTTCGTGATTCCGATGTGATATGCTATCCGATACTCTACCTTATATTGACACAAGGGCGACTACGGTCAAAAGAGGACCACTAGTCATATTTCTAGAAATATTCTATAACCCATATTTCTTAAACTAATTTCAACTCTAGGGGTCGTGTCTCGCCAGTGCGCTGCTGGCTGCAGTGAATCTATGGTTTCTATAATTCAAATAAATGGCGACAGTGCGCTGCTGTCTTGCCATCATGAGTCAACTAATATTCTTTTAACTACATCCGTAAAACCCATGAGCTCCTAGAGATTCAACAATTTGCCTATGAAATAAAGCGTACGCATTTGTTCTATCAGTCACAACCCTTAAGATAAAAGATTGCACAGGGGGAAATAACTGAGGACAAAAGAAATACAAACATTCTAACTCTTCCATGTGTATTCAAGCCTCTGAGGGACAAACTTGAATTGAAACTAACTCGAAGTCCGTATATGGATAACAAAATCAGAACTTATACAAAATATTAATTCCTAGGACAAATAGAAACTAAATAGGCAGTTCGACTAAGATATGAGGATGATATCTAAGAGGCAGGAGAATGAATTGAATAATCTATCAAGGCTAGATCATTAATTCTATGAAGCTCTGCCTTACCAAGGGAATAATCTATCCAAATTAGATTACATCGTCATATCAAGAGATGATAATGTACCTATGGGGATCTGATAAACTATCAAAAATTAATAATTTCCATCCTAAATTGCATGGCCTAAACTACCCATCGGTAAATTGGTATAAGGGACTCCTAGTCCTAGTCATTCTCTTAAATTAAATTAATCCTGGTTCGTGAATGAGCATGTTCTAGTAGCAGGCTCGCAATAGTACAACTAACTTACGTACTATCACGAGTTCGCATTATTTGCAAAGACTGACCTGCATGGGCCACCACAAAAACTTGTCACGACCCGTACCCGTTTTTTTTTTAAACGGATACGAGACGTGTCCAAGCCAGCCTACGTCGCAGTGTCGGCGGTAGAACGCTGTCACGGCCATGAAGATCAAATTCTCAAACAATGCTCATTCACATAATTAATTTAATTTACAAAGATCACAAATTTTACATTTGTAGAAAAATATAAACTTGTACAAATAAATGAATGACTACAACTCAACTATCTATCTAGTCTCTAGGCTTTTTGTCTGCAATATTCCCATCACTCCCAAGCTAAGTGAATCCACGGCTAACCTGAAAATGTTGGTTTCCAGTCAGGAATGGAACGAGCACAATTCACCGAATGCAATTTCAAATAAAGAAAATGACTATAAGACAAAGGTTAGACATCAATCATGAGTTTTGAAAATAACAGTAAAGCCGGGAGAAAATCAATAGTAAAAATAGACCAATATACTTTCTACTGGTAGAAGTACCTTTGACATGTGATCGGTCTGGGGTGCTACACCGCACGGTCTACGATATCTACTTGCAGAATATAAACACTGTCTACGATGTCTACTGCATAAAATAAACAATGTCTACGATATCTACTGCATAAAATAAACAATGTCTACGAGATCTACAATGTCTACAATATCTACAATGTCTACGATATCTACAATGTCTACAATATCTACAATGTCTACGATATCTACAATGTCTACAATATCTACAATGTCTACGATATCTACAATGTCTACGATATCTACAATGTCTACGGTCGGATCACACATCCTTTGTACTTCTCATTCCCGACTCAACAATTTATAATAGAGTATAAAAATCACATAACCAATGACTAATCAATGAAATATAGTAAAGATCAATATCGAAATGCAGACAATAAACTATACTCGCTTGTGGTCCTGTGCTGGTGAAACCGACGATCCAAATCACTCAATATACCACAATAGTCAAAATCCGTACAACAGTCCCCGGAAGCTGAAATAGACAATACCAATGATCTCAGAATAGTCAAATTAGCTAGGATTGCCTGTCCTTAAGTCCAATTCTGGACACAGGGGCAAAACGGTAATTTCGGACAAAAACGATGTCCGTCGTTGGACCCGCTTTGCACCGAAAAGCGTGCCAGAGTTAATGGTCTCTAAAGTCGTCAAACTACATGTCTACGGATTCAGTTTTCCGATACGAACCCAACCGTATGTCCATAGTTGGATTCCGGCGGGCCGTGCACAAAATCGTCCGTTGAGTCGGACCGTAGGACCCACAAAACGACGTCGGATTCAACTGTCTCAGAATTGGACCAAACTTGGCATACAGGACCAGAAAAACGATACGGTCCTGTTGGCTCAAGTTTCGTCTCGATCTGACGAGCGTGCACAAAGTAATTGAGAAATTTGCAACGTACACGATACGGGGAATTTCGACGGATACGTATCAAATTCGTCGCGCACACGCGACCAATTTGAATTCCGTCAAAGCCCACACGACCACGAAGCTGTTACGCAGCTTTCGATACCTTCGGTGCACGACCACGTCGTCCCGATTGGCGTGACGCACGTCGTGTGGAGCGATTTTGTGATTTTGAAAACAGATTTTTTTCGAACTTTGAAATTAAATTAACAGCAATATAATTGATGAAAAATAAATCTATAAACAAGGTTTCCATCTCGTATATGTTGTCAATATTCGTGTTTAGGTTGAATTTCTAAAAAGTTACTGGATTGATCGAAATCGGTCCGTCAATGAGGGTGATTGGACTGTTTTTGCTCTGTTTTAGGACAGATTCTAAACTCAGAATTTCGAGTTTTTCTCGATCTTTGCGATCGATTCTCGTCACGGATAATACGATTTAAATTATTCTAATTGTAGGGAGACGGAGCCGTATAGGTTGTCTTCATACCTGTGCAAATGGCTCGGAGATTCGTCGCCCGTGCGCGAAGATCTCTCGCGACGAAGTCGCCCCCCGTGCTACTGCTGCTGTCGCGCTCTTGTGTCGACCACGCGCGCGCTGCCATCCGTGGCCGGCCGGCGGCGGCCCCAGGCGGCGCTGCGGTGGCGCGCGGCCGCCTGGTGGTCGCGGGTGGGTCGCCCATTCAGGGGAGGGTCGTGCGCCGTTAGGGTTTCGGGAGTTTCGATGTTGTCGATGAAAACTTCTCGTCCGCGTCGTGACCCGTACTTATACAGGCTCGAGATGGAAGGGTTTTGCGGAAATAAGAGAGCAGTGCTCTCGGTTTTGCTAGGCTGTTAGGCTATGGAGCTCGATTTGTGGGCTCAGGGGGTGTGCTCGGCCTGTTATGGCCTGGGCTACAGCTGGGTTGTTTTTGTCAATGAAGAAATATGGTTACTCTTCAGATTCGTATGCTTAATGCTAAGCTTAAGGGATTGTTGGAGAATGGTGAAGTAAACAGAGCTATGGGGCTTCTTATGTAGAGCTTGGGGTGGGGACTCGGCCTGGCTGGTATTGTTGTTGTCTCTTATTCCTTTATTCTTTTCTTTTATTTATTCATTCATTATTTATATGCTAATACATATATATATATTATATATATATATACCTAAATACGTATGTATATGTAGACATACATATGTATACGCGCATATACATTTATATAATATACACATACACATATCTAAATACGTATATATATAATATATTTTTATATATAAGTACATAAGTACACATATTCAATATATGTATATTTATTCATATGATCACATATACACGCACATATACGTATATACATATTTCTATATATTATTTCTATATATATATATATATATATATATATATATATATATATATATATATATATATATATATATATATATATTTCTATATATAAATAACAGGATAATATCTATATGCACATATATATTTATGCATAGATT